>CM074455.1:6187500-6525000 GCA_037101425.1 Elopichthys bambusa
TGCACATTAAATCCTTCATAGACCAGCAAACCAATGAGAACGCACAACGATGATGACGATACATAACAACAGAGCGTAGGCGCCAAAGCTGCTGTAAGATCAGCATACCCAGAACCCTCCGTCACTGGCAGATTTCAAGAAAATTACCGTGGTTTCGCAAATAAATATAAGACGTACAGTTGCATACACATTACCAACATTTTATCATGTAAGATTTATGATATACCTCAAAGTAATTTATATAGTGTTGATATTAATTAGCCATTGCACGAATGGCTTGGGTACGCAGAGCATTCACAGCTTATATGGACCGCACGCCACTGGTATACGCCCCTTACTGCTGATTGGCTAAGTGTGTTGTGGCGCTGGGTCCACAGCATTTCTCAGAAATCACTTACTGCACCTTTAAGTAGCTATTATTAACGTGCCTTAGAAGAAAAAAAAATATATATATATATTTTAAGAAATGTCTGTGCATCAACTTAAACTTAAGTTTAGTTAGTTGCCAAAATTAAAATTTTAAGACCACCTTAAAAAGAATCAGACAAATGCAAAATAGAAGCGTTATCACTTGTGGTCTCAAGACTTTTGGACAGCACTGTATGCAGATCAGATCATTAAATTCATACAGTGAAACATCAGTAACGTTCTGAGACTGAGGTCATGCCCTCTGCCATTACGTTCTTCATTATAATGGAGACAAATAACAAGACGGGGAGCTTTCTGAACCTGTAGTATTACACTCTGATCCCACCCAAGTAGAGATAAATGAACTGGCTGTGTTAATTGTGCATTAATCAGGTGCGGGTCTAATTGAAAGGCAGTTCCGTCCTTTTAGCGGTGTCTAATGAGTTTGTTATTAAATCCACAGAGAACTGTTTTTTTTTTTTTTTTTTAATTTATTATCAGGAAAGAGCTTAATTGGCCCTCAGAACACAACTTAAGTGTCCTTGAAGGTTGTGACGGCGGGAGATTGAGAGCGCACCGGTAGACATCGCCGCTTCCCCGAAGGGAGTACGAAGGCAGCTCTGTGTGAAAGGTGTGTGTTCTGGTTGCAAGAAACCACTTAAATTATCGTTTGAGGAGAATTTCAGTGCAGCGCAGATGTCAGAGGAACTCGGCTGTCCACACAATGCTGACATGCAGGTGTAGCCTACCCTTTTTTCTGCTGTACACGCTATTTTGTGTTGTTTATGATTGTTAGTTCCCAGGCGAGGACCTCTTTTTTCAACTTGAAAGACTGCTAACTTTAGCCTGTCCTGAAGCGTCTCCGTTTGTCAGGGCATAGCAGTTCAAAATTAACGTCTGATTCCCCTTATAAAAACTTGCCTTTTTTTTGTCTTCTAAAATTTCTTGGGAAAACATTTTTGCAGTTTTTCGTGAGCTGAACAATCCAAAAACACATTCATTAATAGTACAACCTAATGATGGGGAGTCGACTCCAAAAGAGTCAATTCCTCGACTCTGAATAGCCCCAGAGTCGGGGTCGACTCCAGCACAGGAATCGACTCTCGGTGTCGACTCTGTTGCTGTGTCCGAAATCGCTCACTTCTTTACTGATTCTCGAATCCATAGCCTATATAAAGTAAGGAGTGAACGAAATGAAGCGAGGAATTCGGACACTGACGAATCGCGTTAGAGAGCTGTCGCAGAAACTTTGTCACATGCATTTATCCTACATGTAGCTGACTTTAGAAATAGATAACAGTCATAGTGACTTTAGTTTGTAATTATACATATCTCCGTGCCAGCTTTAGTATTGATGGTAGCTTATAATGCAATAAATATAGATTTGATTTTCCATGGTTAACCGTGTTCAATCATTAAACTAACCATACATAATTAAAAAAAACTCACATCAACAATAAACACATCAATAAGTGTACATTATTGTATGCATTTTTGTATGTATTGTATTAATTTTATTATCTTTAACTCTCCTGTCCAAGCACTTTTAAGACAATGATCATGTGTATTTAGCGACATTATAATGAGATTAATTCATTAAAGAATCCCTTCTTTCTCGTTTATTTAATTCTGACATAATATTCGACCACAGATGTGTTTTGTGACTTTTCTCTGTAAAATTAGGTATCTGCAGTTAGCTAGGTAGCAACATTGATACTCATCAAGTCATCGCTAAATTGAACTAGTTTGGACAGGCTCGCTAAACGTGTTGTTTTAATGAGGGGATTTTAAGGCTTCGCGTTAGGGAAAGATAAACTAATTAAGTGTGTAAGGACTGCCATATTGCCTTACTTATGACCCTGTTTTGATGTAAAGTAAATGGAGTCGAGGAGTCGATTTCACAGCTTCGCTTTCATTCCCGTTAAAAATCAAAGATGGCGCTGATGTGAATAAGAATTATTGTCTCTCCAGCAGGTCCTTGTTCCCTGCAAAGAAGACTTTGTAGTAGATACATTTCACTTATAACTCACTTATAATGGTACATACTGCAATGTCATAAAATTAGATTTGAATATTTCTGTCACATATTGTTTTCATTTGCATGTAAGTTAGTATTAGCGCAGTTCATATGTAAAAATAATAATAATAATAAAAAAAAGAGGCAGCTGCAGCATTTGTCACAAACTCCCATGTCAATGCACAAGATGTTGTGGGAAATAATTGATGAAAATGCATTCATACGTTTAGAAATAGTATCTTTGGCATATTATTTTTTAACATACTGTGATTTGATTCTGATCTTGCTTTCCTACTATTTAGGGAAGTGCTAGTTGGGATGTAGCCATTGTTTTACAGCAGTAATAATACTGTGTTCCATTTGATTTGTAAATCAGAATTTCTAAATTATATGGCTGTATTTCCAAATTATATGTTCTTCCAAATTATATGGCTCCTTTTTGGTTTGTAACACCCACTTTTCATGATCAATCAGTTTCAAATGGATAAATCCTTGTATTACAATAAAGAGAGGTGAAATTTGTTTTGAACTGCAAACAAAGTCCCTTTGAGACAAGTCATTTCACTTGGCGGCCATCTTTGAAACACCTCTCGGGCATGCAAGTGCAGCTCCTATCTCTTTGAATGGGGAAACATCAAATTCTCCAAAGCTGTTTGCCAAGCTTTCGATTAAATTTCATATTTGAAATCACCAATGAAATCTGACAACAACTGTCTCATAAATTTTGTTTCTAAAAGCTCAAATCGTGACAAAAAAACTGTATTTTTCAGGCTGGATCAAGCTAGTGCGCATGCGCAGTCCTAAATGCTCGTCTCTTGTGCCTCATTTCGGAGGTGCGCGTCTGACTTGTTCTTTAGAAACCGGAGCTTCTAACGGCAGCAGCAGTGACTTATTTAGAAGGCGGGACTTATTCCGCCATATTGCGCGTTGCACTTTCTCCCATTCAAGACAATCCGAGTGACGTGTCTTGTGTTATTCTATAGTCTAAATTCTAAAGATTTAGTTTTAAGCAAATAAAATGCGTCAGTGAGTCAAAGTTTCTATACTCCGCTATATGATATAACCTATTTAGCAAACATTTGCAAAGATAAGTGTGTAAAACAGTAAATTATCTTCTCTGTTGGTAATCAAACTCCTGAAAAATAAGTGCTGTCAATGCCGTTTTGTTTATTACATAATTTTCCAGAGATTCTGAGATGTCATAGGAATATCCTAAACGGAACGCAGCAAATTGCTAACTATGGTGCTTTGGTAGAAATTAGTTATTTAATTAAACTGAGTGATTGCAGGGAATAGAGATGACACATTTAAATGTATCCTGATGTTGAATATTCATGTAGTATTATTAGCATAATTCTAGTTCTATAAACATTCGCCCACAAAGAAAATATACACATGTTCTGCTTCAGAACCAAACCTCACTCAATAATTGGTTGGAGGCGGCCATTTTAATGGCTGCTCCTCAGCCGTGCCAGTGGGATTGATTGGCAACGAGGCCACGCCCACTTGCTCAGCATGTGTTGCTACGTAAGGCCTCAGCCCTGGCGACACTCTTCATATCAATTAAAGCCCAATTAGGGAGCCATGTTCAGCTAATTATGCTTCACTTCACATTCCCAGAATAAAGTGAGCGTGTGTTTACTGAGATAAATAAATAAAGACACGGGCTGCCAAGGCGAGCCGACCTTAATCAGATTTTCAGCGCTTTCTCTCTCTCCCTCTGTATGTATGTGTGTGTGTGTGTGTGTGTGTGTGTGTGTGTGTGTGTGTGTGTGTGTGTGTGTGTGTGTTTCTCTGTGATCAGAAGGTGTAATTATATGACTCCACCATTTGGTGACACTGTTGTAACATGTCTTGTGAAAAAGGTGCCAATTCCCTGTCTCATTTCTTCCTATTTGACGAATAATGAAATCAGGGAAGGTTATTTCATGCAGGGAGATTGTTTGCTTGTGTGTGTGTATGTGTATGTGTGAGTAGTGAGGAAAAAAAAAGAAAGAAGTGTGCCTACATGTGTGGTCTGCTTCATCTGTTCAGACGTGCAAGCACATTTGGACGAAATGTTGCCAAAAAACCAGACCGTATTCAGTATTCTGGAATATAATAAATATTAAAGATTAATTTGCTGTGTCTTTTTATAAAATGTTCTCAGCCTGGCGTGATTGGACTTTTTTTTTCTCAACGGTTTGCCAGGCATGCTTTCAGCTTTAACCACAGAGTCAAACAAGAGAGAGACAGGCGATTTCAGATAAATTTATAGAAAAATGGCGTGATTGAGAGATAGAAGGAGGGAAAACCTGATATGACAGAGGAGATGAGTGTAAAATAGGATAAAATCCATTGAATGCCACCTTAAATTTGGATTACATTTGACTACCTGTCTCTCCAACAGGTCCTTGTTCCCCCGCTAAGATGGACTTTGAAGTACAATTCACTTATAATTAGCAAAAATCCTCTTTAACTTCATCTCTTGTCTTCCTTAACAGATGGCGCACTAGATAAGGCTAGTTTTTCCACTTCATGTCTTTGCTAATGGTTAATCGTGTCTAGCCTTAGACTTGAAATCAATATGCTCATGAGACTGGCCCTTACATTGGTCATTTTTATGGCTAGTCTTATGTAACATGTCAGACTGATCATCTACACCACTAGCAGCTGTTATTGATCATACTCATTTCTTTTTAGCACACCAGAGCTTTATTATCTGGCAAGTGGGGAAGCAGGGGGAAGCGCTTTGGGCTTGAGCCAGGACTATTTCACCGACAAAGCCAAATCTCAATTTGTTACAGTCCTCAATCTATCACCTGGATTTTAAATCATCAATATAGTGTGAAGGGGAATAGAGTAGCTCAGGTGCTATCTGATTTTAGCTAATAGTTATGTACAGTAATTAGAACAATAGTTACGCCGGCAATTTGTTTACAAACATAAACTTGGTTGGAACTTAATTTTCACGAGAAAATGTGAGTAGCAAAACTGCCACGATACTAGGTAGTTGCTAATTTGTAGTTTTTAGCTATTATTATTATTATTATTATTAGCATGTATTTTAGCATGTACTGTAAGTCTGATCAGTAAGTATTAGCACACCTCCTTTTGAATAGCTGCATGATTTGAAGTATTCACATCCATAGCTGCACAAGTGAACGGTTACTGTTGAAAGTTAGCAATGATAGCTGTGATTGCTATAGCAAACACTACTAGTAGCTAACAGTAATAGTGAGAGTTTATAAATATGACTTTGTTTTGATGAAGGTTGGTACGAAGGCATTTCTACTTCAAAATGCTGATTAAGGGTTTGTTTAAAACTTCAGTGCAAGTCCACTGACAACTGCTTAAAAGGATCTAAATCAGCTTCCTGGTACATATTTTCAGTGCTGGCAGTATTTGCTTTTGTAGGCTTCTTGATGGGAACGAAGCATCCTTACACAGCAGAAAAACTTTCTGAAATGTGTAACTTTGCCAATAAATTGAAGTTCAGGCCTATTATTGTCACATGGTCTAGGAAAAAGAAAGACATGGGCTAAATCGCATACTCTGTTGAGTAGGTACATTTTTTTGAACAAGTAATTAATTCACGACTGCTAAAAATGCGTTCACAATACAGCTTGTGATGCTGTCCTCTGAAGAGGTGCTTTTCTCTGGCAATGCCCTTACGAAAATTAACCATGGTTTTACTACAAATAAACCCCCCCAAAAAAGCGTGGTTATTGTAGTTATTCCATGGTAACCACAAATTAACCATGGTTTTGCTACAAAAACCATAGTTTAACTGGTATTTGTGTGGTTATACAAATAGTAATCAATACGCCAATAAAACGCCAATAATTTTCGAATATCGAACTTCTATGTCAGGCTTGTTCAAGTCAATGGTCTGAAGAAGTATGATTCAGTGGAACTGGCGTTCGGTGTCGCTTTATAAAGGCAGCTAGCGGCAAACACCATTCAAGCACTTAAACAATGTTCCAGTGGTTGTTTTCTTTTTTTTCCACACTTTGAGAACCACTGGTGTTGAGGCAGATGCTAAACCCTGATTTTACCACTAAGAATACAACTTGGTTGTGTTCTGAATTTCTATGATGTACTGTAGCTAAATCAGGCTTGCTTAGCATAAACAGACAATTTACGCTAAAGCTAGCCGCTAAGAATGCGACTTTCTTGTCTTAAGAATTGCTATGACATACTGTAGCGTAAAAGCAGATAGTTAAGGCCCATTGTACTGCTTAGGATGCAACTTTATGTTATGAATTGCAATGTCGTAGCTAAATCAAGCTTGCTAGTGTAGAAGCAGAGTTTATGCTAAAGCCTTTTAAGAACGCAACTCTGTTGTGTTATAAATTGTGCTGACACATTTCAGGATAACAGTGTAAAATCAAGCTTACATAGTTAGCGTCAGCATTAGCATTCACATCATTGTATAATGAAAGTTTCAGGGCTGTATATACACCCACAAAGGCTTATGTATTCCTTGCTGAGTTGTAGTAGTTATGATTAACTAAGATTGTATGCTTTTTGACTCCTCCACAAGCATGTGGATACAGGATAAATCAAAGCTGTGTGCCATTTCTGACACTCTTGTGCTAACCTCAGCTACTCTTTCAGTTGTTTTGCATGTTTCCATTCTGAGTCAGCTCACTTCAAGATTGTCTGTTGCTAATTGTGACGGACAGCTTCACGACAGCGAGTGGGTGCTGTGCTGCGCATCTGCGGCGGATCAGTGTATGCGCATGTGGGCGTGTTTTTGAAATGTGCATTACTGATAATCAGCTCAATAGCGAAGAGACAGTATTGCTCTGTACTACCTGTCGCTTGTCTGTCTTACAGGTGTATATGTGATCTCGCATCTGTTTGACGTTTTTACACATTCAAACACTACTTACTTCATCTGGGAGGCCTTGAGACCAGATGCGTTTTATCAAACAGGCAATGCTAATCAGACAGACAGGCTAGGGTAATGTGTGCGACAGTGTCGTATCTTCTCTCTAGGTACCGTGTAAATAAAAGGATTTCATTTGTAGTAGTGTTTGGTGAGCCAGAGATTAAATGTCAACTTGACTCTGAGAGTGGCTGCAACATCGGCAGCACACACTCCTGGCCATACTTACAACAACGCAAACATGTATACTGTTGATCATCGTCCGGCGTTGTGTCGGCTGAGTCACTTTGGCCTGATCTCGAAGCTGCTTACCACAAATCAAATCTATTTCAGCCATCTATTTCAGAATAAACAACTCACACTTTCCTCCTTCAACCTTCCGCTTAGTGGAAGAGAATGAAAAGCCATTTCTATTAGAGCGATGCGCTCCCCAGGGAACCGAGAGAGGAAACGGAAAATGCAGAGAAGAAAGTGGGAGACAGAGAGGGGAAGAATGTTTCCTTTCATTATTACAATAAGTGGCTCATTTTGCAGTGTGGTTGTAACAGGAAGCATCGTACTACTGTCAGCAATGTAGAGTCACGACAAACTTGCCATGATTCATCAATCCTCTGAACTCATGCAATACCATTCCCAAGTCAGCGTCCCTAGAAAAGAAAATCACAATTTCTTGGTTAATAATTTCTTGGTTGTTTCTTATGGACTGAACTCATAAACTTCATATTTTCTAGTTGTGATTATAATTACCCTTTTCTCCCCACTCTACCTTTATATGACAATGTGACTTTCTCACAATTACAGATTTTATTAATAACATTTTAGTTTTAACTTTTTCACAATTAATATGTATTTATTTATTTATAATTTTCATGTATTAATTTTTCTACTTTTTAACTTTTTTGACCATTAGCTTTTATTTATGTATTTATTTTTTGTTCTTATCCTTTTTATACTTACTTTTTTATACTCCTTTTTAGGTAGAAACAGACATTTATAAACACTTTTTGTTATACTGGTTGAATCTCTCTTCACATCCTAATAGCAATCAATAATAGAAGTGGTCTAAATATTAAAAAAATGTACATATATCTTCTGTGTTTGTCCAATCACCTTGGTTCAAACTAGTGTTGTCATGATACTGGAATTTCTAACTTCGATACGATACCTTGAAAAGTATCTATTCAATACCATTTTCTATACCTCAAGGAAAAAATGCTGCGTATACTGTCATATATTTTGTAATATTATTTCTTTTTTTGTCCTTCCATTGAAAGTCTAGGCCAGGGGTGGGGAACGTTGATCCTGGAGGGCCATTGTCCTGCAGAATTTAGCTCCAACCCTAATTAAACACACCTAAAGCTAATCAAGGTCTTGAGGATTACTAAAGTTGAGGCAGGTGAGTGGTTTTTTTTAGGGTTGGAGCTAAATTCTGCAGGACAATGGCCCTCCAGGATCCAAGTTCCCCTCCCCCGGTCTAGGCAATCAAAAGTTTCTTCTAAAGAGATAATTTTATATGATAAAGCTTTTTTCATATATCATACCTGTAAACTAGTTGCTTTTTGGCGAAATTCACAGTTTTGAATCGAAATATGTAATTTATATGAATCGTGTAGATCCGAAGAGTTCGGGGGAGGTCAGGGTGATTTTTGCAAGCACAAGAATCGAAAATGGGCTACTTTCCCATAGACTGGAGTGAGACCATAGACGTCTCTCGAGCTGTCGTGATCTTTCTTGGCGCTCTGTGGCGTGACTAACTGGAGCATTTTGATATATATCCACTGTGACTATAGGCTATATTGTGTAATTTATATGTAAGACTATAGACTATATTGTGTAATTTATATGTAAGACTATAGACTATATTGTGTAATTTATATGTAAGTAGCTTACAAATCAATTAATATTATAATGATGTACCAACTGTGGTTCCCTGTATAGGTTACAGCATTATTTGAGAGATTTTTTTTCTTTGAGGAAATTTGCCATGTACTGTACCTGATAGGCCCCAAATGAATCATTATTGAATTGAAGGTAATCAAATTGAAATCAAATCGCAAGCTTCTGAATCAAAATCAAATCCAGTTGTGAAATTTGTGTCAATGCCCAGCCCTAGTGTCAATAAATGTTTATTTATTTATTTTTACTTTAAGCAAATGTTGTTTTTTCTATTTATTTTCTTATCAGAGTGCACCAGAATGCTTCGTTTACATGTTAAAACTTACATGTTAAAACATTTTCTCCTGGAGGATGATGCCCCAAGACGCCCCTACTACTATTTACTTTGTAATCATGTCACCTTTTTTTACCACTTTGGAGTTTGCAGGTATGATATATAAATGTTGATCAATTAACATTATGATTATCTCACAGATATTTGCTCACTCAGTGTATTGGTTTTTACAATGGGGTAATTTTGTTGCAATAGCTTGTATTTGGCCATTTTGAAAAAGATGCGAAAAAGAGCCCATTTTGGCACTTGTATGTCAGAGGCAGCTTTATGCGTGCGCTTCGAATGTGAGTACGAAATCTGCGGGAATGAGTAGAATTATGCGCAATCGGTCACACCAACAATATTTAACCGGAGTGAATAAGACGACTGAATGAGAGGAGGCGGGCGCGTGTCCTGAACCAAAACAATGAGCTTATGCTGCGTTCACGCCATGTAACCACGTAACCGTAATTATGAGATGACAACCCATGACGTTCTACCCGGAGCTGTTCACGTACTCAGATGGATTTATGTTTCAACACTATCAACGCAAAAATGAATCTGCAGCAGTCAGGTGGCACAAGTCCGAGCTCTGTACGTTGATTACGTTCATTATTATTGTAATGTTATGTGCTTTGAGACATGAGGTAATTTAACGCCACCTCTCGTGATGCTTTGCAGACTCTGCTGTGTGCGTTTATGTGTTTTGAAGGAGGTGCTCTGAAAAGAAGGTGGGATCTCATGCTTTCAAAGCTAGCTTGCTATTGCTAGCCTCTCTGAAATTGCCTACCCTACCTTTAACTTTATAGCTCTATATTCTTAATGCATGTCTCATTTGTGTTGGTTTTTATTTCTCTATTTTTAGGTTGATGCAAAAATGACAACTCTGAGCAACATTTGAGCAATGAAATCTTCCTCTGGTGTGCCATAAAACGGTCTTTCGCCCAGCATCTGCTCTGCATCTCCATCTCTGATCGACTGCCATGCTGTACCCATCAGCGTCCGCCATATGCTATCCCAGCGGCCATCTCCTGCTGTAAACAAACAATATATTTTGACAGATGCTCACAGGCCATGATCTCAGGCCCTGCCTGACCGTATCGCAGTGCTCTGGACACAGTTCTGTGCTCTGACAGGTGGACCCTCACCCCTCCTTTCTCCAGTATAATTACAGAGCGAATAGATTTAAAGATCAGACTGTTTAAGGTGGCCCTGATTTAACAGCTGTCAGGGGCTCTATTGTCTTCAGGGCTGCGGTGTGACACCAGCGGCGATGAAAAGGCCACAGCCACCCTGCCATTTCTCATAATGGACTTTTAGTTAAAGGACAGGAAAATAATAAGCAGACTCAATCGTGGAAAGCGGGCACCGTTTGTCTTTCCTGCCGAATCAACTTTGGAGGGACAAACGAGGGTTAGTTGTGATGAAGAGACAGGGCTGCTCTTTTCATCTTTTCATTGTCACACACAGACAACCGAAAAATGAAGACAGCTTGCAATCTGTTTAGTATATATGTATCTATCTTGTCTGTCTGTCAAATTTCATTGTGTGCTGATCACAATGATCACAAGTCAAAATCCAGTAGTTTCCATGTACACATTTCTAAGCTTTTCTATTTCAGAAGGCCGGCTGTGTAAACCAGCATTAGTTTGGAATAGAAAGCCTTCTGACAGAGTGTAAAGAAGCGATGATTAAACACAAACCCAGTCGGAGGAGACACTTTTTGCGGGGCTGTGGGTCTCCAGCGGCTGTCTGATCCTGCGCCTCGCTCGGGGGAAAAAGCAGATTTAATTAAAGCAGAATTAAAGAGCATTGTTATTTTGATTGAAGACACCCGGCTCCTTTCCCTCCACTCTCTCTCACCCGACTGTCCCGGATTCAAGCTGATGGGGTTCGTCGTTGAAGGTTTATTTGAGTACATCGCATGCATCTGGTGTTCTGTTTTCCTGAGCACACATGCAAACACATGCAGGTCTTACTATGTGTTTGAGGAATACAAACGCCATCTTCTCTGCTGTAGATTGAATCTATTTATGTATTATTGGATAATGAGAAAAGCCTATACAGACACAGACTGGCACAATATTAGAAGTTAATTAAATTTTGGTAGTGACAGAGAAGAACCTGAAGGCAGCATAAGCAACATCGGCCAGACAGAAACAACAGCATGTCTATTTCTTCCAGGCCCTGGCCGACTACATGGCGTAAGAGGGGCCCTTCAGACCAGACGTAGACAGACAGAGAGAGAAAAGGAGGGATGGAAGGACAGTAATGAATAGTGTGTGTCCTGATAATTGCATTAATGATTATTAGGCAGAGCTCTGGGGAAGGTGATGAGAGAGAGAGTTTCTGTCAGCTAACTTTGACAAATGGCTGCTCACTCAGGGCCACTGCTTGGAATATTAATTTGCAAAATAAACTTTAAGAAAGGAGAGAAAGAGGAAAAAGGAAGGTCTGCGAAGAATTTGTTTAAAGCCCATGGAACAGGGCCTCGTCCACTTTGGAAAAACATCATAGATGTATTTTTTACATGTTTTACTGTACGTTTTACATATTTTAAGCGTTTTAATATTTTAATTGCATGACATCATTGTTTGTGAAGTTACTCAAAAATAAATGATAGATTTTCCGGTTATAAGCTTCTAATAATTTAAACATGAGTTTTTAATAATGAGTGTTTAATTTCTAGAATAGCATGACTATTGTCAAAAAAAAAAAAAAAAAAAAAATTACTCAAAAAAGGTAATGCTTAATGCTTAATTTTGGACTTCCAATCACCAGATCTGCAAATAATGCCATTTTACCAAGTGCTAATCAGCTAATGGCACCACAAGAATGCATACAGCTAAGCTCTCATTAGTGACTATTATGAGCTTTGACATGAAATTTTGACTTTGTCAGAATACTCTTAAATGGCCAAAATTAGTTTTTCTTTCTTTCTTTCTTTCTTTCTTTCTTTCTTTCTTTCTTTCTTTCTTTCTTTCTTTCTTTCTTTCTTTCTTTCTTTCTTTCTTTCTTTCTTTCTTTCTTTCTTTCTTTCTTTCTTTCTTTCTTTCTTTCTTTCTTTCTCTCTCTCTCTCTTCTTTTTTTGCCAACAGAATGTGCCAGCAGGGGCTAACTGGGCTAGGCTAACTAGCTAAAATTGTTAAACATTTCCCCCCAAACTACACTATAAAAAATGCTGGGTTGAAAATGGACAAACCCAGCAAGTTGGTTGTTTTAACCCAGCGTTAAAACAAGTTCGCCCAACCTGCTGGGTAGTTTTATTTAACTCAACTCTTACTCATTAACTCATTTATTACTGTATCGCTTGCTTAAAATGAACATTTGATCATGATCATTTATTAATAAGTTTAATAAGTTTAATGATTAATAATTAAACAATAAACATTAAATTGCTAATTAACAAATGTTCACCTTTTGATTATTATTGTTGACTCTAGTAATTGTCTGATTTTTAATTTCCAACTCATTTTGGGTTCATTTTAAGGCAGCCATATAGTAATTTTTTAAACAATAGTTGGGTTAAATAAAATCATTGTTTGTGAAGTTACTCAAAAATAAATGATAGATTTTCCAGTTATAAGCTTCTAATAATTTAAACATGAGTTTTTAATAATGAGTGTTTAATTTCTAGAATAGCATGACTATTGTCAAAAAAAAAAAAAAAAAAAATTAAAAAAGGTAATGCTTAATGCTTAATTTTGGACTTCCAATCACCAGATCTGCAAATAATGCCATTTTACCAAGTGCTAATCAGCTAATGGCACCACAAGAATGCAATAAAACTACCCAGCAGGCTGGGCGAACTTGTTTTAACGCTGGGTTAAAACAACCCACTTGCTGGGTTTGTCCATTTTCAACCCAGCATTTTTTAGAGTGTAGTTTGGGGGGAAATGTTCAACAATTTTAGCTAGTTAGCCTAGCCCAGTTAGCCCCTGCTGGCACATTCTGTTGGCAAAAAAAGAAGAAAGAAAGAGAGAGAGAGAAAGAAAGAAAGAAAGAAAGAAAGAAAGAAAGAAAGAAAAACTAATTTTGGCCATTTAAGAGTATTCTGACAAAGTCAAAATTTCATGTCAAAGCTCATAATAGTCGCTAATGAGAGCTTAGCTGTATGCTTAACTCAACTCTTACTCATTAACTCATTTATTACTGTATTGCTTGCTTAAAATGAACATTTTTTCATGATCATTTATTGATAAGTTTAATAAGTTTAATGTTTAATAATTAAACAATAAACATTAAATTGCTAATTAACAAATGTTCACCTTTTGATTATTATTGTTGACTCTAGTAATTGTCTGATTTTTAATTTCCAACTCATTTTGGGTTCATTTTAAGCCAGCCATATAGTAATTTTTTAAACAATAGTTGGGTTAAATAAAAACTGCCCAGCACATTGGGCAAACATTTAACCCAATCGCTTGGTTTGTCAATTTTCAACCCAACTTGGGTTGTTTTTAACCCAGCATTTTTTAGAGTGTAGGGTTATCAAGGTACCAACATTTCAGTAGTCGGTACCAATACCAGTAATATTTTGTGGTTTTTATTACCAGTTTTAATTTAACTGTTGAATTGCTTTAAAAAATGTCTCATCCATTGGTTATCACTGTTAATCGCAGTTTCTGATTCAATCAAGCATTTAAATACAGTTGTCAGTCCAGAAACTTTGCATTGTACTTCACAGCCTGAAAAACTAAACTTGTATTCAGACTGTGAATGGGTGATAAACAGAAAGCAAGAGAAGAGCCTCCCGTTATAACCATTAAAGTAACACTCCACTTTTTTGAAAATAGGCTCATTTTCCAACTCCTCTAGAGTTAAACAGTTGAGTTTTACCGTTTTGGAATCCGTTCAGCCGATCTCTGGTTCTGGTGGTACCACTTTTAGCTTAGCTTAGCATAGTTCATTGATTCTGATTAGACTGTTAGCATCAAGCTCAAAAATGACCAAAGAGTTTAGATATTTTCCTATTTAAAACTTGCATCAGCGGGCGCAATGATATGCACACAAATGTCTCCATGGTTGCAAGGCACGCTCCCTGTGCAAGCATTGCGCCTGCTGCACCCATGGTACGGCAGCGAAGTTCCTTGATTATTACACCGGAATGAGAGTATAGTTCCTAGCCATATCGGCCTAGAAGATCGCAACTTTTAATTTTCCTTCGGTCTTAGTACACAATGTAACTACAGAAGAGTCAAGTTTTAAATAGGAAAATTATCTAAACTCTTTGGTCATTTTTGAGCGTGATGCTAACGGTCTAATCAGAATCAATGAACTACGCTAAGCTATGCTAAAAGTGGTACCGCCAGAACCAGAGATTGGCTGAATGGATTCCAAAACGGTAAAACTCAACTGTTTAACTCTAGAGGAGTTGGAAAATGAGCCTATTTTAAAAAAAGGTGGAGTGTTCCTTTAAGGCTATCAATCTTTAGCTTTAATCTTTTACTGAATTCTGCTCTCTCACGAAAACTTAATTGTACAATAAATCTCTTATTTACATCATGTTTACACTTTGTTGGTCATTATGAAAAAAAAAAGTGTACATTTTCAGCAGCGTTAAGTGAATTCTGACTAACTTACTGACTAGCACCTCTGATTGGCCATTGTGTTCATGTGCTCAATAGATATGATTGTGATTGGCTACAACGTTTGTAAAAACACACTGTAAACAGAAACCTTTGACACTCAGCAAGCGCTCAGACAAACACGAACGAGAGTGTATGAAAGCAGTGTCTATCAGCGGGTACTGAATACACCCAGTACTCTGTACTACCGGTAGCCTACGGCAGAAATTTTACTTTTTTTAGTACCATCTGGTACCGGTAGTACTGCTACGTTTGACAACCCTACCCCAAACAAGTATCTTGTTACCGGAAAAGCTATGCTATTGTATAGCAGCAATATGTTTTGTTAGAAGTGGAGCTATGTACTTCCTAGCACTGCATGGCATTATGGGATAGGTGTTTACTCTGTGAACGCAGTGAGTTGTCCGATAAAGACAAAAATGGCAGCTTGACGTCATAAAAAACGTCACATAAATGTCAGAGGATGATAAGCTATTTAAACTAGTATTAGTGCCCTTTAAAAGATGTTGTGAATCAATGATCCACCTTTTCACTCAAATAAAGTGTGCAGTTCGATTTTGCCCTCTGCGTTGACAGCAATATCTTTGACCCCACATACCAGGTGTCCCCTCAGACGGTGATAACAGCACCTCAACAACTTTTCCCCTAAAACTCACACATGTAGTGGAAAATAACACCCTGCTTAATGCCAGGTGGCTGTCGACTGAAGACATTTTTCACATAAATCAAACTGCCATTGGGCTTATCAATAACAAGTCAATTAGCAGGCGGAGAGAGGCGTGGATCTCTAGGGGTCACCGCTTGTTTGTTAGATGGACATCTGCAGCTCTGTTTGCTTCACCATGGCAACAGACCTACAGTTTGTCTCTGTTTTTCTGTCTCAGTTTCTCTCGTTCTTTAGGTTTGTGAAGACGGAAGGCTCTGGCAGGCCTAACTACTGCTTTAAAGTGCAAATTTCACCCAGAAATTGTCATTTACTCACCCTCATGTTGCTCCAACCTCCATTTGACTTTCAATTTGATTGTATAGAAAAGAGCAGCTTGGACATTTAGCAAAATACCTCTTTTATAGGCTATTCTTAAAAAGAAAGAAAGTCATACAGGTTTGAAAACAACGTGAATAACAGATTATGTCAATAAACATACATACATCACATGTGACCTCTATCATGATCAGTCAAATGCAATATGTCACCTTTGTTTTTCAAGCCCTCAAGGAATCTTTGTAAAGGATGAAAGAGTGCTTGTAAAAACTGGTATTTTCAATTACCTTTCTAATTCTCAGTTTATAGACTTGGCTATTATTATCTGGCCAAAAGCAACTGTCTTTTGCATAAAAATGACTTTCCGTCCCTTTATTACTCACAATAATGAGGCTTTATTTATTTCCTGTCTCATTCTCTCTGTCTGTTCATCCATTTTAATGGATTTAAATAATTAATTATTTTTCATATGTGTGCAGTATTATATGGGTCATTCTACAGTATGATTGTTGTTGTAAATATTAACAGGGAGTCAGTCATTTTTTTTATACATTTATATATAGTGTACAAATGGAAGCCATGTTGTACAATGACCTACACTGTATATTATTTATGATGTTTTCTCTTTGTTTGGTTTGCAGAAGTTGTGGCTCTCAGATGAGACAGGCCACATAATGCTTGCAGGCACTTGGTGACTATTTAATGACTAGTCTCTCAGAATAGCACCACAGAAATGCACAAGACCAATTATAGCACAGTGGCTATTCTGCAAATACACCCTTGATTTATTTATCTAAAATAAATCCTTTTAATTCATATTTGCTGAAGACACCAACACCGTTCATAGTGAGACTGCAACAGGGCCCACTTGTAGAGTTAATGCTCATTATAGTGACATCCTAGTTTTCCCTACTATGGATAATTTGTTCAAAAAGTCTCCGAAAAATGACTACGTCTCAGCAGGATTCTGAAATTGTGAAATGCAGTTGGACTATACCCTATATTTGCTATGCTTTTCCAACTTTTGAATACAGCATAAAGGACATTTTAGTCAGTCAGCCTGGAGTAGAAGGTTGTCAGCTCTCTTTTAAATGTATTCCTCTGATCTGATGTGTTTTAATAGTGTCTGTTTTTCTATATAGAGGGGGATCAAATAGCAGAGCTGCAGCATGTTGGCATGGACCACCTGCTGGAGATAAGTTTCAGAGAGTGCCAGGGGAAAACAGCAGGGGGATGTGTTAGTTTGTATCCATGAGCCTTGTACTGATACTTGTTTATGATGCAGAATGTGCATGTGTGTTTGTGTGTCTTAAAAATACATGATTTATGTTGTGTTTTGGAGTGTCTGTGTACGGTTGTGCAGATGTCGTCTCATATTAGTGTATATGCGTGTAAGGGTTTACTTTGAAATAGTTTGTGGATTAAATGTCCTAGAAGTTTGCTAAATATTACACAGTTTGTCCTTTAGGCAAATCTTGATTTGAAAAAAAAAAAAAAAGTTTTTAGGATTAAAGTTAATATATATGCCAATTATAATTAGCATAATGTAAAAACAAACAAGAAGTCTATGGCATGCCCTCATTAGGTAGCTTAGTAAATGTGTGTGTCTGTGTGTGCTTGTGTGTGAATGTGGTTAGCATCACCCCCACCCCCTTCCCGAGACCTCCAATGTTTCTCAGGTGCTAAAATGTGTCGGTTAAGGACCCCACAGTAAGGTATAAATAGGACTCTCTTCCTATGGAGAGACACAGTCTTTTATAGGAGCACCAAGTGACTGAGATCCAGCCAGCCACTCTTAGATAGAGAGCCTGGAAGACATCCACACTCAGAAACCCACTAGGCCTCCCCTGTGCCCCCACGCGGAAAGGCCCCAGGGGAGAATTCGCCAGCTGAGCCTCAAAAACAAGGTAGGACAACCCAGCTGACTGACAGACTGAATGCTCTCAGCTGTTTTTGTGTATGCATGTCTCAATAGTTCATTTCAGAGCTGATAGCTGGAGAGACCCAGGGTGCAAACACAAAAGCTGAGAGGGAGAAAAAAAAAAAAGAAAAAGAGAGAGACAGAGAGAGAGAAAATGCCAGCATGTACTCACCATGGGAGTGTTATGGTAAGCGCTTGTTGATTTATTGATCAGGAAAGAGGACCGTTTTATATTGTTGCGGATGGGATGAGAGAGAAGCGTCACATTCTGACAGCTGTTTTGAGAATCTGCAAGGGTTTGACAGCTACTGCTAGTCCGAAGTGACTTCTGAACTAGTCCTTGTTTTTATTTGTGTATTTATGCATATCTTTGTACTCGGTGAGTGACATGGTTGAAACACAGGATAGAGTCTGTTTCATGGGAAATGGCTGGCATTACAATTTCCCTTCATCTGACTTCAGTGAATGGCTGTGACTCTCTCTCTCTTTCTCTCGAGCAATCCGTTAAATGCCAGCAAGCTCCTCTACGGACATAAACTCCAGTTCCAGCACAGTAAATGACTATTATAACTGATTGACAGCCCTAGAGGTGTCCATTTAGCAAACCCTTGGCACCTGAGAAAGATGAGGGTGGGGCAAAAAATGAAACAAAAGATAAGGGATAAAAAAAAAAAGCCCATGGTGGGTCCCTGAGCGAGAGTGTTAAGAAGGAGAGAAATGTTTTCAGCAGTGGATCGATTTCTGAACGCTTGTCTCATGCATTTTACAGAGGCGCTAAATGCCACTTATGGTATAATGCTGTACTCTAGGTCAGAGCAAAGCTCTCATGCTTGGGCTGGGATTTCAGGGCTGCTTTTAACAAACTACGCCTGTAGACTTAAGTAAATCTGTCTGATTGTGTCACAGCCTTGGAAATAATGTTGTTTTGCTCTTCTTTTGTGGATTTGTAAGCCCGAAACCCCCTTTTTCTATTACACCTAAGAATATTCCTTGGCAGCCAAACTAATCTCATAGTCTCATAAACTCTCGATTCATAAAGAATTAATCTTATTCCGTCTCACTTTCTTTTCTCTCTCTTAAAAGCAGCTGAAACTAAGCTGACGCCATGGAGAAAGGGAGGTGGAGTTCTGAAGATGCTCCCAGAGCCTCCATGCCTGACGAACTGTCTCATCCCAAGTTTTCGGAATGGAAGTTTAAGCTCTTTCGGGTCAGGTCCATGGAGAAGGCCCCTCTGTCTAATGAAACACCGGTGGAGAAGGAAAACCAGCCTGAGGTGGAGATAGAGATGGCAGGCTCTCCAGGCAGTGTTATGAAGCTCTGTTTTGGAGGGAAGAGTAAGGAAAATGTGGAGAATACTCGAGGGAGAGTGGACCTTAAGCTGCAGGAGATTGATACACATATGAATCTTCTCAAGTGAGTCTAATGAAATATTGAGTCATTGATGTGTTCTGAATGTTGAACTGACTTGTGCATATTTGGAAGCATATCAATATTAATCAAGAGTCAATTTGTGTCTTTTGCAGAAGCCTGTGTCGCCTTTGTGGCCTCTCAATACGGAAGGCTAAAGGTCCGTCGCATGAGGTCCAAGGAGACTTGGAAGAGTCAAGTCGGTGCGCCTTGCGCAAGATGGGCTGCAAGTTTGTGACATGGCCGGAAGTGATCTTGAAGGTCTTCAAGGTGGACGTGACAACCGACATGGAGACAGTACATCCGTCTTTGTTTTGTCACAGATGCTGGACTGCTGCCATGAGGGGAGGTGGTTTCTGTTCTTTCACTAGGACCCATATCCCAGACTGGAAGCCCCACACTTCCCACTGCAACCTCTGCTTCCCTAAGAAGAGCTCTTTTCAGCGAATGAGAAGGAAGCGGGCCAAACTACTTAAAGGTGCACACAGCCTTCCAAAGAGAATCAAGAGGGATTCCCTAGAAACTTTAGGTACCAATAGATTGTGGAGACAGACCACAGAGAATCCTGCGGGATCAGGTGGGAAAGAATGGTTAAAACTGTCAGTTCAGAGAGGACACTGGGTAAAGAATATCACACAGTGCCAGAAGGACCATCTGAGCGCTAAGCTCATCCCTCCCGAAGTCCCAGCAGACTTGCTACGTGCCGTTATTTGCCAAGTGTGTGATCATCTGCTTTCCGACCCTGTCCAGTCACCGTGTCGGCACCTGTTCTGTCGGGTCTGCATAGTAAGGTACAGTCGAGCTTTGGGCCCGAACTGTCCCACCTGTAACCAACACCTGAACCCATCCCACCTGACCAGGCCAGCCAAGTTCTTCCTTGCCACCCTCAGCTCTCTCCCTCTGCTCTGCCCCAGTGAAGGATGCATCGACTGGGTCCGATTGGACTCCTTTAGGGAACACTGCCTCAACCACTACCATGAAAAAGAGTCCCAGGAAGAACAAACACCTTCAGAGCAGAATCTCCATGGGTACTTGCCAATCAACAAAGGTGGGCGCCCTCGACAGCACCTGTTGTCGCTGACCCGTCGGGCTCAAAAGCACAGGCTGAGAGACTTAAAGAACCAGGTGAAGATGTTTGCCGAAAAGGAAGAAGGAGGGGATGTGAAGTCTGTCTGTTTGACGCTCTTCCTTCTGGCACTGAGAGCCGGGAATGAACACAAACAAGCAGATGAACTGGAAGCTATGATGCAAGGTACTGCCAAGAAACATGTCACCCACAATATGTGACTGTCAAAGCAGTCGTTGTCAAATAAATACAACTAGAATGAACAGATAATGCATTATTGACTTACTCATGTAAGCTTGAGAGCAACCAAGAATAAGAATGTATAATGTTTTTGCAACCTAATATATGGCATCATTTGTTTTGTAGAATGAACTAGCCTAATTTGCAATGCCTGACTGCAGTTAATTGTATTCATTTTTCATAGAACAACAGCTTTAACATGTAATTTTACACAATTATGTTCACATTTACTACCTGCAAATAGATATGCAAAATTAATTAGACACATCCATGAGGTTATCTATACACACAAAAATTAATGAATTCTTTTCTTATGTGCCTTACTGTCAATTTAAATAGAATAAGCACAACTTTACTGAATGTGTGTGCGTACAATACACAATAACAATTCTTGTAAAGAGCCTGTTAGGCTGAAAACAACATCAGTAGCCCTTGTATCTGCAAATTACATAGATACTTCTTCACCCCCAGGGGAACAGGGCCCAGCTGGTGTCTGTTTTCATCAACAGCCAATATCAGTATTTCCAGCCGAGCTGAGTCACCTCTCTTCTAACTTAAGCATTAATAATCTCTCTGATCTAGAACAATTAGGACATATTCCATGCTTTAATTATAATCAGAATTACAAAATATTGTAGCATTCAATTGCTGGTGCTCTGAAATCGGTCCATAAACACACATTCAAGCTCACAGTCTCACATATATTTAAAGTTTGTTCTGGGTAAACAGTTCTATAAATTAAAACTTCTGACTCTTATCTCACACAGTTTTGTTTTTCCTCTGTATTCTCTTTCAGGCAGGGGATTTGGTCTGCATCCTGCAGTGTGTTTGGCTATAAGGGTCAACACTTTTCTTAGCTGCAGTCAGTACCACAAGATGTACCGCACTGTGAAGGCCACTAGTGGCCGCCAGATATTCCAGCCCCTGCACACTCTACGTAATGCTGAGAAAGAGCTTCTCCCTGGATTCCATCAATTTGAATGGCAACCAGCTTTAAAAAACGTTTCCAGCTCTTGGGATGTGGGCATCATTGACGGCCTCTCTGGTTGGACAACCTTTGTTGATGATGTCCCTGCGGATACCATCGCCAGACGATTCCGCTACGATGTGGCACTAGTTTCTGCATTAAAAGACCTGGAGGAGGACATAATGGAAGGACTAAGAGAGAGGGGGCTAGATGACAGCATGTGCACCTCTGGCTTTACTGTGGTGGTGAAAGAATCATGTGATGGGATGGGAGATGTCAGTGAGAAGCATGGAACTGGTCCAGCGGTTCCTGAGAAGGCAGTGAGGTTTTCCTTCACAATCATGTCCATCTCCATCCGAGTTGAGGGTGAGGACGATGGCATCACCATCTTCCAGGAACAAAAGCCAAACTCTGAGCTCTCTTGTAGACCTTTGTGCCTCATGTTTGTGGATGAGTCCGACCACGAGACCCTGACAGCCATCTTGGGGCCTGTGGTAGCAGAGCGGAAGGCCATGATGGAAA
Organism: Elopichthys bambusa; assembly: GCA_037101425.1. Lineage (NCBI taxonomy): Eukaryota > Metazoa > Chordata > Actinopteri > Cypriniformes > Xenocyprididae > Elopichthys > Elopichthys bambusa. The sequence goes on from CM074455.1 coordinate 6,209,701, forward strand.
GTCGGCTTATCGTATCTGTTGGTGGTCTGCTACGCTCATTTAGGTTCTTCTTCCGGGGTACAGGCTATGATGAGAAGATGGTACGTGAAATGGAAGGGCTAGAAGCATCAGGCTCCACTTATATATGCACACTCTGCGACTCAACCCGAGCTGAAGCCTCTCAAAACATGGTGCTACATTCCATCACACGTAACCATGATGAAAATCTTGAGCGCTACGAGATCTGGAGGACAAATCCTTTCTCTGAGTCCGCTGATGAACTCCGTGACCGTGTCAAAGGTGTTTCCGCCAAGCCTTTCATGGAGACCCAGCCTACTCTGGATGCCCTGCACTGTGACATAGGCAATGCGACGGAATTCTACAAGATCTTTCAGGATGAGATCGGCGAAGTCTACCAGAGGAGCAATCCAAGTCGTGAGGAACGCCGTCGTTGGCGGTCAACTCTGGACAAACAGCTAAGAAAGAAGATGAAACTCAAGCCTGTGATGAGGATGAATGGAAACTATGCCCGTCGGCTGATGACACGTGAGGCTGCGGAGGCGGTCTGTGAGCTGGTCCCTTCTGAGGAACGACGTGAGGCACTACGGAGACTGATGGAACTCTACCTCCAGATGAAGCCGGTGTGGCGTTCCACCTGTCCAGCCCGAGACTGCCCTGACCAACTCTGTCAATATAGCTACAACTCTCAGCAATTTGCTGACCTCCTTTCCACCACATTTAAGTACCGCTATGATGGAAAAATTACCAACTACCTCCACAAGACTCTGGCCCATGTTCCTGAGATTGTTGAGAGAGACGGGTCTATCGGAGCATGGGCCAGTGAAGGCAATGAGTCTGGGAACAAGCTGTTCAGACGTTTTCGGAAGATGAATGCAAGGCAGTCCAAAACTTATGAACTTGAAGATGTTCTGAAACACCACTGGCTGTACACCTCCAAGTATCTTCAGAAGTTTATGGAGGCTCACAAGAATTCAGCAAAAGCAATGCAAGCCACATTCAACCCAGAAGAGGCCCCAGATGAAGTTGATGTGGCTCTTGAAGTTCCAGATTTTTGAATTTTTCTCTGATTGACTTTCTTTAATGGACTGTTTTTCTTGCTAATGAAAATATTGTTCAGTAATTGATTTTATTTCTTGAGATGAGATGTAATATCACGTTTAATGGCTTTATTATTCACTTCATTATTTTTTGAAGCTAGTGCATAAACGTGAGCTAAATTGTTTTATGGCAGAGATAAAATTGTATGGGCAGAGCTTTTTTTTCTCCCAGATTTTATGGGCAAATTGTCTGTGTTTTATCTCTTGCTGCTTGTGAAATATGAGGGATTTTATTGTATTGCCAGGTTGTGACAACTTCACGAATTCATACAAAATACAAAATGTATGAGGGAGTTGTAAGTCACTGAAATTGTGTTAAAGAAACCCCACATTTATGATGGCTGTACTAATATATCACACAGGACAAAAACAAAGTGAAATTAAAAAACGCAAATTGTCTCCTTTGCAGGAGGTCTAAAGAGAAATGGGTTATTTTAGCAATGCAATATTTTGATGGTGCTCAACTGGTCCACAAATTACTCTGAACACCCATAGACACTATGCTACAGCATTTGCACATTTATTTAGACCCTACCCTATAATCTACCTCAGTCTTCAATCCTACAGGTTCCTCAGGACATTTGTAGCATGCCATTCACACAAACACATTTTGAAATATTTTTGAAGAAATGGCAGTGTATTTTATACAATAAAACCTATTGACTATTGTCAGAATTTCTTTGTTTTGCAGTTCAGAGATGTTATGTTCACCTCAAACTTGTACCTCAGTTTATTAATCATGTTTCTCTTATTTTGTTTAATAGTATTAGGTTTAATTAATTGCGTTTATTGTGTTCTCTTAAACTGAGAGGATTTCAGAGATCCACTTTTTACTTTATAAAAAGTCATTTTTATAAAAAGTAAGTTTATATTTTATTTCTTTTTTGACTTGACTTGAATTGATTGATTACTTTGTGAAGTGACGTTACTGATTTCTTTGTGTCTTTATTTGATTGATTTCTTTGTGTCATGATTTGAATTATTTCTTTGAATTCTTTGATATTATTTGATATTTCTTTTTTATTATTATTATTTTTTAATAAACCAAAGGTACCTTGCATAATTATATTCAAAATCATATGCTTTAAACAGTTATGTTTAAATTGCTTTATGTTCTTTATTTTTTATTTGAAATAAAATACTGCATTGCACTGTTCATAATTGAAAAAAAATTAACATGTTGCACAAAGGCACTGGTGATGTTCTTGTAATAACCTATCATTAACATTACAGTGATTATTGTAATTCATTAACTTATGGACTTTCTTAATTATTGAATATAATTGTTTTGTAATAAATGACACTTTACTCCAATTACATCTGGTAAATAAAAAAAGCAAAAATCTGAGATTGTCCATTTTTTTGTGTTCCATTCACATTCAAGAACATGCAATTTATATATATATATATATATATATATATATATATATATATTAGTGCTGTCAAACGATTAATTGCAAAAATAAAAGTTTGTTTACATAATGTGTGTACTATGTATATTTATTATGTTTATATAAATACACACACACACATATGTATATATTTAAAAAAAAAAATTATATATATATATATATATATATATATTTTTTTTTTTAAATATATACATATGTGTGTGTGTGTATTACTATATACATAATAATACTCCCGCTTATGTTACTCACTTATCTACTGTGTTTGTGCAAATATTATAATTATAAGCATAACAACATGAGGTTAAAATATAATCTCTTTATAATTATCTTTATTTAAACAGAAAATCATACTCCATAAGCTTTTCCCTGCATTTTTTTTATAAAAAAAACAAACAAACAATAAATCATCACCTTAATAATATTAAACAAGACTTGTAAAAAAAAATGCATTTAAGTACGCCATAAGCATATTCATTTAATTAATTCATTTCTGTTGTTCCTATCAGTATGAAAAATACACTACTCCAATTTCCTGGCAATATAAAACACAATATGCTTGAAGTGAACAACAATATAAAAACATTAATAGCATGATATATAACAGAACAGAACAAAAATTCAGTCAAAAAGTCTTCGCAGAAAGCTCTTCTTAGCTGGGGTAATTTTCAATGAGACTGGAGCCTTGCGATGGGTCATCTTCATTGGGACTCTCTTCAGTGGCATCATCTGGCGTGGTGGAGTCATCTCCTGCTTGGGCAGGCCTCCGTGATCCAAGCAGAAATACTTGCTGCTGTCTTGAGAGAGGCGAAGCAAAAGGCTTTCAGGGAGCTCCATGCACTGGGCATGGACCCAATGTCCACCTTCACCCCTGGAGCAGAAGATCATGGCAGGTCGGGTGAGCTCAGTGGAGTAGTAGGGCTCCCAGATGTTGGGGTCCACCTGGCAGTTGAGGCAGCACTTGATCCAATAGCCTGTCTGAGATTCATCCTCCTCATCTTCCTCGTTGTAGGTGTCGCCCTCTCCATCACTGCTAAACTCTAACTCATGAGGTTCTCGGCCAAAGTAGAGCTCCTCAGAGTCTTCCAAAGGTGCAGAGTCCTCAAAGTCAGTGGACTCCTGGCTGCATCCCTGAGTTGACGCTTCTCCATCTTGTTCCTTCTGGAAGCTCACCTGGTAGAAATGGTAGGCATCTGGTGGGGTTGGGTTTCCTTCTGAGGGGACTGCAATCATGGCATTTCCTTTGCCCAGGCTGCCACCAAACCAAGTACGGCTGTGGCTTATTTCGCTGGTCCACTGCGGAGGTTCGCGTGGCTCTATGTGGACTCCGACATCGTCCAGGCCAATGTAGGTGCACTCCATGCGCTTTTGAGTCTCAGACTGGTACCCTCCGAAAACGATGTACTCATGATTGCCAACGGGAGTGGTTATGGCACTGGTAATGGAGAGACCTTCTTGAAAAACAGTACAGGTGATGACAGGGCTTCCTAGGAGAAGCTCCACACGTAGGCGGATCAAACGAGGTGGTCGGCAATTGGAGCTGAGGATGTGACCACCCAGGAAGTAGACACAGTTCTCTCTCGCTAGAGCTACGTGAAATGACTGGCCATCCGTGAGCTCAGGGAGAGTGTGGGCCGAACTGCAACCAAACTCTAGGTCAATAAGGAAGACTTGAGGTGGACAGTCCACCACGCTGTTCCAGTTCTCCGTGGTTCTTTCGGTGGGGGGCATATAGGACCTGCCGCCAAACAGAACGCAGGCGGTCTTTCCTCGGCTATGGATCACGCTGAGGGTATGACCGTATCGAGCGCTAGGGACGTCTCCAACCAGCTCTTTTTCTTGACATCGCAATGTGACTTTACGATTACATCCTCTACTGTCTATACTCAACATGTAGAGACTTGAAGACAGTTCGTTGTTGGGTGTTCGGCCACCATGAATGAGGTAACATTCAGGGCTGCCATCACGAGACTCAAAATGAGCTACCGCAGGACATCGGAGGGGAGGGAGATAACAGGAGTTGTTTGAAAATGAAATGGCTCGCAGCTTAAGTTCTCCTTTTTTTATACGTACACTAAATACACCAGTTGGACATGAGCGTTTCGGCCAGCCCTTTTGACCAAAGAGGTAAACATCACCCTCCAGCTCTAGTAAGGAGAAGCCTGGTTGCACAAGGCCAGCACAGTTCACAGCAGTTAGAGGCTCTAAGGACATTTTTTCTGCAGGGAGCTGTGTAAAAATATAATCGAAAAACAAACAAAAAAACATTATTTTAATTGCTAAAACAAATATTACATAATAAAATACAGGTCAGTTGCACAGATAGCATGCATACCAGCGTAATACTCTTCCTATTAGTAAGAAAAGTATGCAATTAACTTTATTATTATTATTTTTTTATAAATCAAAGTATGAAAAAAATGCGGAACCATTATAACCCTTTCTGTTTCCATAATAACACAGAAACATTCCCACAGGAAACAAGTTGTAGTTTTCCTTATTACCGCTTCTCTTAGAGAATCGCGTTAAGCTTGGAATAAAACGACTACATTACCCAGAATTCAGTGCGAATGGCGTCTCTCGTTCTACATTTAAACGGTACGTCTGAGACATTTTCACAAGCTTTGAACTCTCCTGTCCTCTTACTGTCTTTTAAAAATTAGCAGCGATTATCCTTTTTACACATTTTAGATTCGTTTTAATGTCTTTAAGTAATCAAATTACAGATTTTTTTTTAATTTTTATTAAACAGGTAACGTTAAGCAAGCGCTGGCTGTCAACACTACAACTAATTGAAGATGAAAATCTTTTAAATCGCTATAGGCTATGCTTTAATAATTATACTATAAAAACCCGTATTTACCTACATGTTTATTTTGATTGTACTGTATGCACCAGAATACCACATACATTTCTAAATATGACATATATAGGCTAGTCTTCATCCTAATAACATGTAACGTTATATTTCTTACCTCCTGGTCAATGCACTCCGAAATCTGGGAGCTGTTTGGTGCTGCTAACTTTTATTTGAGATATTAAAGCAAATGGTTTAGTGACAGTGGAAGAGGTTCAGTGTTTGTGAAGGTTGACTGGCTCATCTTGAGGTTAACTGTCTGTAACTGCTGCCAACAACAGGTGTTTGAACACAACTCGCACAAGTTTGAATGAAAACAAGCACAAACTCAGTGTATCATTGGCTTGTGTATTAATATGGACTTTATGTTTGTGTTTTACAGTTCAGTTGATGATTCATTCACTTAGCAATTTGCAAATCAGCTGGGTTGTAAGTATGGATCTTCCAGATGTAACTTTCATCTTCCAAAATGTACACTTACCATGGTGATACTGTTTATGTAGCGTGATTGCCAATAATATTTTATATATATATATATATATATATATATATATATATATATATGGGTCATTGACAAATAAGGTTTTTAAAAGTGTAAAAAACATAATGGAGATAATAAAACTTCAAAATTAATTATAAGTGTTAACAATGAGATTGGTTTTTTTTTTTTTTTTTTTTTACAATCAATTAACACAATTAATTTGTCACCAAAAAAGTCATTCGGTTTAAACAAAATTTCAGTTTTACTGTATGACACATTTGGTTATACCGAATGACGATATTTTTTAAACAATGCTTTTTATTTTTAAACAGACTGATAACAGACTAACAGCTTGCTAGCTAGCCAGTAAAAGGACAATTAAACTTTTTATATTTAGTACAAGTTTTTAAAATATTACAACATTTTCCATGTTTTATAGCGGTTGTACCGAATGACCTGATGTTTCGGGATATGTGTATAAGCAAAAACATGAATTTTTCAAATACTTAAAAGAGAGTTATTTACTTTGCTTCATGATCATGTGGTCCTTTGCAGGTGTCTGAATGATGTAACGTCCTGTCACATGATATTGACCACATGACTTAATCCAAAATGGATTATATTAGTTACTCCAAATGACATCAATGAAATTCATTTTTCTGGACATTCTTTCTTATAACAAGGCTATGACTTCTACACATAATTTTAATACCATTTTGCACTGTGTTGATATATGATGTTATAAAATCATGCCAGAATAAAAAATATATACATTTATTACATTTTAAGATATTTTAATCACAAATGAAGTGGCTGTATTGGCCTTTGGACTGTTAAACCGAATGACTTTTGACACTTCAAAATCTTTAAAATACTTTTATATGTAGGAAAATATAATTAAAACCTTTTGGATTCAATAAAAGAGATCAAGTTGTACTACCTTACATACTTTGGATGTCATATCTTTGTTTTTTATTATTATTAAGGCCTTTGGACAAAAAAATGACCCATCACGTCATTGACTTATAGTTAAGTTATCACTCACATATAACTCAATTAAACATCAAATATCTTTTATTGGCTGAGATTGCTTCAAGTTGCACTGATTTTCCTGTGCAATCAGACAGATTTTGGGTTATTTTCTATTATGACCTGCGTTCGACACCAAAATCACGCTCTTTATAATGCATCTGTGACAGTGCAGCCCGTCTCTATGTAATGTGCTGTTAAAATAGTCTCCTCTGTGTATCTGAGTGGTCTGTGCAATCAGGTTCAGTGAGGAGCAGAATGATTTACTCTCATTACACCAAATACCAAACGCGTGAGTCACACATCAAATTTTGGCAGGAGAGGTAGCTCGGATTTGTAAAAATACTCCTTATTTCCCACAGGCTTATATTTGCATTAACTGTTTCTGCTTGGCGGCTCTTTAAAGGAACGAGAGAAATTAGGCGACTGGTGTTGAAGGAAAGAGAGAGGCAGAAGAAGGGAACAGCTGTGCCGGTCTCATTAGCATAATGTTTTTGTGTTTCAGGGGGCTGTGCGCGTTTGCGCGAGCCCTCGTGCAGTTGTGTGTTTGTTTTGGAGGCCGAGAGATGTGTGTATGTGTGCGAGAGCGCAAAACAAAGACCCGTAACAACGAGTGCCTGGAAGAACAGTGAAAAACACAAACAGCAGAGCACCTGTGTCTGAAGAGCAGGGCCATGAAGAGGAGGCTGAGCGACTCCCCTGAGGCGCAAAACAAAATAAAGAATTCCTCCGGTGTCTCCAAGCACATAGGAGAGCTTTATTCTCCCGCTGAAGTGCACTTACATGCCGGTGTTCACACTTACAGATGCAGTAAAATAAACCTGTTGAGTCCTGGAGCGGATTTGCATAAGACATAGACAAATAAATGCTGTTGTTTGCCAGCTCCAAAGAGACGGAAGGGAGACAACAAAACAAAACTACAATGCTTGCATTATAATGAACGAATATTATCACTTTCAGAGTACCTCATTGATTGTGATATAGCACGTACTTTCTTGTATTTGGTGTCCGATTCATTTTAAAGAATCGTTTTGGTGGTCTGAAAACACAAACTTTTGAAAACGTGTTTCAAAGTGCACGTTTTTGAAAATGGCCTCCGTGTAAACAAAAAGAAAAACGAATCTGTGAAAACGATGATGTCATGCACATGAGCATTACACCTTCAGTCTATAGTGTTTCATCGCCATCTAATGGCCTGCCAGCAGAATACAGCGTTTTTTGTCATTTTCACGGATTCGTATGAATGGGGATCATTTTGACAATGGTGTCGTCTGTACGCGGAAAACTCAAAAGAAAAACTTCTCTGTTTTAACCATATCGTTGTCGTGTAAACGTACCCTCAGAGACGATCTCCGTCTACACTACACGAACGAAAACGTATGTCACATGACCGTTCATGCACATTGTGCATGCGCGTAGAAGTGTAAACAGCTGCCTCTTGTGCATGTAGGCAGCTGCAGTATTAAAAAAATGCAGAGTTTAACTGCACAATGGCTGCTAAAAATGACAACAAAGCCAGCAAAGATTGCAGTTCAGTCTCATGTTTTTGTTTACATGGTCGTCAAGGATACGCAGAACAAACGTAGGCAGCCACGCCATTGTTTTCAAAAGTCTCTGTTTTGGTCCATTTGTACTGAAACGAAACCCCGGCGTTTTCAAAATATAACGGCGTCTGCAGCCTTTTCGAAAGTCTCCGTTTTCGAGGTTCGCCGGCGTAGTGTAAACGACAGACAGGAGTAACCGTTTTAAAACGAAAACGCACTAGTGTAAACGGGGCCTTAGTTAACAAAACAACATTGGTATACTGTATTCTTTAAAAATAGTATGTGAAACCTTTGGTAGTTATGAAAAACAATAAGTATAGGAAATGAAGTGGATATAAAATAAAATTAAGCTGATATATTATTGCTGGTTCGTTTTTCACACTGAAAATGGAAGGTCAAGTCAAATGCAACTGGTATAGAGGACTTCGCTTTTCCACTGCACTTTTTTTTTTTTTTTTGAAAATATGGGTATTCCATGGGCTACATGCAGAAAATGTGAAACAGTCTATATACTATATATTGCAGAAAAAGTATGGAAGTATTCCAAGCGAGAAGGAAGAGGCTGACCAGCAGTACAGCTGACGCCTGAAGCCTTGCAAGGATTTGCGCTGTATTATTGATAGAGGAGTGTAATTAGACTCTAGTGTAGCACCTGTTTCTGTCCCTGCTAATGTTGTGCCACCTGAAGAAGGCTCTCCCTGGGGTGTGTTTGTGATGAATGGCATGGCGACAGCTCAGAGTTTCTGACGATCATCACGCCATTCTTCATTATATTTTAATGTCACGGCAATCACTGCCCGCCCCCCTTCCCAGCCGTCATTGATTGTAATTAAGCTGAACTTCAAAATGATAATTTCATTCCAATCAGGGTTAATTCAGCTATAATGCATATCGCAGATGATAAGTGACCTGTAAAGAAGTGCAGCCCAGCAGGATCCCTTCATCATTTTTTTTTCCTCAGGTTTTTTATACCAATACTTCCTTTTCATTTGGCCTGGTTCAGGCTCTCTGGTTATTTTCAAGGTTTGCTTGGTGTACACAAATGTCTCTTTTAAAGGGGACCTATAATTTTACAGGATGTAATTTAAGTCTCTGGCGTCCCCAGAATGTGTCTGTGAACTTTCAGCTCAAAATACCACACAGATAATTTATTATAGCTTGTCAAATTTGCCACTATTTGGGTGTGAACAAAAACATGCTGACCATTTAAATGCAAATTAGCTGTTGCTCCAAAAGAGGGCGGAGCTTTAACAGCTCGCACCTCGGTTGCTCAACAACAACAAAGTTGGAGAATCCCACGCAGCCAAAATGACGATTGTCAGTAACTGTGTTCAGCCTTTCATTGTTCAAACCGGAATCGGACACTGATGGAGAGACTCAGGAAGAAGTTACAACTTTTAGAATGAAACTGGACATTTCTGAATGGTTGGTGGATAAATTTATGTAGTTGCTGTGGAGTTGATTCAACTAATCCGCTAGCATGTGCCGTCATGTTAAACTTTTGTGCAAATCCAGCGTTGAATTAACCATCGTTTGTGAAACAGTCCGGTGTAAAATTGCAGCATGGTAACAACACTCTACTACAACAACTCTTCCTCTTCTCTAAAGCAGCCCAACATGGCCTCACCTCTTTGTTGCGTGTTCTTGAGGGTTTATGTAAATTTTAGGGTTAGTGATGTCACTAACCCAGGAAGAATCTCGCTGTAGTCCCTACCAGCTGTTTGTTGTAGTCCTTAAACAGCGAATTTTTAAAAGAAAATACCTCTCTTTGCATTGAACTTTGAGCATCGTAACTTTGAAGATGTTGTTTATGCTCTAACAGCAACATTAAACACTAAAGTTAAAAGAGTGAAACCATAATCAACCACCCTTTTAAACAAAATTTGCTTTCCGCAGGCAGTAAAAGTGAAACGTACATTGTGCCAAGCAAATAGTGAATCTCTCTCTGTTTCTTTCTGCATCTCTTCTCAATGTGGATAGGTTTGACAGGATGCCTGGTTTAGTTAATGGTTCAGTTGTGGACAACCATGACCAAGCCATGACTGAAGCTCTGGAGCAGTTCTGCAACTCCCCGGAGCAAACGTACGAGCAGTTCCTGTCCACCTTCACGTCACTGACCCCAGGTGAGCATGCTGAATGCCACATACATCTTCTTTCCTCTGACACGTCTGTAAATCCTTCGCCTGTGGTCTTCACTGTCGTATCCCATTGCAGAGATTGTGAGGGATCTGCGTTTGACTGTTCCTAGAGGACATGGAGACTCATCCGACAGAGAGATGGACAGCAGCCGAGAGCGACAAAGAGAGGATGGAGTGACAGAGATGGAAGGGAGCGTATACCGAAGGATGGGACAGGCGAATCGCTGCTCACCGACTGCTGATCAGGAAGAGGTCATCGCCTTATAGATCTGAACTGCTCAAACCATCAGTCTTTACTGGGAGAGGTTCAGACAGACCTTTCCTTCCCTTCAATCAAAGTTAAAAAACAATTAAGTCTACTGCATTAGCCTCTGCTCTGTTTAACAAATACATACACACACATACAGGTCCTTCACTGCCCAGCACTGTTTCTGAACTCTCTGAAACGCTTCAACTGTAGTCTTGAGTTTTCTTCTGGAAACGTACACATCACAATATTCCTCATTTAAAAATTTCTGCCTCTAGGTATACACAAAAAAAAGGCCTGGTTGAGTTGCGCTAGTAGTGTGTTGAAACTCACGGTTAAGGTAAGGGGCGTGACCAGGGTTTGACATTAACACCCACCAAATGCTGGTGGATTTCAGCAGTGCCATGTGACACAGTCACTCCTACTAGCCACTTTGGCGAGTTGAATTTTATACATAATATATACATTTTTCAATTGTAGTCTTTTAAAAAGGTAGTAGTGTAGTGTTGTCAAAAATATAATTTTTCGATACATATCGATACTGAAATATCTGAAATCACTTTCTCGCTCTCTTATCTCTCCGACAGCGAGTTGAAACACAAACCCGCCTCCCCTCACTCAATTGTTTCATTTGCTCCAGATGAATATTGTTTGTGTTACAGGGCTTGAATTTCGCCGTGGAATTGTGTGTATTGCGCATAATTTTATTCATTCCTGCAGATTTTGTGCTCAGACTCAGTGTGTGCACATAAAGCCGCCTCTCAGTACTAATTTGAGTTCTTTTTCGTTGCTTATTGCACTTAAACAGTCAAATACACACAAAATAATGCCAAAACAATGGTCTTGGTGAGTACGTCAGGTCTTAAAATGACGGCCAAATTATGAGAAAATATTAAAAATATTTATATGGCAGTTTTTCCCCATGTTATCGATGTCAAAATTGTGGCCAGTGAAAATTCTGAGTGGCTACTAACTTAGCCACAGTGGCTGGTGAGCAAAAAAGAGTTAATGTCAAGCCCTGGGCATGACATTTCAGAAACACGCTCATAGTGGTTGACCAGTCACAACACACTAGTCTAGCCGACCAATTAGAGCACATTGCGCTTTTTGGAAGGAGGGGCTTCACAGAGACCGAACTGGATAGCATTCACATTTTCTTTAGAATGCACCACATATCAGCACATTAAAATTCACTCAGAACCTCTTAGCAACTCTAAAGCAACACTCTGGCAACCATGCAAAACAACCTAGCATTATGGTGGTAATTTTTTTTACTGTTAAGCGCCACTCACATTTTCTTCAGAATGCACCCACCTGGCAATGGCCTAACAGCGACACATCAACATGGTAAAAATGACTCAGAATCCATTAAAAATTATATAGCAATGCTCTGGCAACCATGCACAACAACTTATGTTGTGATGTTATGTTATGATGATTTTTCTATGGTTAAAGGGTTAGTTAACCCAAAAATGAAATTTCTGTCATTAATTACTCACCCTCATGTTGTTCCACACCCTTAAGACCTTTGTTCATCTTCAGAACACAAATTAAGATATTTTTGATAAAATCCGATGGCTCAGTGAGGCCTCTGTTGACAGCAAGATAATTAACATTTTCAGATGCCCAGAAAGCTACTAAAGACATATTTAAAACAGTTCATGTGACTACAGTAGTTTTAACCTTAATGTTATGAAGCAACGAGAATACTTTTTGTGCGCCAAAAAACAAAAACAAACAAAGACTTTATTCAACAATATCTAGTGATGGACGATTTCAAAACACTGCTTTATAAAGTTTCGAAACTTTACGAATCTTTTGTTTTGAATCAGTGGTTCGGAGTGCATATCAAACTGCCAAACTCACGCCCCCCAGTGGTGAACCTTTGACATTTAGAAGCACTTATGATGCAACGAAGCCTCGTTTACTGAAATCACGTGACTTTGGCAGTTTGATACGTGCTCCGAATCACTGAAACGATTATAGCAACGATCTGGCTTTCTTCAGAATGCAAAAACCAAATGCACCCACAGCCCCACTGTTACACACTGAAAATAGCTTAAACTCAGCATTGTAGCTGTGGGCAAGCACCATTCAAAATACTACTCAAATATTGGCCATTTTTCTTCATTTTCCATCTTTTTGGTGTATTCTTCCTCAAGAATTCTCTCAGCATACGGCTTCATTGCAATGTGTGTTTTGCTTATCTGTCTGTGTGTGTGAGAGAATGGTGCTTAAGACTCCCGCCTGGCTTGCGCATTGATCTCAGTGGGGCTCTGGCGAGCCACAGCACCAGTTACTGTCAATAACGTAAAGCACATCAGCCAACATCCCAGGCCAGTCAATGCTAAAAAAAACCCTCTGCATTATTTAGCTCCCCGCCACCAAGAGAGAAAAACAGCTGTATTGATTAAAATGTTGTTTTGATTGTAATTACACCGATTCTCATAGCTGCTGTCATTTCAGAGCATCATTAAATGAAATGAGATAGTGAGTTTATGTGTTTGTATAGGTGCTGTTGGATGGTGGTTATGTAGGAGGAAGACTAGGCGGCCCATCAAGCTCTGCTCCAGACAGACCTGCGAAGGTAAATGGTCAGGACATTCAAAACCTAACAAGCTACTTACCGCAACTGTATTTTATAGTTGAAAGCCACATAATTCTGCCTTTGAAGATAGCTTGTTTTGTATATATTTTGAGGCAGCATTGCATATATCTTCCACAGGGAATGCAATCCCAGAATTCAATGTGATGTGCTCAGTGTAAATCCAATCAGGATGCCTATAAACAGGCTGATATTTAATTCAGTACAGAACCTGGGCTATTTCACTTAATGTTTGTGCGTTTATAAGCTCATTAGAGTATGATAAGCTAACACTAACATTAAATTATTGGAATAAATTGAGCCAAAGTTCAATCCAATCTATTTTTACTTAGTTTTACTATTTTACTTATGTATTTTAACCTCAGAGTATGCTAACGTTAACTTTAAACTGTTGGAGTCAAAACTTCAATCTAACAAAAAAGACAAGATTTGTGTGTTACGCATTTTAACCTCAGAGCATGCTAACGTTATCTTTAAACTGTTGGAGTCAAGACTTCAACCTAATAAAAAAGACAACATTTGTGTGTTATGCATTTTAACCTCAGAGTATGCTAATGCTAACTTTAAACTGTTGGAGTCAAGACTTCAACCTAATAAAAAAGACAACATTTGTGTGTTACGCATTTTAACCTCAGAGTATGCTAATGCTAACTTTAAACTGTTGGAGTCAAGACTTCAACCTAATAAAAAAGACAACATTTGTGTGTTATGCATTTTAACCTCAGAGTATGCTAATGCTAACTTTAAACTGTTGGAGTCAAGACTTCAACCTAATAAAAAAGACAACATTTGTGTGTTACGCATTTTAACCTCAGAGCATGCTAACGTTAACTTTAAACTGTTGGAGTCAAGACTTCAACCTAATAAAAAAGACAACATTTGTGTGTTATGCATTTTAACCTCAGAGTATGCTAATGCTAACTTTAAACTGTTGGAGTCAAGACTTCAACCTAATAAAAAAGACAACATTTGTGTGTTACGCATTTTAACCTCAGAGCATGCTAACGTTAACTTTAAACTGTTGGAGTCAAGACTTCAACCTAATAAAAAAGACAACATTTGTGTGTTACGCATTTTAACCTCAGAGTATGCTAATGCTAACTTTAAACTGTTGGAGTCAAGACTTCAACCTAATAAAAAAGACAACATTTGTGTGTTACGCAATGTTAACTTTAAACTGTTGGAGTCAAGAATTCAATGGAATAAAAAGGATTTTATGTAATATTTGTCTGTGCTATGCATTTTTAAGATGATTAGAGTATGCTAAGCTAATGTTAACGTTAAATAACGTTAAACTCTTGTTGAAATCAATTGAATCAAGACTTTTATCTAATATAAAAGATTAATGTATTGCTAAGCTAACCCGTTAACACTGAACTGTTGTCATAGCTTAGCAACATGCTAACATCAAACTCTATTGTGAAACACAAGACAAAACTTCAGTTTAATAAAAAATTACTATTTTACCTAATAGGTTATATTAGGTGATATATATTTTAGAAGAATGTGTTGTTAGCTTAGCAATATGCTAACATCAAACTCTATTTAAATCAGTTGTGAAATGAAGTTTCTGTGTGAAGAGCACCATTTGTGTGGAGCACAAAGTTGTTAAATCTAATCAATTTTAAAATAACTGTTTGTAAAAACTATATTTTTATTGCTGTTTTGTCTTTTTTCTTTCATTGGCAGTTTGATAATTATCTGGGAGATTCAGAGGACGAAGAGGAAAAAGTTGACGCTACAGGTGTTTATTTCTCGAAAATATAAATTTAAATACATGTCACTTTACACAGAGTCAGTTTACATTAGCTAGATTACAGTGGCATAGATGCACATTTGGAGTGTTTATTTACATTTTTTTTTCTTATGTAAAGCATGTTGAGAAATCTTTTTCATATTTCACAACAGCTTCAAATGGAATCGGATCCATCACAAATTCACATAATATTCACATAATAGACATTGACATGTTGGCATCACCTGTATGGATGTATTTTAAGCTTGGCATGCTCACATAAATATTCTTTTTATGTGCATATGTAAGGATTGTATGAGCTCACCTTACCTTTAATAGGGTTTAGTGGATATCATGTGCATGCTATTTTTTGTAATTAGAGCTGTCATACAGCTTGATTTAAATATATTACCATTTATTACACATATTCAATGCATGCAAATTCTAAACCGCTCCCTCATCATTAGAGCCGGGGGCAAGCGCTCGCTTGGTGAGGCTTAACGCTCACTGTGCAGGCTTGTAATGAGTCGCTCTTTTCTGGAGTGCCAGTGAGGCTCATTTAAACTCCAATGACCAGTTTAATACAAAAATAAATAAAATAGTTAGAGGAAAGAAAGCCCTTTCGATTGGAGAGGCTTACATTTCAGAGGAGGGCTTCCGTGTTTTTTGTTGAATTTGTCTGTGATTAGAGTGTTAATTCAGAGGAAAGGGTGTATGTAAAAGTCATTAGGTGGTGTGTATATAATGAGAGTCATATCCACTGAATAACAAAAGATGCATACTGAACTTCACCTTAATTAGCATGAATACTCATGCCCCAGCTTACTGGGCTTTGTAAAAAAAAAAAAAAAAAAGTCGGCAGGTCGCTGTACCGTTGGTTGTAGTGGGTGTTTTATGTTCTACATAATCGGTCATAGCTTTGGAAAATATGACTGTAAAATAAGATTACTTTTTTTTTTTTTTATTTGGTCACTGAAAATTGGACAATTAATATATTCAGATTAATACTTTCCAGTATTGCTGCAAGTTTGCTAACTGAACTAAAATTATGGAAAAGCAACAACTAAGAGTGAAAAAAACTATTTTGGTAATCAAAACATAAAAATGGGAATTGGCAAAAAATAATGAAATGATAATGTAGATAATGTAATTCCGTTAACCAAATTGATTTGTTCAAAAATATTCAGGAACAAAACAAGTGACTGTCTTTATGAGTGAATCATTGAATCATTCTGTCAACCAGATTGATTTATTCAAAAATGCTGTTTTATTCAGGAAGAAAACAAGTGACTATCTTCACGAATGAGTCATTGAACCATTCAGTCAAACAAATCGAATTAATTAAATACATGTACTTACTATACGGTTAGGGTAAGTTACATGTAATTATGCATAATTTATAGTTATTACTATAGTAACGACCAGTGTTGGGGGTAAAGCATTACAAGGAATGCGTGTTACGTAATCAGATTATTTTTTCAAATAACTAGTAAAGTAATTACCTTTACATTTACAACATTACGCATTACTTTTAAATTTACAACAAAATGTGAGTTACTTTTTCAAATAAATAACGCAAGTTACTTTGCTTTCCCATGTATTGACTGACGGCTCTCCTGTCCCCATTGTTGAGAGAAATCAGAAGTGCAGAGGTGTTGTGTGCGCTGTGTGAACACCAGCTCAGGTGACAAAAAGTAACGCAAAAGTAATGTAACACATTACTTTCCATAAAGAGTAACTATGTAACTAAATTAGTTACTCTTTTTAGGGAGTTACACAATGTTGTAACACATTAGTTTTAAAAGTAACTTTCCCCAACACTGGTAACAACATGTAACATGTAACAAACCACTGCAAAATAAAGTGTTACTGTAAGGCAATTAGTTACTTTTTTAGGGAGTAATGCAATATTGTAACACATTACTTTTAAAAGTAACTTTTCCCAACACTGGTAATGACGAAACGTAACGAGCCACTGCAAAATAAAGTGTTACTGTGTGTTGCTCAGCGGTAACAAAATATGGGGTTACAAGGGATGAAATGTGAATATATAATGACAAATAACTAAAAAAAAGTAACAAAAAAACAAAACAAATGTATTCACCATTAAAAGTAACTAAAACCCAACTGCAAAATTTAAAGGAACACTCCACTTTTTTTGAAAATAGGCTCATTTTCCAACTCCTCTAGAGTTAAACAGTTGAGTTTTACCGTTTTGGAATCCATTCAGCCGATCTCCGGTTCTGGCGGTACCACTTTTAGCATAGCTTAGCATAGTTCATTGATTCTGATTAGACCGTTAGCATCACGCTCAAAAATGACCAAAGAGTTTCGATATTTTCCTATTTAAAACTTGCAGCAGCGGGCGCAATGATATCCGTCTCTCACAAATGTCTCCATGGTTGCAAGGCACGCTCCCTGTGCAAGCAGGGGGTCACAGGCGCTGCATAACATCATTGCGCCTGCTGCACCCATGGTATGGCAGCGAAGTTCCTTGATTATTACGCCGGAATGAGAGTATAGTTCCTAGCCATATCGGCCTAGAAGATCGCAACTTTTCATTTTCCGTCGGTCTTAGTACACGATGTAACTACAGAAGAGTCAAGTTTTAAATAGGAAAAATATCGAAACTCTTTGGTCATTTTTGAGCGTGATGCTAACGGTCTAATCAGAATCAATGAACTATGCTAAGCTATGCTAAAAGTGATACCGCCAGAACCGGAGATCGGCTGAACGGATTCCAAAACGGTAAACGGTTAACTCTAGAGGAGTTGGAAAATGAGCCTATTTTCAAAAAAAGTGGAGTGTTCCTTTAAGAGAGAAAAAAAGGAAAACTATAAGAACTTTGATGTGAACTCTGAGACATACAGTACAGGTAAGCAATAATAATGCCGTTCACTTCAGGCTTCAGTGACACGCTGACGTTCGGCATCCAGATGAATCTTAAAATGGGTTGAGGGGAAGGCGGTTCTGGTCAAAGCAGATCAAGGCTCAAAAAGAGCTACAAGATACCTACGGTTTTAATGAAACACGCCTCTGCATGCCGGTCAGGGAGGTTCACGGTATGGCATAACATCAACAGCTTTCAGATTCATTAGCAGTATGAAGTTTCTTTCTGTGTTTCCTTAGTGATCTGGTTAATGGCCTTGTTTTTGAGACCACCTTGTTATGAAAGCCATGGGTGAGTGGGGTTTCTTTAGAGGTGTGCGGTCCACAAGCACACACTCATGGTGTTGTAGACACTCAAACAAACACGCAGAAATGCACACTACACCCCTAGACGTCTGGTCCTCACCCAGCAGCTGAAACTATGACTTTCATTGTGCCAGTAATTAGCTGTTTAATTAACATCAGCATCAGTCGAGCTCTTGCCAGGCCTTATGTCTTTCTCACTCACACATAAGCTGCTGCAAAAATCCACAGAGATGCAGGCCATAAAAACAGCTTGTTAGCACATTAATCTTTCCTTTTTGACATAAAGTGTAAGTTCACTCAAAATGTACTCATCTTGATGTTGTTCCAAATGTGTAACACTTTATTTATTTCGGTAGAGTATAAAAGGATGTTTTGCTGAATGTCTGAGTTGATCTTTTCCAGAAGGCTCTAAAATGACAAAAAAAGCACTAATTTGCGTTCAAATCATCACATTCAGACTCCTTCTAATCAGTCACATGAGGAGTGTGAACCAATTATGTTTGATGTCAGTTTTGTCACATCGGTTGCAGAATGTGTATTGGTTTAAATGAGGAAAAGATTTTGTACAGAACTCCTAAAGAGACATTTGCTGAGACAGACATTTAATATATATACATATACATTAATACATATGCACTAGAAGCTTCTAAAATGAAAGTTTCTCGTGTGCATGCAAAAGTTTACATTTGCAAAAGAAACTTCGCTCTTTGTGAAAATCTTTTTTTCCCCCAAAAATTGAATGACTTTCATGTGCACACGAGATACTTTTTTTGCGTATATTTAAAAACTTTTTCTTATTTTACATTTGCACAAGAAACGTCACATTTTTACAACATTTGTTATTTAATAAAAATCTCCTTGTCTAAATAAAGCCTTCTCCTACGATGAGACTATTTTTGTAAATTTTAATTTCAGACTTTCATGTGCACACAAGATACCTCTAACATGTTTTTTGCGTATATTTAAAACGTTTTTCTACTTTTACATTTGCACAGGAAACTTGGATGCGTGCGAAAAACATTTTTACGACATTTAAGACAAAAATGTTTTTCAAAATAAATGTAAACTAAAAAATGTGCACAAGAAACCTCTAAAATGAAAGTTTCTTGAGTGCATGTAAAAGTTTTTCTATTTTTACATTTGCAAAAGAAATGTGTTTGTGTGTAAAACATTTTTACCACAGTTACATTGTTATTTTCCAAAAAATATCATTGTCAAAATAAAAATAAAAATCTTCCCCTAAGAATATCACGAAACCGCTAATGTATATGAACTGAAAAAAGGTTCGCTCACTCTTACAGCGCTCTAACTTTATTAATTAAAAAATGACGTTTTGGCCGTTCAAGGCCTTCATGAGAATCAGAAGAAACCGCTAATGTGAAAGTTTCTCGTGCATACGCAAAAGTCTCAGGGTTTGTTTATTTGATTTCATACAAATTTCACTTTGCAGAAAAGGGAGGGGATGAATTTTAGCAAATGACTGAAATGTTCTTTTTCTCTCCAAAATGTACCGAATGGCTTTAGAAGTCTCCGAATATCAAACATACACTGTCACTTTTGCTGTGAAAAGGCCCTTATATTTACCAAAAATAGAACTTTTATTTTTTATTTTGTTATTTAAAAAACATGCAAGCCCAGCTCAGGTGACAAAAAGTAACGCAAAAGTAACGTAACGCATTACTTTCCATAAAGAGTAACTATGTAACGCAATTAGTTACTTTTTTATGGAGTAACACAATATTGTAACTACTTTTAAAAGTAACTTTCCCCAACACTGGTAACGACATGTAACAAAAGGGAGGGGATGATTTTTAGCAAATGACTAAATGTTCTTTTTCTACCGAATAGCTTTAGAAGTCTCATAATATCATACATACACTAAGTCATATTGTTTTTCTTCATTGGAGCTTGACATTATCAGTATATTGTCTTTCATTATATGGTAATCGGCAGCACAAACATTCTTCAAAATATCATCTTTTGTGTTCCATGGAAAGAAAGAAAGAATTCCAAACAACATGAGGGTGAGTAAATAATGACAAAATTTTCACTGTATAAGAAGAAAGTGATTGTAAATGACTGCTGATGGACAGCTTTGTGTAAAAGATGCTGATTATTCACGTGTGTCTTGCTGTGTGTTGTCAGGTACATGTGCACTACCAGGTGAGATTGAAGATCTGAAAGCTGTCTCCTCTTCATCGCTCTGTCACCACACACTGCTGGAGATCTCCTCTACTTTCACAGACCAGCAGACACACACTCACAGTGCCGCTGAGAATCAGGTACACACAACGTGTCTCTCTCTGAGAGCAGTCAAGCTTAGGCAGTAAGATGCACTTTTCTGTTGCATTTCAGAGAGACTCTGTAAAATTCTTAATTACCTGTAAAATGTTTTTTGTCATTCTAGGATGAGAGTGAGGAGGTCGTTCCTTTCCATCTGGATGAGGACTTTGATTACGATAACGTTGTGCTGTCTCAAAAATACGTGATCCAGAAGGCAGACCATCTTGAGCTGTAAATGAACTTAAAAGCTTCTAATAACTCAAAGTAAAGTCCTTGTTAAGACGATCAGAAATGTTTTTAGTCCACCAAAGAACTAGAAGGAAGACTTTTTTTGAGTGTACCTCTCAGTAAACTAATGCTGGCATCACAGTCACTGTCACTGTAATACACTTAGTCCAATTTAAAATTTGATCAGCTGCAATTAGATGACCAGTACCAACTAAACTATAAAATCAGCATGAAGTGGTGTCCATTTTTCTTTCATAAAATGACCTCTGAGTGAGGACAATATTGCTTTGATGAATCCTTCATAAGACCAGCAGCATGTTTTTCAAAAAGTAAATAGTCAATTTAAATGTATTTTTACTTTAAAAGTACTTTGCGTAAACAAGCCATATGATGTGTATTCGTTTTGTAGTCTGAATCAAATGTCATTATGATTATTGTTGTTATTATTATTCTACAACTTGCTAGGCGCAGACGCTTTCATTTTCTGACTCAACCGCTTAAATAGGCGACCTGTGGTGTAACACTTTTTTCTGATGTACTTGGAAAAGTAATTAATTGCTCGTTCTGTCTAACTGCGTTTTATTCACTGGAACAAAACGCTCAGGGACTGTTCTCTGTACAAACCTCATAACTTGAATAAAAGCCCACAACATGTTGGTCTTTAAAAAGAATGTGTCCCTCTTTTTTTCTTGACTTGATGGTTTATACGTACCGTAAAATCATTTTCTTGCGGTTTCCCAGCATGTTTCCTCTCATTTTCACCACCCCACCTTCATTTCTCCTACGTTCTAAGTTCTTTTTCTTTCTACCCTATGATCCAATGTTTCTAAAGCAACAAAAAAATGGTACTCTTCAGCACTGTTCGTTTACCTGTACTAAAACATAAAGGGAGAAATTTTATTTTTCCTAAATGTGAACTCCCTTACAGCAGGAGCACACATGCTTATCACAATGTTAGTTGTTGTTGGTGTGTGTGACTTACTATCCAACAAGCTATCGTAAACAAGCTAGGTAACATTATAATCGCTAACATAGCGGACTCATGGAAAAAATATATCAGTTATCATTATTTTATTTATGTTTTTGTTATGATTAATTACTCAGTATTAAAGAGAAAATAATCACGTTATCTTTTGTTTTTGAATAAAATAGCCTTGACAGCCTACTTACTAAAATTCCTCTCAACTACTGTCTCAAAAACCGTTCTCTCCCGCCGGCGCCACCGGACTTGTACACACACAAACCACTGTGAGGCAAAGAAGGGGTGACTCAAAATGTTTCTAAACTTAAAACGCCGGTTAGCGTTTGTATTGCTTTACTACTTACACAATTATTTTAAGTATATATCATGTATTTACAATACTTAGCGTGGTTTAATTATATTGTCCTGACCCCATTTGAGTGCCTGCCTCCCCCCCCCAAAACAATACACACAAAAAAAAGTTTTCCTGTCGCTTCATAACAGTAAGGTTGAACCACTGTAGTCACATGAACTGTTGTAAATATGTCTTTAGTAGCTTTCTGGACATTGAAAGTGTTTAATATCTTGCTGTCAATGCAGGCCTCACTGAACCATCGGATTTTATCAAAAATATCTTAATTTGTGTTCCGAAGATGAGCAAAGATCTTACGGGTGTGGAACGATGTGAGCGAGAATAATTAATGACAGAATTTTCATTTTTGGGTGAACTAACCCTTTTAAGGGACTTTGATCAAACTCCACTGAAATCAGTCAAGACTGTTGTCCAAAACACTATTTGTGAGTTGCTGCCTATGTAGAGTGTTGCAAATCATTCACTTATGAGGTTCTGTGACTGTTAAGATGTCACTTTAGAATGCAGCTGTCTATGCAGTTAGCAGACTAGATTTAGGTTTTAGAACAGAGCTAAAGTGTGCATATTTAAAGTGTCCTCTGTCTCTGCAGCCATGCATTTTTAATGTCTGCTTCTGTCACGGTAAGTAATTGGTCGACAAAAGGGGATGAATCGAGCCTTTTCAGTGCACTGTAAAGAGCTTATATGATTTTAAAAGTTAACAAGATTGTCATATAGCTGACAGAGAATTTTTTTTTTAAGCTGTTATGGATGTGTTACAAAATAACTACATTCAGGTTTTATTTTTAGCATGTGCTTATCTGCACAGAAATGAATCTTTTTGATTCAACTTGGCCTTATTAGTCAAAATAAATTATTTACTCATCCTCATTTCTTTCCAAACCTGTATGATGCTATTTTTTTTTTCTGTAAAACACCCTAAAAGTTGTCCATATGACTTGTGCGCTATATTCCAAGTGCTCTGAAGTCATACACTAGCTTTGTATGATGTATTTGCTATTATTCGCCCTCAAAGCAAATCATCCATGCAGCTTATTATGCATGTCTCAATTCAAATATGTTGCAGGTTTGACATAAGGATGGTTTTGGTCACAAAACAAGTGAGAACCAATTATGTTTGATGTTACTGGCCTCCAGTTAGCAGCCCAGGTGCCATATTTGTCACCCAGAAATTAAAATTACTCACACTCATGTCGTTCCAAACCCATAAGGCATTGGTTCATCTTCGGAACACAAACAAAGATCTTTTTAATGAAACCCGAGAGCTTTCTGTTCCTCCATTGACAGCCTATGCAACTACCACTTTCAAGCCTCAGAAAGGTAGTAGACATCATCCAAGTAATCCATGGTGGACTCCAGTGGTTTAATCCCAGTTTTATGAAGCGATACGAGTGATTTGTTTGCGCAAAAAATAACAACGACATAATTTACCACTTTATTTACAAAATATTAATCTGCAACACGCACGCATGCATATTGTGTTGATGCGCGAGTCAGCTCTGATTGCTCTCGTTTCAACACAACGCGCATTGGAGATTAATATTTTGTAAATAAGGTACATTTCACAGTGTACCAACAGACGTTGCAGTGTGAATTGGACTGTTATGTTTTTAATGTTTTATGGAAGAAAACTTATTTTGTGTTCCACAGAAAAAAATGACTGCATTGAACAACATGATGGTGAGTAAATAATCTCCCTTTAAAGACTATAAACGCCCATGTTTCTGCTTCAGCCTTGAACATAGTAATCAAATAAATGTTTTATACACTGGCACTAAGTGTTTATTGCACACTTTGTCTTACTCTTTGTTCCTCGATTTGCGAAATCAGCTTAAAGCAGTTTCTATGACTTGGCCTTGTTGCTAAGCAATAGTAGAGCAATGAAAACGAGCATTAGGAAGATCGCAGACTACTGCGACGGCAGCATTTTATCTCGGCTCAAACCATGCCTGCAGCTCTGCATCTGTTCACGAATCGTTTCAGTTGCGCTCAGACCTTGTCCAACAAGATTTCTGATGCGTGTGTGTGTCTGCGAGACCTTTTCCAGGCAGGGTTCGAGTGGCCTACTATAGTACCAGGTGGATGCTCCTGTTTGCCAGGTGGGGTTCCCACTCTCACAACCTCAACTCTTTCAGTTAGAGAAACCATAGAGATCGCAGGAGAGATAAAGAGGGCAACCCCGTTCCCTCCCCCGCAATATGAGACAGGTGCATGAGAACGAGAAGAAAGGGTTTTGTGGGACACCAACAGTCTCTCCCAGGTGATAAAAAGTTAAGAAAGCAGTTAAAAAGATGTTTCTTCAAACTGTTGCTGTGCTCCAGGCTGGCTGCCAGATTCACGATTCTTTTTGAAGGCCTGTTCTACATTCTGTTCAGAAATGCAAAATTCAATCATATCCCTAATAGCTCATTAATAGGCTGTTTAAGTTTTGATTATCCATTAATTAAATTAAGGATTTATCAAGGACACGCTGATTCACGCATAATAAGGGATTGAGGTGAATGAAAAAAGAAACTTTCTTTGGGATGAGGCAACTGACCATATTGAACAATGGTGGATGTCAGAATATTCCCACGGTCATGGAAAACCAGAGAATATCAGGGAATTGTAAAATTGTGATTTATATTAGATCATAAATAATCTTAAAAAATAAAATAAAATCATGGACATTTTTTATACCATATATCATTTAATTATTACATATTTTCATTATAATTTTTAATGTCTATATTTTTTTTTCCCAATTTAATGTATATGAAATTATAATTATTATAATAACTTTTTGTTATATCTATATCTATGTATATATTTATGTGTGTGTGTGTGTGTGTGTGTGTGTGTGTGTATATATATATATATATATATATATATATATATGCTTAAACACACACACACACACACACACACACACACACACACACACACATATATATATATATATAATTTTTTGTTTAATGATAAAGTATATTTTGTAAATAAATAAAATATATCTTAATTATATTTTAACATATTATAATTAATTTGTATAATTAATTTTTTTATTAAGTATATATATATATATATAAACCAGAGAATATCAGGGAATTGTGAAATTGTGATTTATATTAGATCATAAATAATCTTAAAAAATAAAATATAATCATGGACATTTTTTATACCATATATCATTTAATTATTACATATTTTCATTATAATTTTTAATGTCTATATTTTTTTCCCAATTTAATGTATATGAAATTATAATTATTATAATAACTTTTTGTTATATCTATATCTATGTATATATGTATGTGTGTGTGTGTGTGTGTGTGTGTATGTATATATATATATATATATATATATATATATATATGCTTAAACACACACACACACACACACACACACATATATATATATATAATTTTTTGTTTAATGATAAAGTATATTTTGTAAATAAATAAAATATATCTTAATTATATTTTAACATATCTATTATAATTAATTTGTATAATTAAATTTATTAAGTATAATAAGTATATATATATATATATATATATATATATATACTATATATATAATTATCATAGATCATAAATAAAATCTTAAAAAATCATGGACATTTTATAGTTTATATCATTTAATTATAAATGTTTTTTATTTATCTTTTATTAACATTTTTTTAAATGTTATTTTAATGTATTTGAAATATCTATTATAAATATATATATACGTGTGTGTGCGTGTGTGTATGTGTGTATACATATTTTTTTATTTTAACAAATAAAATATATATGAAATATATTTTAAAATATATATTACAATTATTTTATATAATTCAGATTTTTTTTATTTAAATTGAATTTATCATGAAGCCCTAATATATGTGTGTGTGTGTGTATGTGTGTGTATATATATATATATATATATATATATATATATATATATAATATTATTATTATTATTATTATCATAATTATAATAGATTACTAAAGTTGATATATATTTGTATTTTTTGTCTTTTTCTGGTTACTATCAGCTTTAAATGATTAAAATATATTATAGATCTTTTTCAGTGCTGTCTCTGTAAAATGATTTTTAAAATTTTTTATTTTACATCAGCTGGAAAAAAAAAATGTTAGTGGTGCAGAAAGAAACAATGATTGTAATAAGGATTGAGAACATGCATTGATGAATTGTGCAGGGACATGAATCAGGAACATTTCTTAAGATAGTAAATAGGCCAATTTTATTTTTTACACTGTCTTTAAAGCAATTTATTTTTAACATGGGTGAGAAGTACCAAGAGTGACTTAACCTTCCACGACCCCTCAGTGATTGATTTTCCCAAATCATTGAGCATATGCTAATTTACTGGCTTGTTCGGTCAGTATCACAACCAGCGTCCAGTAACTGTTGCTTTAATTGAACATGTCAGTCATTTCTAAATTGTTCGAACAAATCGGACCCAGCAGACCTTTCTTCACTCTGCATTTTCTTTCTTTTAACTTTTATTTCTGAGTGCCTGTGTTCTGCCCCTGATTAAAGCTATCGTTCAGCATCCTCTTGAGTGTTCTTAGCAGCCATATGTGTTTTTTGAGTGAGATGTGGGCTATATTCTTTCAGCGTTTCTTTCCTGAGGGTGTCACTGTTGTGTTGCTAGTTGGTCTCAAGACTGTTCTTGTCTGTCTTCCAGGAGCATCATCTGCAGGGTTGAGCCCAACCAAGTAACCCACATCCACAAACACAAACACAAACACACACTGCATATTTACATAAATCTACATAAAGAGAACATGCAAGACTTACTTTCTACACTTAAAATGACCACTGAATTATAATTAAACCATTTTTGATTACATCAAAACATCCTATAGCAGGAATTTTACTTTGTTTTAAATTAAAGGTGTTTTTCAAGAAGGTCTATATTACCTCCAGTATACACTGTCTTATTCAATGCGAAAGTAAACTATTTCCTATAAATGTGAAAGACTTCCTTTACATTAGCTGCTAAATAGTCTCAGCCTGAGATGTCACACCCACAGACCGTTGGCTGAAAGTCTAATGCATATGGCACACAAATTTGGAAACACTTCAGGAGATTCAAAGTCGTCAACTGATTGGTTGCATTCTACAGGAGTTCCGGGAGATGTGTGTTTCACGTTCTTTAAAGGTCCATCTGCAAAGAAAGCCGTCTTGATGCCAAACCCCCTCATGGAAGAAGAAAGCCGTCAAGTTTACAACTGTGACAATGCACGAGAAATTATGTGACGTTTGCGGCATAGACCCTTTAAAATTTGTCCAAGAGTTATACAGGAGTTATACAAGTATTTTAAGGGACATCAATGTTACATTTTCACACCCCTAAACATGACACTGAACAAAACAAACTGTGATTGGTTGCTTTACATGTTAGACAGACAGCCTCGGTCCTTGGCCAATGAAAGCTACTATAGAGTTCAGACCGTCAGCCGTCTGACTTCATGAGACTAGCTGCTAAGTAACAACAAAATTCAGTAAACGGTAAAACTGTTGACGCTACAAACAAGGGTGTTTATGAGTAACAACAATAAATCAAAATAATATGATAACAAATACCAGTTTACAAAATCAAGCAGCATAACGTACTGTTTTGTACAGCTAAAATAACTGGAAGCGCTTGATACCAGAAGCCTTGCACATTCAATACCTAGAAAAAGCAAACTGTTAGCATTCCTATTCATCTTAATGGCAGTTGCTTGGCTAGTGCAGGATCTGAAAATATAGGGTTTAAAATCTGACATCTGGCAACTTTACCTCATGTTTTCCACACACAAATCATCTAGATGCTAACTAGCAATGTCCACTACTGATTCAGATAGATGCTAACTAGCTAAGGATGCTCGCTATTGCTTTAGGCCGTGTGTCCACCAACGTCTTATTTTTGTTAGCTGGGATGAAACCTCCTCTATGTTGTTCTTTGACCACATAAAAGCTAACCATAATTTGATTGGTTGTGAATGGAATGTTACAGGCATGAAAAGATCTTTTTATTTTTCACAGTGTTTGGAATCAGAAGTTCCATGAAATTCCATTCCAATACATACATGATGTTATATTTACAATGAACTTGAAACTTGAGGTTATTGCGTAGCATGTAAAACTGCCTTAACTGTAAACACAGGAAACTACTGTTAAATGCAGCTTAGTTTTGTTAAGCTGTTAAAAATCAACCATCCAGGGCTAATCAGGTCAGTACAGAGGGCTTTAAACTTTGTGCCACCCAACAAATCCATTTATACGTTATAAATGCTTCCTCTGGGGCCTGGACTAGCATTCAGTGCCCTTGCTGTCAGGAGCTTATTCGTCTGAATATTCCCTTCGATAATGCGGCCGGCTAGTGGGCAGCCCGGTAGCACTGCTGGAACATTAATTCAGACAGATGCAGACACCAAAGGTTCAATTCTCCTCCATTTTCTGCCTTATTCTTCCACAGAGCTGAGGGATGTGGAGCCTGCTGGGTATGGAATGGACGCCATTTGTATCCATGCCCCAAATGAAATCACATTTAGATGCTAATTACTTACATACCGAAGGGTGCTGGTTGTCCGTACATGTGTTTGCCAGTGAGTTACAAACTAAAAGCACCAAAGCTACGAACTTAAAGGAATAGTTCACTCCAAACTGAATATTCAAAATTATGTTGTTCTAAACTGGTATGTTCACTTTTGGTGTGCTTTAAACACATTTAGTTGCAAGACGGTATATGATACACAGCATTTATATTAACTAGCTTTCCAACAAGTTTAGTGCTCTATGAAGTAGCATCGGCAAGATTGATTAAGTATAGTGATATTCTATGCTGTTTTGTTGTATAAATATTGTGATTAGTTATGTTTTAAAGACAGTTGACCTTTTACTTTAATAATGCACATTCCAGGTCTTATTATGAATAATATATTGGTGCACATTATTCCTAAGAAGTCTTTTCTTAATCTTCTTAATATTATAATGGAAATAAACAGCTATTTTAAGTGATTGTTTATACTGGCTCCATTCTGAAATGCATTTGGAATGGACATCTTTTGAATATTCAGTTTGGAGTGAACCATTCCTTGTTTTCAGTTTGTAACTCTCCAACACTAGCATACACATGTATGGACAACCAGTACCCTTCGGTATAGTAATTAGCATTTAAATGTGATTTTATTCACCACATGGATGCAAATGGCGTCCTTTCCAATCAGATTTTTCTCATTAAATGCCCTGTTTCACATTCAGAAATACATAACATAAAGTAGGCTAAGTAAAATTGATTGCAAATGACAGTCTGCTTTATGCCGTCACTCTAATTGTTCTGACATTTATGCAAATAGCTAGCACTGTAGTTATGCTAGCTATGTTTTTAGCTTGTAGGTTTGCTAACTGCATTTTTAGGGCTATCAAGACTGTAATTTAACTACTTTAAATTGTGAGTAGCTGGTAACTTTTTTTAAAGTAGCTTCACCAACAGAGTGCCACAGAAAGAGTCCTAAAACCAAATATGATATTAAACGTGTCTACACTGAACAGGAAAACTCATCTACTCACTAGTCCGCTTTTACAGACTTGTAATCAAACTTTTCAACTTGAAGAAAGAACTACTGAAAGAATTATATGAAGTAGTGTGACCATTGTGTAGTTTATTTATATCCTAACTTTAGCTTTTTACTACCAATTGTATCCCAGCCAATATTTCAGTGGTTACATTTACATGCAACCAAATAATCCATTAGTAATCGGACTGACGGCTCAATTGGACTGAAAAACCTTCATGTAAACACCTTAATCGATCCGATTGAGCTCGATCCGAATAAAATTTCAATTGAGTTGGAAGGGGTGGTTTATTCCTTTTCTAATCCGTTCGAGAGGACATGTAAACACTTAATTGGATTAAAACTGGAAAGGACTACGCATGTGCAATGATGTAGAAATGGTGTAATGACGTATGACGTGCAGAACGAGCTGCAGTTGTTGTTACATAAAATATGATAAATTATATTATCATGTTATTCTAAAACTCTCCTACCAGTCATCATTTGTGAAGTGGCTTTGTGTACTGTCATGACTTTCACACCTTTGCCCACAATATAGGCTTGAGGTATGGGCCCTACATGGGTTTGTCAATGGAATTTATCTGAATTGGCCCCAGCATGGGCAGACATGGAACTGAAGGACAAACCCATTTGGGGCCAATACTTCAATGGTTAGTTCACCCAAAAATGAAAATTCTGTCATTAATTACTCACCCTTATGTCATTCCAAACCCGTAAGACCTTCGTTGATCTTCGGAACACAAATTAAGATATTTTTGATGAAATCCAATGGCTCAGTGAGGCCTGCATTGCCAGAAAGATAATTAACACTTTCAGATGCCCAGAAAGATATTAAAAACATATTTAAAACAGTTCATGTGACTACAGTGGTTCAACCTTAATGTTATAAGCGACAAGAATTGTTTTTGTGTGCCAAAAAAAACAAAATAATGACTTTATTCAACAATATCTAGTGATGCCTGATTTCAAAACACTGCTTCATGAACCTTCAAAGTTTTACGAATCTTTTGTTTCAAATCGGTAGTTGGGATATTGTATCAAACTGCCAAAGTCACGTGAACTATTGAAATTTCGAAACACTTATGACGCAACAAATCCTCGTTTACTGAAATAACTTGACTTTGGCGCTTCGAACCACTGATTCGAAACAAAAGATTTGTAAAGCTTTGAAGCTTCATGAAGCAGTGGTTTGAAATCGCCTATCACTAGATATTGTTGAAAATTCGTTATTTAGGGGTTTTTTTGCGCAAAAATAAGTGACAAAAATTCTCGTCACTTTATAATATTAAGGTTGAACCACTTTACTCACATGAACTGTTTTAAAGATGTCTTTAGTAGCTTTCTGGGCATCTAAAAGTGTTAATTGTCTTGCTGGCAATGCAGGCCTCACTGAGCAATTGGATTTCATCAAAAATATCTTAATTTGTGTTCTGAAGATGAACAAAGGTCTTACAGGTGTGGAACGACATGAGGGCGAGTAATAAATGACAGAATTTTCATTTTTGGGTGAACTAACCCTTTCAAGCCCATATCTTGCATACATTGGTCCCACCAATTATTGGCTGGGATTTAGGTTCTGTTCATTTGTGAATATTTTCATGGTTAACAAAGGATTCATGTAAGAATCCTGCTGACTTTTGTCGAGGGAACCAGGGTGATTCTGACTTCTGGCCGTCATTCCTGTGGCACTCTACTAGTGCAGACAAGCAATGTGCCTTGTGGCACCATAATACTAAAAAGAATCTTGAAAAGTAAGCGACGTATCAGTGCACAGGGATTGTGTACTGTCATGACTTTCATGCCTTTGCCAATCTGCCACCATGAATAAATAATCTGCCTGGAACGTCAGGGAAGACAAAACTCGCCTGGCTCAAGGTTGAGTGCACTCCTGAACGGCGATATTGAGGGTCTTGGAAGAACAATGACTAAATTAGCAGTGCAGCCTTTGAGTATTCTATTTTTTCATCTTCTCCTCACTGCATTATTGCAGTAATGGCTCTTGGTGCCAAAGCCCTTGATGGATTCCTGTGGGAGAGCTTGGATTAATGGAACGGCGGTGCTGAGATTTATGCCGGTTTCCTTTCATCAGGTTTTACAGTGGAGGAAAACAGGAGTTAACACTGTCTGTGTGTTATTCGATTGTATTCCGCCATATGCGTCTCCACGCCTGTGTCCGGTGCTCAGGTTGCATTGATTTACAGCAGGTGAAATCACGGCGCAATAAAAGCCTTTGATAATAAAGCATCATGCTGCAGGGGAGAGAGAGAGAGAGAGAGAGAGAGAGAGAGTGAAAGAGGGACGGGAGATAGAGGAGGGGGAAGGTCTGATGATCTCCAAAGCAGTTTATGTAAATTCTCTCTCATTCCCCTCAGGGTTGGCAGTCACCTTGCCAAGGCCCAGTTAGGCAGCGTTGGCCTGGCCGCCTTCATGTGGCTGCCCTCCACAGTTGGAGAGAGAGCGACATGGGGGCTCAGCACCTCCGTGAGCTGGGATTTGGTGCTGGATCAGTCCGTGCGAGCCGGGGGAATGCGTCACGCAGCATGTGGCGAACTTCCGAAACTCTCCTTTGCTCTCTCCCTCCTTCTGGCCGCTTCCTCCCATTCGCATAGTGAAAGGATGACTTTGGGAAAACCTTTGAGTTTGGGGTAAAAACAGACATTGTAATCTTGAAGAACCATGCAAAAGCACATCAAAATAAATCCTGTGAAAAGATAGTCTCCGTGGCATTTACTCAGCAACTATGGGACAGTCTCACATCTCTACCCTGATGAAAACACAAAGTTCTTTTTGATTTTTCATTGGTTATGAGGAACTTGGTTTATTGACCCATTCCATCTGCACTGCATTTAATGTTTTAGTTTTACAACTAAAGAAATGAGTAGTACTTTTGACAAACGTGTTTAAAATCATGTAAACTCAGTCATAGTAGTAACCTATATAAAGCCATTCTAAGGATTTTCTTAAATAAATTAATTGTTGAGGTTGACTCTACAGTTTATTTTCTTTGCATTTTGTGTACTGTTGATGAAGAAAAGCAATAAAAGCAAGAAAAATAGCAACAGCCGAATGATAAAATACATTGATGCTCATCCTTTGCTCTTGTTAAACTAGTGCTAAAAGGCTTCCTGTCCCTGTCTGTAAGTGTTATATATAGTATTTTATATAAATATAAAATCGCCAAATCACACACCATAATTATGATTTAGAGGCAACATATAACTTGAATTTATCAAGACCATATGACTAGATATACCCCCGGTTTCACAGACAAGGTTTAAGCTAGTCCTAGACAAAAATGCATGTTTGAGCTGTTTTAAATGAAAGCAACTTGTACTGACATTTTTTTCTAGTGTACATTTATAAAATTTTCTAATTGAACTAAGGACTAATCCTGGCTTATCTAAGCCCTGTCTGTGAAACCGGGCCATAAACTCTTATATACCATTAAATAGGGCACTATTTGAGGGGACAGCCATGTGTAGTGGTGTCCGAAACCATAGTGGACGTTCGAGTGCACTCATTCAGTCCCATAATGCACCGCAATAACACAATAACAAGTGTAGAACTTGAAGCAGTGCTCAGACCGATCAGCGTGTGACATCAAAGTACCACAAGAGCGACTCGAAAGCATATACTGAGCATATTCATTGAATTCAGGTGTTCCAATCACTTCCATGGCCACAGGTGTATAAAATCAAGCACCTAGGCATGCAGACTGCTTCTACAAACATTTGTGAAAGAATGGGTCGCTCTCAGGAGTTCAGTGAATTCAAGCGTGGTACAATGATAGGTTGCCACCTGTGCAATAAGTCCATTTGTGAAATTTTCTCACTACTAAATATTCCACGGTCAACTGTTCGTGGTATCATAACAAAGTGGAAGCAATTGGGAACAACAGCAACTCAGCCACGAAGTGGTAGGCCACGTAAAAAACCACAGAGCGATTGCTGAGGCGCACAGTGCGCAGAAGTCGCCAACTTTCTGCAGAGTCAATAGCTACAGACCTCCAAACTTCGTGTGGCCTTCAGATTAGCTCAAGAACAGTGCGTAGAGAGCTTCATGGAATGGGTTTCCATGGCCGAGCATCTGCATCCAAGCCTTACATCACCAAGTGCAATGCAAAGCATCAGATGCAGTGGTGTAAAGCACGCCACCACTGGACTCTAGAGCAGTGGAGACGCGTTCTCTGGAGTGACGAATCACGCTTCTCTGTCTGGCAATCCGATGGACAAGTCTGGGTTTGGCGGTTGCCAGGAGAACGGTACTTGCCTGACTGCATTGTGACAAGTGAAAGTTTGGTGGAGGGGGGATTATGGTGTGGGGTTGTGCTGAACAAACAAGTCCGATCCATGGAGGCCTCACCTCGCAACTTACAGGACTTAAAGGATATATATATATATATATATATATATACAGTTGCAAGAAAAAGTATGTGAACCATTTGCAGAATCTGTGAAAATGTGCAAAATTTTCACAAAATAAGAGAGATCATACAAAATGCATGTTATTTTTTATTAAGTACTGTCCTGAGTAAGATATTTTACATAAAAGATGTTTACATATAATCCATAAGACAAAAAAATAACTGAATTTATTAAAATGACCCTGTTCAAAAGTTTGTGAACCACTGATTCTTAATACTGTGTGTGGTTACCTGGATGAACTACGACTGTTTTTTTGTTTTGTGATGGTTGTTCATGAGTCTCTTGTTTATTCTGAGCAGTTAAACTTCAGAAAAAATCTCCAGGTCCCAAAAATTCTTCAGTTTTCCAGCATCTTTTGCATATTTGAACCCTTTATAACAGTGACTCAATGATTTTGAGATCCATCTTTTCACGTGGAGGACAACTGAGGGACTCAAACACAACTATTAAAAAAGGTTCAAACATTCACTGATGCTCCAGAAGGAAACACTATGCATTGCGAGTCGGGGGGTGAAAACTTTTGATCAGGATGAAGAGGTCCAAATTTTTTTTTTCATTTAGTACTGCCCTTCGGAAGCAACAGAAGATACTTGCATGTTTCCCGGAAGACAAATTAAATACAATTTACCTTGATTTTCAAATTCCAAATGTTTTCACCCCCCCATCTATTAATGCATCATGTTTTCTTCTGGAGCATCAGTGAATGTTTGAACCTTTTTTAAAAGTTGTGTTTGAGTCCCTCAGTTGTCCTCAGTATGAAAAGATGGATCTCAAAATCATTCAGTCACTGCTGTAAAGGGTTCAAATATGCAAATGCTGGAAAACTGAAGAATGTTTGGGACCTGGAGATTTTTTCTGAAGAACAGAGCTCAGTTTAACGGCTCAGAATAAACAAGAGACTCATGAACAACCATCACAAAACAAAAAAACAGTCGTAGATCATCCAGGTAACCACACACAGTATTAAGAATCAGTGGTTCACATACTTATGAATTGGAGTTATTTTTCAGCTATTTTTTTTTTTGTCTTGTGGTTTATATGTAAACATATTTTATGTAAAATATCTTACTCAGGATAGTACTAAATAAAAAATAACATGCATTTTGTATTATCTCCCTTATTTTGTTAAAATTATTAACATTTTCACAGATTCTGCAAGTGGTTCACATACTTTTTCTTACAACTGTATATATATATATATATATATATATATATATATATATATATATATATACACCTGTATTATTTCATTCTCTTCTCAATATATGCAACTCACACATCTCAAGCAGATGCTTCTCGCCTTTTCAGGGTCACACAATTATCAGGGATGTCACAATTATTAAGCAGCATATTTAGTCCGTTGCAGACCTCATGAAAGAAAAGGGCAGAGATTTCAAGCTTTACTTAAAATTACATCCAGTTTAGTGATATGTATCACCTGCATATATAAGCTCTTGTATCCCTTACGGTGAGTCGTAGGTTGCAGTAGCTCACAGGAAATGAGACCAGGTTCTTTTTCATTTCCCTGCTTCAGTAGCCCCCTCCTCCTAACTCAAAACAGGCCGTGTTCAGCCCGGCCCTTCGATTAGATCTCGCTGAGGTGGGACCGACTCTGTAATCACATATTAAGTCAAGTCAAGTCACATTTATTTATATAGTATTTTTAACAATGCAGATTGTGTCAAAGCAGCTTTACAGTGATAACTGGTATATAATTTTGGCTGCACAGCAGCTCTTAAAGAAAATGGTGTCATTGTCCATCTTAAGTAAATTGAGTATTGATTAATTCCGTTGTAAGAATCAATAGTTATTAATTCAGTTAATTTATATATATCAACACTGGAGTGAACAGTGATGTCCTCATCCAGCTCAGTTCAGTTCGCATACAATGGTGTCAATGCAGGCAGATCAAAGCACTGTTGAATATCAAATGTCAAGTGTCCCCAACTAAGCAAGCCAAAGGCGACAGCGGCAAGGAACCCAAACTCCAACAGGTGACATCAGGTGGCAAACAGGTGTTAAAATGGAGAAAAAAACCTTGGGAGAAACCAGGCTCAGTCGGGGGGGCCAGTCCTCCTCTGGCGAACAGTGTTTTGTTATGATTCAGGCAGCTATCATAAGTCCGATGGGATCGCAACATTCAAAGTATTTATTCCAGTTCCATCCAGTTGAGGATCGTATTAATCACGCCGGTATGGACGGTTTGTTGAGGAACTGTGCCACTGGCTGTCGTGTCGATGAGGCCTTCACAGTGGATGATCTAGTTGACTCAATCTCTGCTGACACTTCAGGGCTGCGTTGTGGTCGTGTCAAGGCGCAGGTCCTCACAGATCTCACCTGGATACGGCCCGGATACGGCTGACTATGGTAAACCTCGGGATAAACAGAAAGACTAATATTAGCGTAGATGCCATTCTTCTTCTGATGTAACAAGTACATCTGGCATTATAGGAAGTGTTCCCGGTTCTGGCTGACCTAATTTATGCATATCTAATCTGTGTCATATATTTTATATGTGTATGTAATATCTGTTGATAAATGCCAGGCTCACAGACTGCATGATTGAGATCCCGGCCAAGAGGATGCCTGGGTGATTGATTTCTGCCCTCGCTATGGTGACTGAATGATTGGACAAGGTGATTGACAGTTGAGGGGTTTTAAATGGGCTGGACCTGGATGAAACTGTGTCAAGCTAAGAGAAAGAGAACTGCAACATACTCTCCTCTATGTGCTTATATCATATAATCTTCCTTTTCTTTTCTTTTTCTTTCCTTAATTAACTGGCTATGTCTCTCGTTCTCCCACACGATATCCGATAGTGCGGAGGCTTAGATGGTCCTCATCTAGTTAAGTAAATATACAGTCCTCAAGTCCTTCGTCAATTGATTCCTCCTTATATCACATGAAAAATTCCAGAACAACTGTGTACATTCCTCAGAAAAGGGGACTGAGGTGGAAAATGAAATATTAACAATTTTCATGTCTTAATTTATCATGCAAACACACATCTGTATGTGTGTGGAGAGCCAGAGACACTTATCTTCAATCTCTCTCTCTCTTGCTCTATGTCAGTTTCTGTGTATCAAGTTTTCAATTTAGCTTCATTAGCATAGCATACTTGCAGTGGGGTCCAAAAGTTGATTCACACTGCTGGCTTCTGTAGAAAAATGAATTATGTGACAACCTCAGAGCTTACTGTACATATTTCTGTCTTCAGTAGTTTATTAATATATATATATATATATATATATATATATATATATATATATACATATATATATTTATTTTCTTCCACAGCAATACTGTTGTAGTCTATTGTGAGAACAGTAGCTGGTACAACTAGATAGCGGTTACACTTTATTTTTAAGGTGTCATTATTACAGTGTAATTATACATTGAAGTACTGAGTAATTATAATTAACCACATGTACTTACACTATAGGGTTAGGGTTAGGATGAGGGTTAGGTTTAGGGTTAATTGCATGTAATTATGCTTACAGTAAATAGCTTACAGTATGATTAGTTTTTTAACTAACTTGCAGGTGAAAAAGTAAAGCAAGAACTGTAAATTCCCATAATATAGTTGAAATATAGTTTTATATGTGAAATATATATATTTCTTGACATGTTTTCTGAGATTCACCCTGATATATTAAAATAATTTTTATTCTTTTAAAGGGTTAGTTCACCCAAAAACGAAAACTCTGTCATTAATTACTCACCCTCATGTTGTTCCACACCCGTAAGATAATTAAGATATTTTTGATGAAATCCGAGAGTTTTTTTTAAAAATCTGCCATAAAAAAGCAGCGAAATTACCACATTCAAGGTCCAGTGAAGTAGTAAAGACTTTGTTAAAATAGTCCACGTGACTACAGCGGTTCAACCTTAATGTTATGAATACTTTTTGTGTGCAAAAACAAAACAAAAATAATGAATTTATTCAACAATTTCAGTCTCCTACGCAGTTGGAGCAGTGAACACAGTGCAGGCTTCCATGTTTACGTCCTCACAAGGATCACAATATCCAAAATCCTTGTCCTTGTGGGGACATTTTTGGTCACTAAGTGATGTTTTTCTGTAAAAAAAATTAATGTAAAAAAAGTTTTCTGTAATGAGTAGGTTTGATTAGGGAATAGAATATATAGTTTATACTGTATAAAAATCCATGTCTATGGTATGTCCCCATAAAACATGAAAAACCAACGAGTGTGTATGTGTGTGTGTGAGAGAGAGAGGTTACACACTCCTGCAGGTGTCCTGTCATTTCTGTAAATGAGGCAGAAGGGAAGTTTCTGGTTTTGTGTGCTGCTTATTAACCTTTAAGCCAAAGATGAAAAGGTTACCAAGTTCCTCATTCCCCATCCTGTGTTCTTTTGTTTATACCCAGTCTTACTGTATTTACCTTAATTTTTTAAATGATTAGTTTTAATTATTTTATTTTATAACAGATTCTTATATACATGTTTAATTACATTTTCATATATATAATTCTTTCACATAATCTTTCATTGTGTTGCTTAGCTACTATAAACAGGATTTAAATTAATTGTACTAAATTGACATCCATATTTTTATGCTTTACTCTTTTATTTTTTTAAATTAACCATGTATTTTCACCTAAGTATCCAATTTATGGCTCTGATTGATACATGCCAAAGGATAAGGTGATATTTTGGATCGGGCGAGAGCCTGAGTGGTAAAGAGATGGGGAAGAAAAGCTGTCAGGCAGACAAAGAAAGAAAAGAAGCAGGACCCTCTTAAGAACCTGATTGGGAACAGGAGAAAATCAATCAACTGAGCCCCTGTGATTGACAGGCTGGCAAGGTGTTTTCTGCAGAGGTGTCAAATGCTGCACAATTGCGATTTCTCTCCCCCCTCCCTTGCTCTCTCTGTCTCTTTAGTGTCCGTCACCCTTTTATTCACATATCATCATTCCGTCCATCTCACCCAAATTACTCTTCTATCCCCTCCACAATGTCTCCACTCTCTGCACTTCTCGCTCACACTTTTCTCCATCCG
Source organism: Elopichthys bambusa (assembly GCA_037101425.1). Taxonomy (NCBI): domain Eukaryota; kingdom Metazoa; phylum Chordata; class Actinopteri; order Cypriniformes; family Xenocyprididae; genus Elopichthys; species Elopichthys bambusa. The sequence continues at coordinate 6,248,879 of CM074455.1, forward strand.
CCCTTTGCAATCTCTCTCCTCTCTTGTTTCTGGAGGAAGACTCTCGCATTTAGGAGTGCTGACTGACACTCCTTTAATCTTGTTGCTCTGCAACCTTCATGGGAGAGGAAGGGATGCGTTCTTCACACATACGCACGAACAAAGCAGCACCCCTCCCCTCCTTTCTGCTCTCCAAGCCTATTTGTTTTCCGTAATATCACGGTGCACTGAGGAACAGAGACAGGAAATGGCATCGTACATCTCCTTGAGATTCTGCCCTTAATCTTGAAATAACACCTTAAAAAGTGTGATGGAATATATAGACATTTTAATTTAACATATTCCAACTCTTCCTTCTGTGAGAGCACTTTGTAGTACACTTTGTACTTTAAAAAACGTATCTCCCATTTTGGCCTAAAATCCCTGCATGCTTTTATCCTCACCTAGAGCAAAAACTGAGTGACTTTGTTCAGGTAACATTGTAACATGCTTTTGTCAAAAAGTCTTGGCTTGTTTTATGACTTGACATGGTATTTGAGCTTTTATTGAAGTTAAAGCTTCTAAAGGCTGCTCAGATTATCTGCATACTAATTTATTAGACACTTTTATCTAAAGTGTCTTATATTAGTACCTCTTGTATAATCTTTGGTTACTTCCCAAATAATCGACTTCCTAGAGCGCCATCTCCTGGCGGGCGCCGGTTTAACGCACAAACTTTAAGTCGTGTCGAACAAAATGTGCTTAGTGCTGCCAAATTTACTGATAAATTCTTTCCTGACGAGGTAGCAAAACATTTTCCCCTCACAATATTTCAACAGTAAAGTTGCTCTGTTTTTCCTGTCAGCTGTTTGGGATCCGAACAAGCGGTGGACAATTCGTGAGTGAATAAATCTTTTGAATCGGTTCTTTTCAGTTGAAACTGGCTAAAAACGCTCTGAATCGGTTTTCTATTAAATCTGAATCATTTTAAAAACGCAAGGAGTCGTTTGGAGCTGTGTTTCTTTCCCACTAAGACAGTAAAACTTCTTTCAGGACGAAAGAGAAAAGAGCGCTGGATTAAGTGAATGTTAATCGACAGTCAGATGAAACAAAACCTGGAAATAAGTTCAAATCGTTTGACAGCGATGTAGAAGATATTTATTAAGTTCAAGACTCGCACTTGCAACTTGCCAACGACTCACTTCAGGTAAATATATTTTTTTTTGCCAAAAACTATATCAAAACAATACGCGAAAACACGTAAATGACCAAAAGTACTTATGTTTATGTCTATTTACAAACTTTGTTTGTCAATGCAAACGTTTCTTCAGTGACAATTTGTAAAGGACATAATTATTTATTTATTTTTTACTTGTGACCTGTCAGTTACTAGCCCAAATCTTAAAAGGATAGTTCACCCAAAAATAAAAATTATCCCATGATTTACTCACCCTTAAGCCATCCTAGGTGTGATTATCTTCTTTCAGACAAACACAGTCGGAGATATATTTAAAAATATACTCATTCTTCCAAGGTTTATAATAGTAGTGAATGATTTTGAAGCTCAAAAACTGCATCCATCCATCATAAAAGTAATCCATACGGCTCCAAGGGGGGTTAATAAAGGCCTTCTGAAGCGAAGCGATGGGTTTTGTAAGAAAAATATCCATATTTAAAATAGGGCTGTACCATATGAAAAATAACATTGAACTTAAACGTGATTATCGCTTAAACGTGATTCTTAGTGCGATTATGAAATCGCAAAGGCTGCGATTATTTTTTTTTTTATGTGCAGCTTAATGAAGTATGGCTTCAAATACTAATACATCTGAAAGCACTGCGAGTTTGAATCGCTTATAATGGACATTTGAAAAAGCAACACAGGACAAACAATCATTTTCAGACATGAGAAGCATTTATTAAGCATTTGTCTTGTCCAACAAAAGACAACATTTAATAACATGTTTTACTCCTAAATCACTTCATAATGACAGTTGAGCATCCTTCTGTGAGATGATGTGGCTTCTCACACAGAATAAGGCAGTCGTGTGTTTATTATTCATGTTTAATCAATCAAAGCGTTTTAATCTAATGTTTATTCAGCTACAGCGATATGACACACGTTATCTTCTTCTGCTGAGGGCATATTTTGAGTTTCTGCGCAAGAGCGCCCTTTGGCTTTCAGGTGGAGAAGCATTTACTACTGATCACAGAGCCTTACAGCTCTGACAAGCTGTGCAATAAATAATTGCAGCTTTTGCCAAATCGCGTGCAATATTTATTTATTTTATTTTTTTATCGCGATAAATCGTGCAGCCCTAATTTAAAACTTTATAAACTAAAATAACTAGCTTCTGGCAGATGACCGCACCCATTACGGCGGAAGCGTAACCTCTGACGCATCGCATGATGCAATGACGAACTCGGAAGCGCAGAGGATAGAGCAAAACAAAACACCGGTCACGAATCTAAAACAAGAATTTTTAAAGAGAAATGTCGGAGGATTTCGATATAAGAGAAGAGGAGCTTGAGTTTGTTGCACAGCCCTATTTGTTTGAACAGCGAGAGGCGTCTAAGCTTATGATACTCCTACATCCTGCGTCATACATTGTATCACAGTTTACTTTTGTGGCGCAAGTCGACTTACACAGTATGCGTATAGTCATCTGCCGGAAGCTAGTTATTTTAGTATATTTTTAAATATAACTCCGATTGTGTTCGTCTGAAAGACACCTAGGATGGCTTGAGGGTGAGTAAATCATGGGATAATTTTCATTTTTGGGTGAACTACCCCTTTAAGTATAGGCCACAGTAGTGATTTGTCTTTGATGAACTGTCAAATGAAAACATATAATCAAGAATGAAAACATCAGTTCTTCCCACTGAACATTGTTGCATTTTGTTATATATTGTGTGTCAATGTCATTTGAGAAAACTACCCTTCATCTGGATCTAAAAGGGCCTGAAACATGTCTACATGCCAATGTGAAGCTCGTGATGCCTGTAATATGGCTTAAATATAGGTGTAAAACACTTCACTCTTTTTGTTTTCTTTTTCTTTTTGCTACTGCGAGACACAAAGCAAATGCACAGCGGCTTTTACAGTGCATTTATCCTGTCAGCCGCTAATGGCTGAGTCCTTTGAGCGGCTGCTTTTGAAACCGAAGGACGTTGCGGCGGCTTGGTTGTTATTGCCAGACTTCCTTTCCAACAGCCTTTGCTCCGTTTAGAACAGGACAGAAAGGGCTTCTGGCAGCTGTTCCGATTGTATCACTTGCATGAGAGACCTCTGTGCTTGGCATTCAGGGATAACATCTGTCACTCATCCAGCACTTTAAGACAATGAGTACAAAGAAGATGTATTGATTCTGAACGCAGTGTGCCCTGCTGGACGGACCCATGACAGGGGAAAGTTTGCCTAATACTATAATAGGAAGAATACTAAATTATGTTTTTTATTTGGGGAACATCATTTTTAAGAAGCCAGGATTTATCATACGAGTTTAAAAGACAGCCGCCCTATTGACAGTGAAGCGAGAGATAGTTTTAAAAAGGCACAACCTTACCAAACACTTCCTACTTTCCTCCACGGGACTTATGGCATGCGTCTTTTTTTCATTTAAAGCTAACGTAGAGACGTTATCCCACAGAGACTCGAAACCATTGAAATTTGAGCTGAGGGCTGAATGCAAAGCGATATAACTAGGCCACCGATGCTGTTTTGTTTCAGAACTTGGCTTAAATACAGCATCGGGAACAAGAATCTGCTTTCTGAAAGGGCTATATTTGTTTTTCTTAAATCTCTGAAGCCCATTTGACATTTCGATAAAGTTTTGATAAATGCTTAGGGGTGAAAATGGTACTAAGGTGACATCTTGCTTCCTAAAATGGATCAAAGCAGGCAAGTTTTCCTTATAAGCTTCCTGCGGATTTGTGTTTGACTTTTTTTGTTATGAGCGGTGCGAAATCGAGTGCTTCAAAAGAAATGAAATATGAGAGGTGACTTGTTCTTTTGTTTTTTAAGATGTAAACACCAACAATAGCATCCAGCCCACGAGTGTGACTGTACTTGGCCCTATTGCTTTTGTTGATAAATTAAACTTTTTTTTTTTTTTGCATGTGATTTTGCACCATCCTCGAGAGAATGAGAATGATAAGAGAATGTCCTTTCGCCCGTGTGCGGTGGTACTTTGCTGTGAAATTGGAATGAGTCACTGTTTTGCATTTACTAGATGTAGCAGCTCACTGGTGAAGTGACTAGTACAACACAACTTGTTTAAAGAAATAGTTCAACCAAAAATAAAAATTGTTGCTGTGGAACATGCACAAAAGAAGAGCTTTGGCAGAATGTTAATGCAAACTCTTGAATCTCATTTGTACTAGCCTACTTTATATTCAGTTTAAAGCAATAAAAAATGGGGGTTGTTGTCATATTTGCAAACCACTACTGTTCAAAAGTTTGGGTTCGGTAAGATTTCTTTTTAAAGAAGTCTCTTATGCTCACCAAAGTTGCATTTATTAGTTCACGAACACAGTAAAAACAGTAATATTGAGTTTTCTGTGTGACATTATCCGTCAGAAATCATTTTAATGAGCTGATTTGGTGCTCAAGAAACATTTCTTATTGTTATCAATGTTGAAAACAGTTTGATTATTTTGTGGAAATAGTGATTTTTTTTTTTTTTGTATTCTTTGATGAATAGAAAGTTCAAGAGAGCATTTATTTTAAAAGGATTTTTGCCACAATCTAAGTCTTTAGCAGTGTTTAGCAGGGGAAAGTTACTTTTAATAGTAATGTGTTACAATATTGGGTTACTCCCTAAAAAAAGTAACTAATTGCTTTATAGTTACTTTTTATGGAAAGTAATGTGTTACATTACTTTTGCGTTACTTTTTGTCACTTGAGCTGGGATTGCATGTTTTTTTTTTAATAACCAAAAATAAAAATTCTATTTTTGGTAAAGCTAAAGGCCCTTTTTTACAGCAAAAGTGAAATGAGGCTGAAGAAAATGCAAATTAATGTCTGTACAGTAGAGGGCGCAGCAATAAAAATGAACCAAAAATTAAATTTCTGTCATTAATTATCACCCTCATGTCACTCCAAACCTGTAAGACCTTCGTTCATCTTTGTTCATCAATTAAGATATTAATATTTGATGAAATTCGTGAGCTATCTTGCCTCCACACAATTACCACTTTCAAGGCCCAGAAAGGTAATAAAGACATTGTTAAAAACAAAACAAAAATAACGACTTTGTTTAACAATTTCTTCTCTTCCCTGTCAGTCTCCAATTGATTTGTTTTAAGTGATTTATTTTTCATTAATTTAGATAAAATAATATATCAGCCAGTTATAGTTTGTATAGTAAAAATATAATTATCTTTTCTGTATCGGTAAGTCCCTACAAATTATATCTGACTGTTTATTTTTAGTGAATAATGACTTACATTTTGGTCTGTTTCTCACCCAGAGTTGTGTAGATTCAGAAGACTTATTGTCATACTGTCTGTTTTTTTGTTTTTTTTTATCACTTTTTTTTTTCTTTCTTGTCAAGAAAGTCATACTGATTTGGAATGACATGAGGGGGTGCAGATAATGATAGATTCTGAATTTTGTGTAAACTATTCCTTTACATTAAAAGGAAAAAGGGGCACACAAGATGACAAAATGATGAATGTCACTCATTTAAGTGATCCATTTAACTATTAACTCCTATTTTGAATAAGACTTTGTAAACAAAATTTCTCTCTTGTTTTCATGACGCTCTTGAATGATTGCAGATTTCCGCACACAATTTCAAATGTATTGTCCTAGGTCTTGTCTTTGGACAGGGCTCCTATTAAATACCTATTTTGTGGAGTCTGAAAAGTGTCGTACGCTGATAACATGCTCTGAAAAGACAAAGGCCTTGAACAAAAGATGGTCGCATTTCCCACTGTTAGAAAAAGCGGGCGCCCTGGATGTTGCCACGTTGACAGAGAAAGCGAGTGAGAGGGACAGAGCTGTAATTTTGGAGCGTCGCAACCCTTTTCACACAACCACAGAGTAACAACAATGACGAAAAGCTATCTGACACTGAGGGTGCCCATGCTGAGAGAGACACTTTCGGGTTCAGCACATTTTTTTAAATATAAAATAAATTACACTGCTAAAGTCAGTTTTAAAGGGATAGTTCAAATAAAAAATTCTGTCATCATTTACTCACCCTCAAGTTGTTCCAAACCTGTATGAATTTCTTTCTTCTGCTGAACACAAAAGAAGATATTTTGAAGAATGTCAGAAACCAAACAGTTGATGGACCCCATTGACTTCCATAGTATTTATTTTTCTTCCATATGGAAGGCAATGGGATCCATCAACTGTTTGGTTACACAGATTCTTGAATATATCTTCTTTTGTGTTCAGCAGAAGAAAGAAACTCATACAGGTTTGGAACAACCTGGTGTGTGTATATGATGACAGAATTTTTATTTTTGGGTGAACTATCCCTTTAAGGAGCATGTAGAAGAGAAAAGAAAATGTCTTTTGTAAGGTATCGTGTACCGTCATTATTGCAAAATAAACCCAGACAGGGTGATCAGGGGTGGAGGGGTCTCGCATCAGCTTTAGAAGGGGTCAGTTTTGTCACAACTGGCTGACATATATTTATTATTTTTATTTTATTTGATCTCTTTTTATAGATAAATAAATCTTTTTTATATACAGTACATAGTTTTACAGTATATATATATATATATATATATATATACTGTAAAACTATGTACTGTATATACTGTTATTTTCATGATTTATCACAACATTTTTTTTCTTTTGTCAAATCAACTTAGATAATTATTGTGGTTCAGATAACATAATATTTTGAGTTTCTGTTGATTAAATCAATCACCTTCATTGTATTAACTCAAATTTTTAATTTCAATGAACTCAATTTTAAGGCAACCAGGTAACTTACTTTTTTAAGTTGAACAATTATTTTTTTTTACAGTGTATATATCCCCACCAAGTAATGTCTATATATATATATATATATATATATATATATATATACACACACACATACATATACATATATATGGGTCAATGATGTGGCTGGTCCAAAGGCCTTAATAATAATAGAAAACAAATTTATGACATCCAAAGTATGTAAGGTAGTATAATATCATATATCAACACAGTCCAAAATGGTATTAAAATTATGTGTAGAAGTCGTTGCTTTGGTGTGAGAAAGAATGTTCGGAAAAATGAATTTCATTGATGTCATTCGGAGTAACCAATACAAAGAACCATTTTGGATCAAGTCATGCGGTCAATATCATTTGACAGGATGTGACATCATTTGAATACCTGCAAAGGACCAAATGGTCATGATGCAACGTAACTAACTCTCTTTAAACTATTTGAAAAATTCATAAAACATGGAAAATGTTATAATATTTTAAAAACTTGTACTAAATATAAAATGTTTGATTGTTCTTTTGCTAGCTAGCTAGATATCAGCCTGTTAGCATTGTTTGAAAAATCGTCATTTGGTATAACCAAAAGTGTCATTTGGTAAAATCGAAATTTTGGTTAAACTGAATGACTTTTTTGATGACAAATTTTGTCCATCTTGTAAAAAATTACAACTACAAAAGCATTGGTTGACTGCCTTTGAAACATGTAGTTGATCTTACTGTGAGAAATTGCAATAAAAAAGGGGAAACAGTGAAAAAAATGACTAACATTATAAGGAAAAACCATCATTTTCCTTTCAGAAATCACACATGCTTTTCATTTTCACCTTCTGTGTGTAAATAACTGGAGGTGGTTTGTTTCGACTCTATAGCTGATTAAATTACTCATTGTAATAATCTGATACTGCGTACGCTATTCATCATGCGAGTGTACGGCATTTGCCTGTCAGCAGTGTGTGTTTTTGGTAATCTGTCAGTCTCTGAGATGGCTTGTGTTTGTTTGCTAGAGATGTGATGTGTTTGTGTGCGAGTGGGTCGGCGTGTGCATTTGCGGCGTCTTCGCCTAACCTTAATTTTCGCAGACCATCAGCCAATTATGTGATGCATGTCAGCGTCTTCATCTGTGCTCTAGTGAGCTTTTGCTAGTGGGTGAAAAACAATATACAATTTCGTTGTCATTGTATTGCGAGGGTTTCCTATTATTATTTTTGTAATCTCAAATTTGAAATGGCATATTTATTTAAGAGTGCTACAAATAGTGGCAGTCTCATGTATCCATCCTTTAAAATAGGTCTAGTTTATACATTACAGCTTTCAAATTTCAGTCATTGTTTATAATGTATTTAGATATTTTTTAAATAATAAATATTATTTATATATATTAAAATAGACTAAAATTAATGTTGGTTTATCATAAACAGATGAAAAGTTACATTATTTAACTATTTAAGGGTGCATAAATTATATTTGTGTATCTGTATTAAATTACAGATGGACTAAAAATGCAAGTAGTTTAAAATCCAAACTTCAAAGTTCATCACTTAAAAGGCAAGACATCACTACACTGAGAAATCTCATATTGACTTGACTCATGTGAACAAGCCAAAGACTTCTTGAAAAAGCCAAGGGGCTGGAAAGAGAGCAAGATTAATGTTTTTCATCATTTATACTCCTGCTTTTCACCTTGACACTGTCACCAATGACATGTTGGTCCTGTGATTTGCAGACATCTGTGTGGGTTGAATGTACTCTGTCTCTGAGTGGTCTTCATGGTTTGAAAGGTCTTTAAATAGTCGTCTTTCATGCCGTTCTAGTCAAAACACTCCAAATTTGCTGTCATTGGATGCTGACAATCCATTGTTAATGACTATGACTATGTGACTATACTATAGGCCTAATTTGTGGGTTGCTCAAAGCAAATGTGGTATAGTCTGTCTGTTTGTCTCTTTCTTTCTGGTTTTGGGGGCAATTCTAGACAATTTGAATATACAGGTGCTGGTCATATAATTAGAATATCATCAAAAAGTTGATTTATTTCACTAATTCCATTCAAAAAGTGAAACTTGTATATTATATTCTTTCATTACACACAGACTGATATATTTCAAATGTTTATTTCTTTTAATTTTGATGATTATAACTGACAACTAAGAAAAATCCCAAATTCAGAAAATTAGAATATTACTTAAGACCAATACGAAGAAAGGATTTTTACAAATCTTGGCCAACTGAAAAGTATGAACATGAAAAGTATGAGCATGTACAGCACTCAGTACTTAGTTGGGGCTCCTTTTGCCTGAATTACTGCAGCAATGCGGCGTGGCATGGAGTCGATCAGTCTGTGGCACTGCTCAGGTGTTATAAGAGCCCAGGTTGCTCTGATAGTGGCCTTCAGCTCTTCTGCATTGTTGGGTCTGGCATATCGCATCTTCCTCTTCACAATACCCCATAGATTTTCTATGGGGTTAAGGTCAGGTGAGTTTGCTGGCCAATTAAGAACAGGGATACCATGGTCCTTAAACCAGGTACTGGTAGCTTTGGCACTGTGTGCAGGTGCCAAGTCCTGTTGGAAAATGAAATCTGCATCTCCATAAAGTTGGTCAGCAGCAGGAAGCATGAAGTGCTCTAAAACTTCCTGGTATATGGCTGCGTTGACCTTGGACCTCAGAAAACACAGTGGACCAACACCAACAGATGACATGGCACCCCAAACCATCACTGACTGTGGGAACTTTACACTGGACATCAAGCAACGTGGATTGTGTGCCTCTCCCCTCTTCTTCCAGACTCTGGGACCCTGATTTCCAACGGAAATGCAAAATTTACTTTCATCAGAGAACATAACTTTGGACCACTCAGCAGCAGTCCAGTCCTTTTTGTCTTTAGCCCAGGCGAGACGCTTCTGACGCTGTCTGTTGTTCAAGAGTGGCTTGACACAAGGAATGCGACAGCTGAAACCCATGTCTTGCATACGTCTGTGCGTAGTGGTTCTTGAAGCACTGACTCCAGCTGCAGTCCACTCTTTGTGAATCTCCCCCACATTTTCGAATGGGTTTTGTTTCACAATCCTCTCCAGGGTGCGGTTATCCCTATTGCTTGTACACTTTTTTCTACCACATCTTTTCCTTCCCTTTGCCTCTCTATTAATGTGCTTGGACACAGAGCTCTGTGAACAGCCAGCCTCTTTTGCAATGACCTTTTGTGTCTTGCCCTCCTTGTGCAAGGTGTCAATGGTCGTCTTTTGGACAACTGTCAAGTCAGCAGTCTTCCCCATGATTGTGTAGCCTACAGAACTAGACTGAGAGACCATTTAAAGGCCTTTCCAGGTGATATGTTTTGAAACATATCAGTCTGTGTGTAATGAATGTATATAATATACAAGTTTCACTTTTTGAATGGAATTAGTGAAATAAATGAACTTATTCTAATTATATGACCAGCACCTGTACACTGCCATTCAAAATTTTGGGATTGGTAAGTTTTTTTATGTTTATAAAATAAGTCTCTTGGCTGCATTTATTTGATTAAAAGGAAAAAAACAAACAAAAATAAAAACAGTAATATTGTGAAATATTATTACACATTAAAATAAGTGATAAAAAATGTGAATATGTGAATATGCACTATTTTAAAATAAATTAAATTATTTTCAGCATCATTATTCCAGTCTTCAGTGTCACATGATCCTTCAGAAATCATTCTAATATGCTGATTTACTGCTAAAGAAACATTAATTATTATCACTGTTGTAAAGTTTTTTTTTTTTTTTTTTTTTTTTTTTTTGATGAATAGAAAGTTTAAAAGAAACTGTCAAAAAAAAGCTTTCTATTTCAGATTTTTTAAATATGTTTTGATAATCAAAGAATTGTACACAACTGTTTTCAGTGATGATGAAATTTCAGCTTTGCATCACAAGAATAAATTACATTTTATAATGTATGAAAACAGTTATTTTACAGTTATTTGTAATAATATTTCACAATATTACTGTTTTTATTTATTTTTTGTATTTTTGATCAAATAAATGCAGCCTTGGTGAGCAGAAGAGACTTCTTTTAAAAACATTAAAAAATCGTACCGATCCCAAACATTTGAACTATCACATTTGATTACTTTAAAGGGTTAGTTCACCCAAAAATGAAAATTCTGTCATTAATTTCTCTCATATTGATCTTCTGAACACAAATTAAGATTTTTTTAATAAAATCCGATGGCTCAGTGAGGCCTGCATTGACAGCAAGATAATGAACACTTTCAGATGCCCAGAAAGCTACTAAAAACATATTTAAAACAGTTCATGTGACTACAGTGGTTCAACCTTAATGTTATGAAGTGATGAGAATACTTTTTGTGTGCCAAAAAAACAAAATAATGACTTTATTCAACAATATCTAGTGATGGGCGATTTCAAAACACTGCTTCATGAAGCTTCTAAGCTTCACAAATCTTTTGTTTCGAATCAGTGGTTCAGAGCGTGTATCAAACTGCCAAAGTCACGCCCCCCAGTGGTGAACCATTGAAATTTCGAAACACTTATGACGCAACGAAACCTCGTTTACTGAAATCACGTGACTTTGGCAGTTTGATACAGGCTCCAAACCACTGATTAAAAACAAAAGATTCATAAAGGTTCAAAGCTTCATGAAGCAGTGTTTTGAAATCGGCCATCACTAGATATTGTTGAATAAAGTCGTTATTTAGTTTTTTTGGCACACAAAAAGTATTCTCGTCGCTTATTATATTATTAAATGTACACCATGTAGCTTTTTTTTTTTTTTTTTTCAAATTTGACCAAATTTAAATAATGAGTCAATACATCATCAATCCTTCTTCCAAAACATGTTTTTGTCTCACCCTGATTCACTATGGTAAGCTTATTACAAGTGTTGTGGGATGGTTTTTGCAGTAAATTGCATAAGATGAAGAACGTGAAGCAGTATTTCCACTTATACTCATGTGAACCTCAGTTTTGTGAAGTTATCATTCGAGTCCCACATTCTTGTCTAGTGAAGGACAGTCTCTTGACCACAGCCGTGGGTGGAGTCTGCTCTAAAAGCCCTCCCCCTGGCTGAATGAGTGACATTAAGATCACATTGTGGCTCGTAATGTAATTTATACATTTCATCAACTAATGCAGTGCAAATCCATTTTCCCTTCCCAATCCTGAAGGGCCACATACATTAACTTGATGGCAAGGCAGAGTCACAGGGTCCGACTAATGAGGCTAAATGTAATTAGAAGTCGTCTTTCCCCTTAACCCTCCTCGACAAACACCGCAGCTCCAGGCTTTCCACTGCACTGAACCAGAGTAAAGGACTAACGTGAAATGAAACTTTAACAGCCTCGTACTAAGACTTACCTATAGGGTTTTTATATGCATTGACCCCAAAGAGTATTTAGTTGTTCATGAATTATTTTAAATAATTAATTATAAATGATTTTACTCACTGTCATGTCATTCCAAACTGGTGTAACTTTGTTCTTCTGTGGAAGAATGTTTGAGGAGAACTGTTTCCTCTAAAAATCCTCTTGACACCAGTTGATTACAAGTAATAGCAAAAATGGCTTTGAAAAAAGCTTGTGAAATATTTGTTTGATATTTTGTTTTTAATGCTGTGACCTTCATACATTTTTAAGTGTGACTTAAGTCTCCAAATACTTTTCGGGGTCAGTGTAAGTCATAAGCATTCTGGCAAAAAAACAGTCCCACCACAGCTGTTTCTCAATGGCAATATGTTCCTGAGTCTCTCTGCCGAGTGAATTCGTAAGGCTCATTGGGAACATGTTGTACAGAATCCGCCAACCATCAGGAGGGAGACTGACTGCAGCTTGGCTCTGGGGGTACAGACGCTGAACATTACCCTCAGCTTGAGCGAAATTCTTAATTTAGACTTTTGATATTTAAATTTTGCTAGATTTTTTTTAGTGCTATGTGCTCCGAAGATCCCTTATATCTTCGTTTAATAAATCACTTTGCAGTGCATTCTGGGAAGGACGAGTAAAGATGCAGAGTTGGAGATCTTTAAATAATTGTTTATGCATAATGAATTGCAGCATAAAATACTTATGTTTATTTATGGTAGATGTGGTACAGTAGAAAATACTTTTTTTTACACAGTGGACAATTCATGCAAAATGAAAGTACTTGTGGGCGAATACTAATGCATGATTAATCACCTAACATGAATATATAATTGAACTGATTAAATAATCTTATCACATTAAACAGGCATGGAGTTACTTCAACCACTCGCATATCCAGGCGAATCCAGCAGAAGGGTGTTTGTAATTACTGTTTGAAGGAGAAAGACGAGGATGGGGCGGTGTTTATCAGAACACACACTGGAGCCTCAGGTGACTTTTGATTCCTAAATTCTTTGTTTGATCTTGCTAGGAAGCAACACACAATTTCCAATTACTCATTTCCAAAAACTGTATCGCAACTTTTTCCTGTGGCATCTAACTTGAAATTGATGTTTATTCTTAAAATACATGGTATTTAAGATGACCTCTGATTTCCTCTAAAGTCTCATGAGGCAAAATATACAGCATTGTCGTTACCTGGATGCAACCTTAAGTTCCCACTTCTATTCATCACACAGAGGAATTTATGTGGTCCGACAAATGCAATATTTCCACACAGACTGCCGTCTTGTTCTATTCCCCATGTGCTGCCCCTGAAATCAAGGCGTCCACTTGCTAAACTTTTATGTGAAGTTTCTGATCTTTTTCACACAGCAGGATTTGGCCTACTTAACGATGCACTATAGTCTAATAGCAGCATCTGAGAAATGGGAAAAATACTCCAAAGAAGTCAGCCAGAAGCCTGAATTTGAGCTGTTTTCTCAGATGCAGAGAGAATTTAGCTATTTTATTCGAATTTTTATATATATATATATATGGTCCCTTTATTTATATATATAATATATATATGGTCCCAAAATGGTCCCTTTATTCAGTTACTCCGAATGACATCAATGAAATTCATTTTTCCGGACATTCTTTCTTATAACAAAGTAATATATGTAAGTAAATGGGTCATTGACGAATAAGGTTTTTAAAAGTGTAAAAAAAAACATAATGGAGATATAATTAATTTTTAAGTTTTATTAAGTGTTAAAAATGAGATTATGTGGTTTTTATAATCAATTAACACTGCTTTTGTTTCATTTTTTACAATATGGACAAAATTTGTCACCAAAAAAGACATTTAGTTTAAACAAAATTTCGGTTTTACCGAATGACACTTTTGGTTATACCGAATTACTATATTTTCAAACAGCGCTAATAGGCTGATATCTAGTTAGCTAGGAAAAGAACAATCAAATATTTTAGTACAAGTTTTTTAAATATTACAACTTTTTCCATGTTTTATAGCGGTTGTACTGAATGACCTGATGTTTCGGGACATGCGTATGAGCAAATAAAAACATGAATTTTTTTAAATAGTTAAAAGAGAGTTAGTTACTTTGCTTCACAACCATGTGGTCCTTGCAGGTGTCTGAATGATGTCACATTCTGTCACATGATATTGACCGCATGACTTGATCCAAAATGGTCCCTTTATTCGGTTACTCCGAATGACATCAATGAAATTCATTTTTCCGGACATTCTTTCTTATAACAAAGCAACGACTTCTATACATAATTTTAATACCATTTTGCACTGTGTTGATATATGATGTTATAAAATCATGCTAGAATAAAAATATATACATTTATTACATTTTAAGATATTTTAATCACACATGAAGTGGCTGTATTGGCCTTTGGACGGTTAAACCGAATGACCTTTTGACACTTCAAAATCTTTAAAATACCTTTATATGCAGCAAAATATAATTAAAACCTTTTGGATTCAATAAAAGAGATCTAGTTGTACTACCTTACATACTTTGGATGTTATATCTTTGTTTTTTTATTATTATTAAGGCCTTTGGACAAAAAAAAAAAAAAGACCCGTCATGTCATTGACCCATATATACAAATATATGTAAATAAACATTGTTACAATAATTATACTTAAATTTGTATAATAAATAATTATGAAGTTATAAATATAAATTTATATATACTGTAGAAAATATTATTTAAAAGCTTAAACTAAATATTAATGCATTAGTTATTTGCATTAATGCTCAATACATTAAGGATAAAAAAAGGAATATGTACAACGGCAACAAAAAACAAAAAACAAAAAAAAAAACTGTCTGTCATTTCTCCCCACTCTTTTTAGTGTCTTTCCTCTTCACTCTTTTCCTCCTTCATTCTACTATCTCTCCTGCGGAGTGGGCGTTATGGTGGATGGTGTCGGCATACAGCTGTCAGAGGTAAGAATGCTCTGCTGGGCTGCTCTACAGGAGGTGACAGTCGGTGCTAGTCATACTGTGCAGGGCGAGCTTCAGACGCACACAGACTCCACTCCTCCTCACGCCTTTCTCACATATCCTTCCATTGGCGTGAACTGTGAACAAGCTTCATTCGGAAAAAGCAATGCAATATTCAGGATAATTAAAATTAAAGATAATATCTCATCCTTTTTTTTTTTTTTTTCCTTTGTTTCCATCCTCTGGGTATCAGATTGCAAGTTATTTCCTCTCATTTTCTAAGATATTGGACAAGATATTCCACATTTTTTTGTAGCCTATCATGCTGAATTAGAGATGCAATCTTGTGTGGCGTAAATAACATACGAGCGATAAATCTGATTAGGTATCTGTTCTGAAAAGGTTTATATTTTGCCTCATACTCTCATTCTACTGAAATCTTATCAGTCCGGACATTGTCTCACAATGGAATGTTGCTCAGGGCTAAATGTGAATATAACAATGTCACATTATGGTTCCGTCGACATGTTTCTTGGTGTTTATTGGCATCTTTTAATGTGAGGCACCTTAACTGCACTCTTAAATGTGAAGACACATTTTGGGATACTTTAGGACATTTAAATGGCTTGTTTTTTTAGAGTTATAACATGAAAAAACATTTTTAACCCTTTTTACTCATGTAATATGATGCAGTTCAGAGACACTAGATATTCAATCCACCCGGAAATGATGGATAAAAATGTATCCAAATAACAGAATATTTCCCACCAGCACTCACTTTTGGGGAGGTTGAAGGTCAAGTTTGCCATTGAGGGCATCTCCATGTATATCCCGATAGTAGGCTAAAGTTTAACTGGTGCTAGCGATGGCAAGGTGTCAGGATCATGAACAACAATTTAATTCCCTCTTTTTGGTTCAACTTTACTTCACTTGGTCCTCTTTAAATTCACCACTTAAACCTTCTCTAAAATAATCATCCATAAAGTTCGAAAAGGTTGAAGCGAATTCCAATGGTGTTTGCAGTGGGAAATTTACATTAATTCCGCATCATAAAAGCATTCTGAGGTGGACTACATTCTCGTGCCGTTAAAAACTAGCCTAGAGCGCCATCTGCTGTTAAAAACTAAGCTCAGAATCAATTCGAGAGAGAATCGCAATGCATTCAGAAAATCTCAGAATCGATCCACGAATCAAGAAGCATCAATTTATTATCCCATCCCTAAAGCCCAGAACACACCAAGCCGACGGTAGGCCGTCGGGCAGTTTTTGTTTGTCGGCCGACTAAGTTTTCTCAGTGTGTTCCGCATTGTCAGCTGAAGTTGGTCCTCGTCTGCTTTTTTTCGGCTGATTCGACATGTTGAATCAGCGTCGGAGCTCAGTCGGGCCATCTGATCATTCTGATTGACTGTTCAGCTACTGCCACCTGCTGGTATAGAAAGGCATTTCTTATTACGCAGGCACGTAGATGGACGTGCTACTTGGCCGTCGGGGGTCGAGCGTGGGTTTGGTGTGGACACTGCTGACGTAATCCAACCCTACAGTCTGCTTTCGTCACTACTAGTTCATCAGCGTCGGCTTGGTGTGTTCTGGTCTTAATGCGAATAACTTTAAAAATTGAGCATTTTTTGACATTATGAAAGTTAATCCTTTATTGACATTTGTTTAACTGCACAATTATCATAGTTCAAAATATTTGTGACAGTCAAATAACTCTGATCAGACTCAACAGGTCCAGGTATTGGGTTTGATTCCTAAGAATTAGACACACACATTGATAAAATGTGTAGTTTGAATGCACTAAAGCCTTGTTCAGACTGTCATTATTTCTGTATCTGATTGGAATCTGATCTAATGATTGACCGTCCACACTGTGTATTGCAACTACGCTCTCATTTTTCAGAATATCTGTGTTGGTAGGTAGTACTAACAACATTGAGGGATTTGCAATGTTGTCTTAGAATATTACAATAGCCATGGCGCTAGACTACTACATCTAATGAAGCAGATTTTCCGTGTGACCTGCACATTGACAACAACACAACCTTGTTTCTGTAACGATGTCTTACGTTATACGTTTTACGTGGCGTGAGAAGAAAAGCTCAGATCAGAGCGTTCAGACTGAAACGCATTTCCAGAAATGGGATTTGAATAGGATCTCAAACCACATATGAATGTAGCTTGAAACGGGTTTGTAAAAATCAGATTTCATGTTTTTTTTGTTGTTGTTCACACTTGCTAAATATGATCGGATTCCAATCGAATATGCACAAAATTGAGTTTGGACTGACAGAACAAGTTGCTTTAGATGCCAAATACATAAATGTAAAATACATTGTTTTTTGCTATTAGGCTGTAATCTGTATTACATTAATATCAGTTGTCATCAGCTGAAAATAGAAATTATTTCACAGTTTTATTTTTTCTTCTTTAGAATAACATGCCCTGATGAATGTGCACAGTAAGACCAGGGATGTAAAGTAAATAGGGATTTTAATTTCATGGTGACTTTATTTGAAATAGATCCCTAAAAAGAGAGAAGTATAAAAACTCCTGCAGCTCATTAAAATGGAAGTGAAGAGAGGGCCGTCTTTGTTTGTTTTTCTCACTAGGATGAGCATTTGGTCCTTCGAGGCCAGCGCCATCCTGGGGAGTCTGGGCTTTCAGAGCGGAACCCTGTTAGTGAGGGAGAGCAGAACCCCTTTAGCTCTCCTAAAGTGCCGGTTTCAAAAACAGGGCCAGCTAATCACCCATGAACTCAGAGGAGGGTCCTTGTGGAGGATCTGGAGGAGCTTGAGAGAAGCTATGAATATCCTTCTGGGACCCAGGAATAGACTTTTGTCCTCTGTAGTGGACATTATATTTTAGTGAATTTCTCTGACATCATACATCAAAACACAGTTTTAAGTCTGTCCTGTAAAGAGCACATTCAGGGCTTTGCAGAGATACCAAATGTTTGGAAGTTTCACCATGACAACAACAACTCCTTGGTCTTTAAAAATGATTGACATTAATTTAGTGATCAAATTTAGCACTCTTATGGAAATTTTGTAATTATCATTTTAATTGGATTATTTTTTAAATTGTTTGTTATAAATCAACATCTCAGGAAAATGTTATGCAGTTTCTAATCAAAATATGACTTTGTGTTACAAAACAGGGCATTGATTTCATACATGACCTCTGTAGAGGACACCAGGACTTAAATCATGATTATCAGTGAATAGCGAAAATACATTATATTGCAATATTCCTATTAATTATTAGATATTATTATGAAAATGTTGCCAATTTTTACTCCCATTATTACACTTCTTTTTTTATTACATGTTGCTCCAAGAACACATTAATATGCAAATTAGATACAGTGTATAGATGCATTGTATTGAATGGGAAAATCCATGTATGGCCATTTTACCCACATATTGCATAAAGTAAAATAGTATATCGATTCATTCTGTTCTATCTTTAATAACATAGTTGAGGACCATCTTTAAACAAAATTTAGTTAAAAAAAAAATCCTAAAACCTAAAAATTGATTGGTTTTATGACCATGGAAAAAATTCCATGGTTTTTGCCTATACATGTAATTTGTCATTTTTATTTTTTAAACAACTTAGTCCTGGTGTCCACTACAGAGGACATAGCATGAAATATGAATAAAATATAATTTTTCAAAAATGTTATTTTTTCATTTTTTTTCTAATGCTCTGAACAATGTAAAGATGTGAAACCAAGTATTAAATTCAAAAACTTTTTTTTCTGGGTCCCAGGAGGAGATATTCACGGCACAAAAATCAGTACTTGTTGTTCATATGTAAACTTCATTTAGTTAACAGGTTAAAATAAGATTTCTTACTGTGTAAGAAAATATATCTTTTATTTTAGTTTATTTTGTAACAAATCTTTATTTAATTAGATTTCAGCTTGAAACAAGCAAAACATGCTAACGTGATTCTTCTAAACTTAATATGAATATAAAATAAAACACACGCACACACATACACATTACCATTCAAAAGTTTTAGGTCGATAAAATTTAAAAAAAATGTCTCCTATGAGGAAGTCTTATCAATGCTGCATTTATTTGATCAGAAATACAGTAAAACGGTAATGCTGTGAAATATTACATTTGAAAACAACTGTTTTTACTGGAAAACAAGTAAAAAATATTGATTTAAAAAAAAATGTTTTTTTTTTGCAGCTTGTAGACCGATTTATGTTGTTGGATTTGTGTTTGTCTCGGTTTGCAATGGATACTATTATTCATTCTTAACAAGTGAGAAAATAGTGTTAAAAGAGGCCTGGTCATTTGAAAAACGTCAGTCGGAGTTAGACATCTTAATAGATTGGACTGTATGTGGACTGAGCGGTCAATAACGGACCTCACAGCTCTGCAGCTGACCACTTCCTTTAAACTCTCCGTAAGTGTGTGTGTGATGTGGAGGGATGCTGACATCACTAAATACACGCCTGCTGAGAGGAACCTAATCTCCCTAGACAGCTCCTGCTAACACACACACACACACACGCTGCGAGAGAGGGAGAGCTTGTCTTCTTAGATTATTTGTGTCTTTATGCCATATGTGTAAACTAAAGTGATGGTGAAACAGTTATATAGGCATCTAGAAATCTGCTCTGTTCTAAATTTGTTTTAATTTATTTAACCTCCCTCTCACTCATCTTTACCCACATCCTTTCTCCATTCAAACTTGCACAAAACATTTTTCTATTAGTGGGGACTGGCACGTGACGAACCGTTAGTGAAGAACGGTACAGTTCAATTTTTTACCGAGAACCGTTGCACCCCTAGTGGGGACTTTATATTCTCTTGTATTGTTTTTATATTGAGCTAATGATATTTTCTATCTAACTCACTCTTAAAAATATAGGTTCCAAAAGGGGGGGTTGCCATTAAAGAACCATTTTTGGTTCTCCAGAGTACCTTTCAGTGAACAGTTCATAAAAGAAAGATTTTTTCTTAAAGGGTTAGTTCACCCAAAAATGAAAATTCTGTCATTAATTACTCACCCTCATGTCGTTCCACACCCGTAAGACCTTCCTTAATCTTCGGAAAACAAATTAAGATATTTTTGGTAAAATCTGATGACTCGGTGAGGCCTGCATTGCCAACAAGATAATTTACACTTTCAAATGCTCAGAAAGCTACTAAAGACATCTTTAAAACAGTTTATGTGACTACAGTGGTTCAACCTTAATGATATGAAGTGGCGAGAATACTTTAGGTGCGCCCAAAAAACATAATAACGACTTTACTCAACAATATCTAGTGATTGGTGATTTCAAAACACTGCTTCATGAACCTTCGAAGCTTTACGAATCTGTTTCGAATCAGTGGTTCGGAGCGTGTATCAAATTTTTTGTATGTGTGTGTGTCTCTTTAAATGCAAATGAGCTGCTGGACCCCTTCCCAGAAGCTTTAACAGCTCACGCTTCGGTTGCTCAAAAACAACAAAGATGGACAATCTCACGCAGCCAAAAGGACGATTGTCTGTGTTCAGCTTTACATTATTCAGACCAGAGTTGATCACTGATGGAGAGACTTTTACAACCTTTAGAATGCATCTGGATGTTTCTGAATGGTTGGTGGATAAATGTATGTAGTTTCTGTGGAGTTGATTCAACTAATCAACTAGCATATCCAAATGTGCAAATCCAGCGTTGAATTGACCCTCG
The DNA here is from genome assembly GCA_037101425.1 of Elopichthys bambusa. Taxonomy (NCBI): domain Eukaryota; kingdom Metazoa; phylum Chordata; class Actinopteri; order Cypriniformes; family Xenocyprididae; genus Elopichthys; species Elopichthys bambusa. The sequence continues at coordinate 6,269,813 of CM074455.1, forward strand.
TTTGTGAAGCAGTCCAGCGTAAAATGACGGCATGGTAACAACACTCTACTACAACAACTATTCCCCTTTAAAGCAGGCCAACATGGCCTCACCCCCTTTTGTTGTGTGTTCCTGGGGGCAGGGTTTATGTAAATTTTGGGGTTTGTGATGTCACTAATCCGGGAAGAAGCTTGTTGTAGTCCCTACCAGCCATTTATTGTAGTCCTTGAATAGCGATTTCTGTAAAAGAAAATATCTCCCTTTGCATTGAACTTTGAGCGCTGTAACTTTGCAGATGTTGTTTATGCTCAAACAGCAACATTACACACCAACTAAAGTTTAAAAAGCCACCCCTTTTATCTGTTTTTCTCAAAATGTACTGTAAGTAATTTGAGATTTTGCTAGCCTTGGAGGGATATTTGGATACAGTGAGAAAACCTGACCCACACACACAATCCCTTTATTTTCGTCCATTACTAATATGAAATGGCACACATCAAGCACTTAGATACTGCTCTATTGGATAACAGAGGGTCATGGTACTTGATGAGCACATATCACAGTCGACCTTTCACAAAGTAATGGCCTTATTGTCACATTCATCTCTCTCTCTTTTTTTTAATTCCATTCTCTGTCCACACATTTTCTTTTTTCCTGTGCGAGACCAGGCCCACAGCTCCATCCGTGGGCTTGAGAAATTGCGAGACTGTCACTTCTCCACAGGAGCTGTGGAATAATGAAAAATCCACACCAATCCTGGAGCCAGTCAGGCAGAACGCCACTGATCTTAAGCCTGAGGAAAAGAAAAGATCCAGTCAGCCGCCCTTGGGGAGTTGGCGCGCATTCCTATCTGATCCGCGGTCACTATTGCAGAAGGTCTCGTAATAGTTCAAGGCTTCCGATAAATACGGCTGGTCCCAGAACAGCATGTAAATGAAGCGGTATGAGTGAGCCGAGTTGGGATGTTTCTTCAGCCACGTCTGACAGGAAGAAATGGGCGACATCAGTAATTAGGGGCACTATATTGTGTGCAGCATTGCCGACATTGTTGGTGACTCACATTTCTTATGTGACAGGTTGGGAACACTCTAAGATAACAGGGCAGAATAACGCGTCAACACACAATTTTCTTGTACCGTGAATACCCGTGGTAATTTGATGGATGACGGAAATTCAGACAGCGAATCGCTTTAAATATGTATTTCTCTCTCTGTCCTCGATGGGTATGAGACGGTCGCCCACTGAATGTGACCATGTGGGCACTGTGGTCAGGGAACAGAAGTCGAGTTTCGGAGTTGTGCTTTTTTACACTGTTTTGATCACTTTGTTTCGACAAAAAAAATCTCATGTACAAGTTTTGTTTGTGTTGTTTGGTTACTACATGTAGGATGTTTGTTTGCCCATGAGCAGTCTGTGTGGGTGTATATATGGCACCATGTTCCATGAATAGGTTCCAAATTGTTGTCCCAATACATGTTTTGAAGAGCATTAGAAAAACAAATCCCATGGTTTTGTTGTGAGAACTATTGGATGTTAGATTATATTTTCTACTATGATCTAGCATAAGTACTATGTAACATTAGACTAACTTACCATGTACCGTAGATGATGATTAATTAAATATTTGTATTTCACCTTAAAAGTGTGCTTCTCAGCTGTGTCTGAAACATTTAATTGATATTTAATTCATTCTAGTGATATAGTTATGTTTGTATAATATAGGTTTAAACTAACCTATACCTACTGGGTTAATTTTGGCAACTGTTACTATTATGGACAGAAGGGCAGGAGGCACATATATGGAAGCAGATGGTAGTTTATTGATGAACAACATAATAATGCAGGTAAGTAGGTAGAAGATGGAGTCTTAGTGAAGTGATAACTGAACACTGATATAGTCCTTTGTCTTACAGGTTTGCAGATCGCAGATGGATGAATGTTCGTTGACAGGATGAACACACAATGAAGGTGGGTAAACTTACACACAGACGACAAAGCACAGAGACTGGGGAAAAACACGCTTGAGTAGAACAGGTAAGTATTTTCAACATGAAGAGTCCTTCATATGAACGAGACCAGACCACTGAGGTGAGTGGTGTGCTTAAATAGTCCTGTGATTGAGTGCTGATGGGGAACAGGTGTGTGTGATTAGCTGATGGTAAGTGCAGGTTAGGGCCAGGGAGGATGATGGGAAATGGACAGATGGAGACTGACAGTTACTCATTAAGAATATATTAATTTGTTAAAAATATGTATATTTTTAATATCTGATATTTTAAATATCTCTTTAATTTTGATGTTTGTTCTGATGAAATTGCTAGAAAATAACATTTAGTATGTACAACTGGACTGATACTTACAATCAGTGTTATTTTAGTAATATACGCTAATACAGTATTTATTACATTTTTTTTAATTAGCTTTTTTATATTTTCAGTTTTCAGTTGAATTTTAAATTTTTGTATCAGGGCTCCAGACTAACATTTGTTTTGCTTTTGCGTTGTTTTACTTTTGTTTTGCAGTTACAAATAATAATAATATAATAATAATAATAATAAAGCTTGAATTGAGATGCAGATAAAATTAACTTTTATTAACAACAGTAACATGCAAAAACAAAATTTTTATAGGGACCATTTTAAATATATGGAATGAAATGTATATTAATGAGTGAAAATGGCTAAAAAAACCAATAATTGCTCCTCTGCCACCATCTACTGGTAAAAGTAATAATTCTTGTCTTTTTTTAATTTTATATAAAAGTGTTTGTTTAAAAGTGTTATTTTACCGACAATTTTTAGTTTAACGTTTGGGGACAATGTTTAAAGGATGAACAAATCGTATTTTTGGTCATCACATTAAAACATTTTTTTTATTTAATTGGATAATATTTAGAGCTTTAAAGTGCTGGAAAAAGTGTGATACCATGATACCATAATACCATGGTTACAGTTAGTGTTACTAAATTAAATCCATGATGAATGTTGGTGATTTGTGGACTGAAAAACTTGTTCGTTTATGGCACAATGTCTCTCCTGGTTTAGGTGTATAGGTGTATGGTTTATAACATATGAACCTGTTCTGAGCTCGCAGTGCATTGTCTGATATTGGTCTGAGCTGATAACATGTCCGCACTGGGCAGATCCGCTTTCATTTTTCTTTTGCTGTTTGGTGTTTCTCATATTCAACAGAAATGGCAGCTCTTTTCAGTTTGGCAAGAAAACAAGGTATGAATGAAATGCAAACCATTTTGGCAGTAGTCTGGAGCCCTGGTAATTATGTGCTTTTGTAATTTGTACAATTATTTAGCTTTAATTTCGGTTTTATTCATTTTAGTACTTAAACATATTTTTTTCAGCTAGTTGCCAAGGCTGCAAACATTTTATACATTTCAAGTTTTTCATCTAATATTTATATTATATTTTATTTCAGCTTAGTTAAAAAAAACAACAACACTGCTTTCAACGTGCTGCTTAAGCATTCACATCTGCTACTTGTGCAGAGTATGTTTCTTACCAAACTCCTCAGGAGAGTGCCAGCTCCCCTTATACAGATTCCATGTGCTTGTGTATCGATCCTTCTCGTCAAGGTCTATAAACACCACAAACGCACAGCAGAATTCCCATTAATTAAGCATCGCTTTACCGTGAAAGTCAATTACACAGATATCTGAATCTGAAGTCTACGAATGTTACAGCAAGGCCAGAACTCAGTCATACACTTTTTGTTTATTTGTGGTACAGTCTTAGACTCTCGTTCAGTGACAAAAACTCTGATTTTTGTCATTAATTTATATTGTTTCATAATAGCGATCAATTTGCTTTGTACGGAAGCTCATTCTTATTACAGTCTTGCCTCATATGTTATCTGCACTGCGTTCAATTAGCTTCTATTCAGTGGACGTATGAAAATTAGAGGTCCATAATCCATTTAGTGTGATTAATCATTGTCCCTGCTCGTACATATTCTGACCTTGTTGAACATGGTGTTTAATGTAAAGACATTAGTGCAGGCCCAGGTCTGCTATTATGACAAGGCTCTAAGATCTCTGCTGTTGAGTCTTGTCTGAGCCAAGCTGTGGTAAAAGACGAGATATTAACATTGCTTGCAGCACTCATGCCCTCCCTTTTGTTGAAGTACCTTCTTTTTCTCTGTGCCTCACTCTCCATCTCTCCTTGTCCTCCCAATTTCTCCCCACCGCTTTCCCTGCTGAGCTGTCCGTGTGTGTGTGTTTGTGAGGGTGTGTGATTAATGTTTGCTGTGTGTGTAAGCAATCACTTCTCAGTTGCGCTGGCTCCGCTGTCCAGGAGTGACAACGGTGGCCGGGCAGACGTTACCACGGTGATGCATCCCAGTCTATAAAGATGATTTCAAACAGTCCAGGCATCAGCGACGGTGTCATGTAAGGACTCTGCTGTGGGTGAGTGAAGTGAACAGGCTAAATAGTTTGTGTACGTCTCTGGCTGACTTACAGAGTATCTTGATCTATTTCATATTGTTCTCAAGACATACTCTTTCTTTGCCTCCCCTCCACATCACATTCTCCTAGAGGATTTCACAATGAGCCACATTTATCCTTGACTCAAACACAAACACTGTAAATTCTCAGTCTTATTTCTTGTGTTTTCTGCCACTGCTCAGGTAGTAAGTCTAAAGGCCCTTTCACATGCCTATGAAGTCAAGCGCTAAGCTGCCCGCTAGCATTTCCATTCATGTAAATGGCAGTTGAAGGTAAACAATGATTTTGTTTATTTTTTTCACTGTTTACTGTGCACACTTTCAGCTTTCTTCCTAGCAAGGAGTCTCGTAACATCACATTTTTATGATATTATCCTCACTAAAAGAACTTCTTAATCCAGCCTAAATTGTTTAGTTGGTCTTTCAGCTTGCTGAAGGTTGTTACGCTTGTCTAGTTTGATGTTTTTGAACATCTTTTCAGATCTAAACCAGCTAAAGACTACACATAATGTACCATATAAAGTATAATAATGTGCTTGATAACTATAACCAGTAATAAAACGTAAAGGGCTATGAAAAACGTTATTTAAAAAAAAAAAAAAAAAAAAATGTACTGGGACATTCATATAAATCAGATCTAATCCAATAGTGGTAAAAAGCTTGCAGATACCAAATATTTCCTTGCACTAAAAGAAAATAAAGATCGTTTTTTTAAATAAAAACCCAATTTAAGCTTAAGTTTAGAAAGTAGTTTATTAATATGTGGCTGAAAAGTTTTAAAAAAAGAACTTATAACTCACAACACATTCTATTTTTGTTCCCTGGGAAGAAATAATATCAGGAAGATTCCTTGGTAGAGGTTTGGAATTTTATCTGTATTTAAAACCAGTTTAATTTGACATAAACGAGACGGTACAATATCAAACGCTGACTGTAAATAATGAAGAGCTTGTAAAGCTGATGGTAAAGCTTGTAAAGATGGTACATAGCATTGGGAATGTTGTCGCAAATATTATTTATGTACAAGGAAAATAAAATGAGTCCCAAAACAGACCCCTGAGGGACACCTTTAGAAACTGACAAAACACATGAGGTACAATCCTTTAAAAACACACTGTGTTCTCGCTGAAAGGTAGTTTGAAAACCATTTGATAGCATTTTCTGAGAGACCAACAATGGCAAGTCTTTTTAAAAGGATGTCATGATCAACTGTGTCAAAAGCCTTCAATAAATCAAGGAAAAGAGCTGATTGGTGTGCCTCCAGGAACAGGGTTGGGAAACACTGATATATTTGAATCTGCTTTCTTTCAACAATGCTTTTATATGTTACAGTGAGAACCTGACGCAAGTCATGTGAAAGGGAATTTAGTCTGGCTTTCCTTTGGGTTTTGATTGTAAGCTGATGTGTCTGTTCCTTTTCTCTTACTTTATTTCATTCTATCTCTGCTGCCTTCTCTCATGTCAGATTTCTATCTTCCTACCGCTCATAATCTGATGCTCTTTCAGTTCATGAAGAAATATGGCTTGTGCTCTGAACCAAGAATGACGGACCTTCCATCAGGAGCTACGGTGCGGTCATAGAGGATTGAATTATTGCACCACTGTCGGTTTTAACAGAACATCTACAATCATATAGCACTCAGCGATCAGCTTTCAGTCATGTTTACCACGAAAATTGTCATGCCACTGATACCAAACCAGTTTTTTCTTTTTTTTCTTTTTTTTTTAGTGAGGTTCAAGTTTAACTGTATAAGCTGCTCTCAGATCAGTACTTTGCAGCACACCAGGCATATTCCAACGGAGATCAACCCTAATTGTGAGCCTCTTTGTCCAGCATCCTCAGGGGACTCAATGTTAGACCAGAGTTAATTGTCCACTTGATGTATGTCATGTGGTACGATTGATCCACTCTGAAGGGTCTTAATGCAATGACATTCACCCAGGGAGAAGGGACACAGACGGCATGAAAGCCTCTCACTTAGCGAGTCATCAGTGGAGAGGGAAAACAACAGGCTTTTTTTTTTTCACTGTGAAGTCGATGAACAGAACTAGAAAGTCCATCTGTTGCTTTCCTGTGCGAGAGAAAACAAAGGATGTTTTAGTAATCCATGGCATGTTTTACAGATTGCAGCCTTGTTCTGTGTTGGGATTAAAACTCTTCATTGCTGTCAAAATATCTTTTCGCTCGAAGGAAATGAAAGTGCTTTCACTTTTGTTTTTGTAGATTAAGATGTACAAAGTAAAAGGATGTGTGTAGGAGGCCTAGAGATGGAGAAGCCTTTAGTTCTTTAATCAGACGCTGCTCAACGATTAATCTTGCTCCATGGTCATCTGCTCATGGAAACACTTGATGTATTCAAAACAGCATGAATGAATGCAATTATCAACTTATTTAATGTGCAAACAAAGCGCTGAAGTTCTCCTTATAAAGCTTCCAAGTGCTACTGGGATATTTTCATTTTCTCCATTCGTATGGTGTCTTGATAGCCAGAGATTTTAACAAGAGACCCCCCCCCCCACCTTCAAGTAAGATTTATAGTTGTTGCAAGCACTTTTTCATTTATGACTTAAGATTAGGATTTGGACAGGCCAGAAAACAGCCCTGGATCCCATAAAAATCTAATTCTGCCCATGGGTGGCTGTCTGGCTATGCAACAGTCTCTTGAAGAGTTATGAAGGTGGGGGAAACGGGATGAAGGGATGGTAGATACAGATCGGTAAGGTTGCAGGTTCACTCCCAATTAGATGTACCTAAGCAACTCGGGAGTTCTAGAGATCACAATCCTACCCCAATACAATTTTGGCCTTGAAGCAAGGCACTTAACCTCCGGTTTTTCCATTGGGACTGATTTTGTGTACAGTAAATTGCTTAGGTTAAACTGCATTTTGGCCCTACAGATGGGGCTCCCTTAGCGTTGTCCTTTAAAACCCATAGCAATGAGGGCAGCTTTGAAAACCCAGGCTTTTTTCTTCCCTCATTCATCACTGTGATTGCCCATATCAATTCACGTTTGTGCTTTATCTGGCTCGAACTCAAATGCATTTCACCAGAATGCTATAAATAATGGTACATGTTTGCTATCCCACCAGCTGGGGGCTTGATACAATCCAGGTATCTCTCAAATTGATTGTGGCTGTTCAATGCATTCGGAGGGAAACGGGACCACTGGATATGGTTCATTGTTATCTTTTCCATTCTGCTTATAGGGTTGCAGTACCCAGCAGACCTGCTAGGGGGCAGCACAGCACTGTGAATGACAGTGTAGCACTCATGATAAAGAGAACGTCTGCATGCTAGCTTTTTTGGATTCCTGTTTAACATGCTTTCTAACACAGAGTGATAATGCGCAGGCTCTTCAGAGTGGAGCTTGCGATAGACAATAACAGACTTTGAACATGTTGAGACATCGATTCAGAGCTCATGTTCCCAAATTTATTGACAGTAAAGAGTCGAGCACGTTTTTTCTTAGAATGTCTTCTCTAAAGGTGTCTCTTCTTTTCACAGGAGGATTTGGATAATGTTGCAGCCATGTAGCTCCTGCTCCTTGTTCCTAATCATTAATGATGCAGTTCTACCTGGAAGACTTTAACTCAAACCCTAACCCTAATCCTCAGGGATGTGTATTGGAAACCAAGTCCAAGAAGCTTACTGATTGATTTTTGGAATTTGACATCCAAGTAATTCACCAACAAGAACAAGAATTCACCAAAAACTGCCTTCCAGATCCATGTGCAGTATTTTTAAAGAGAAACTTAATCAATGGCGACTGGCCATAATTTACGCCATTGGACCTGAACGACAAAGCTGCCCCGCTGTCTGGCTTCTGCTACTTAGCTGCTTTATCTTTTGACCTCTGGCGCAAAATCATGGCTGAGATGTATTCCTCCTCAACACTTTCATCTTTTGCCTTCAGACTCCCAAACAACCCTGTCAAGTCTTCATTAAAGAAGTGTAAGATGATACACAAGGATAAATAACAAAGACTCACCTCCATAGCAAGTAATCACCCATTACTAGACAGCGCAGTCATCCATTGTCGTCTCCGAGACGGCACGTCCATTAATCACTTCTAGCAACCAACTCAAATTCTCTGTTTTTCGGAAGGCTTAGTATCCACTCCATTTGCCTTGGCTTTCAGCGCGAGCTTAACTTCCACTTATTCATTGAGACTTTAATAGCTTAGAGTAGCTTCGGCCCTGTTTCAATATTTGGAACAAAAAAGCTTGGACTCTGTCCTTCCCTGTCTCTCTGCTGGTAATCAACGAACGAGCGGACAGTCCTGCCAGTTATTGAGCGGCGCTGAGAGGGTGGATGGATTAAACGATCCCTGAGGAGCTGCTATATCACCTTTGCTAGCCACTATAGCCTACTCCAGCAAAGGTAATTTGGGCTAAGCTAGTTCAACCCCTTGTTCTGTCCCGTTTGTGCTGATCTTTCTTGGAAAACTGTTCTTGTCATCCCCAGCTTTATTCGACACATGCCTTATGCCCAGCTAATGCTTAGCTACCGTGTCAAACGCCAAAGGATCTTCATGCTAACCTTTGATTAACCCAACCAGACATGAGCTCAGTTCTGAAATGCCCCAATCCTCAATTCTAATTTTGATGACACTAGCAAGCCATTAGCTGATGAAATATATGGCAATTCTCTGAAAATGAATGATGATGAAGTAATTTTGAGAACACATGTGGCTACGATCGGCCCACAATCTGCCAGATCATGAGTCCAGCTGTCTTTGTGCTCTGAATGCTGGATTCGCAGAATCGTACGGAAGGGTCGGTTTACTCAGACAATAAAGGAGATTTATTATAAGGAAAACTATAGACTGATAGACATATTTATCATGGTTGGTTGTGTTATTCTAAGACATAGCTGCACGTCCAGTAAGCACTTCCTGTGGATTAAGGGTTTTCAATTACAAGGTTTTCGTACAACCCTTATGAAATCATGCTTTTTTCCTTCCACAAGCAATTGATTGTAAACTTAAATACAGTGTGTAGGTACTCTTTATTATTCAATAAATACTTCAGGTATTCCTTTTAACTTTCAGTAAAATGTTGGAACATTAGAGCTTGAGTGCCCTGAAATCTTGAGGATTTCCCATGAAGTCTATCTTATTATTTTTTTTTTTTGTTTGGGTACGAGTAAACAATTTTGCGATGAGGGCCCTGATCTCTTGCTTGCCCTCTGGCCGTTTCACAACAAAGCTGTTAGCACAAACTGCCAAACAAAATATGACTGACGCCGACCCCTGACCGGCAATAAACTGAACAATTTTCCTTACACTGCAAGATTCAGCGTTAAGCCACAAAGTGGACGATTACATTAGAGGCTTGTTTGAAGAGTGTGCTGACTAGTTTGCTAACACCATCAAAGGGCAAAATGTACAGTTTTGTGTGGACCAACACCAATCAAAGTCTGTTTGAATACTATTCAGAAGGTGGTACTTATCTCATACACTGAACAGAAAGACTTTTTGTTTGCTAACAAGAGCAAGGGCATGTTTACTTAAAGGTGAAATGTGTAATTTCTTCATTGCTAGCAGCATGAAGCTGAATTTTGTCTATTTTAGCAGCTCGGCTAACCCAGAAATTGGCAGCTTAAGTTGGGTCGACCTTTTTTTTAAATTGTATTTTATTTCATTACACATTTCACATAATTACACATTTCACTTTATAGTATGACTTAATTCTGTGAAACACAAAAGATATTTTGAAAAATGCTGTTTTGGACCCTGTTGACTTTTTATTTGTATGGATGAAAACAGTCTTTTGTGTTCTGTTGAAATGACACAAGGGTGAGTACTAAATTATAACAAAATCTTAATTTTTGGGTGAACTATCACTTCAAGCTCAAACGAATGCACCATAGTAGCCACGTATATATATATATTTAACAACAACATCAGCTCGTTTCGTGCGTCCTACATTATTACGCCATGTTATTGCACATGCGCAAAATTTTCATTTTCAGTTTTCAGTCCAATTAAGTGCACTGTAGACCCTAATAAGTTGGGTTAACTCGAAAAATATGAGGTAATCAGTTACATCAAGTTTTTTGAGTTATGATGTTCCAAATTTTAAGTAGGCAGAACTATCAAGTTCTGAGTTTGTAATACTCATGCATATTAATTGCTCTTCTTTAATTACTCACCCTCATGTCGTTCCACACCTGTAAGACCTTCATTTGTCTTCGGAACACAAATTAAGATATTTTTGATAAAATCCGTTGTGAGGCCTCTATTGCCAGCAAGATAATTAAAGCTTTCAGATGCCCAGAAAGCTACTAAAGACATATTTAAAACAGTTCATGTGACTACAGTGGTTCAACCTTAATGTTATGAAGCGATGAGAATACTATTTGTGTGCCAAAAAAAGCAAAATAACAACTTTAATCAACAATATCTAATGCGATTTCAAAACACTGCTTCATGAAGCTTTTGTTTCGAATCAGAGGTTCGGAGCGTGTATCAAACCACCAAAGTCACACCCCCCAGTGGTGAACATTGAAATTGCGTGACTTTCACGCTCCGAACCACTGATTTGAAACAAAAGATTCGTAAAGCTTTGAAGCTAAATAACTTGCCTGCTCTCAAACCAAGCCGCATGCGCCACTTGTCACCATGATGGTTACTTTCCAAAAACCCACATTAACAGAAACTCTTCTAAATTAGCATAACAAAACATTAAGCACTACTAAATCTCCCTTACCATTAATCTTGCACAAAACATTATATAACACTTAATATTATATTTATTGTAAACACATTTTAACATTTACTCTCCCTTTCGAGTGTCATGGTCAAAGCATGCTGGGAAATAAAAAACCCCAGCCCAGTTTCAGTTAAACTTAAGTTAGTCTAAATTAAAAGAAATGAGTCCATACAACTCAAAACAGTTCAGTTTACTTGAAATATGTCAGTGTTATAAACTCAAAAGAAAAAGAAAGTTCTAAATACTCATAACAACGTGTCTACACCAGACGCGACTTTAATTGCGTCGCTTCACACTGCGCCGCAACAGCTAAAAGCTGTCTATGATTAAAGCGACAAACTGACTGTTGCAAAGTACTTGGACTACGTCAGCAATAGAACGGGGAATCCGTTTACTGTCGGAAATTTGTTGTGTCGCATCGCGCCGTGCCACATGCAGTGTAGACTGTTGAGTTAATTTCGGATGTCACACATCAATCTGCCTCTAACTCGAGAAGGCCTTAGTCAACTACAGACACAAGGATCAACTCAAAAATGGCTTTACTTCCAGTCTTCAATAAACTTCTTACAATCTGAATTGTGTGTTGATTTTTTTTATATCCATTTACATCCAACAACAATTATCTAACAGATGGAATTTAATTGGTTTGATTGTAGTTATAACCTTGAGAAAACCGAACAATATACTAAATTACAATAATGTACTTAACTTCTTATGCATTGAAACAAGTACACACAATATGAACACTTAGTACACTTAATAGTACACATTTTAACTAAATGCATGCTAATTCAACATTATAAAAAATATGAATCAGCAAACTTCTGTTACAACACAAATTGTCTCTTCAATACACAAGAAGACATTTATCTAAATATAAATCAACATATATAAGCCAACATTTAGCTCGTTGAAACACTTTTCATTCTACCATCAGTGTCTCGGATTGGCTAGTCACTGACGTGCTTTCAGATCTTTTCGTCTTCTTTCGCTCATAACTCTCTTTAGATGCGGCAATCTTTTTTTTTCCTAGAAGACACTTGTGCGACAGGACACTCACTGCGTCGCAATTCTTTTAGGATGAGTGCTTTTTAATGTCTTTTTCCATGCACTCCGTTTTCAGCGTGTGCGCTCCACAAGCTCTCTTCTCTTCCGTGCTTCATCGGCTGCTACCGATGCTATTCGTAGATTTCCATAGCTTTTCCTATGACGCAACAAATTCGCCACTTGGAACGTCTCTCCCCCCTCCAGTCACCCGAGATAAGTCTCCATGTTAAATTGCACCCAAGTCATTTCTGACGTTACATAGACTATATCACGTCTGGTGTAGACACGGTGTAACAGTTAATTTAACTGAAATAATTTGTTTAATTTAAGTTTGTCCTACTCAAACCAATTAAGTATTTTGAGCATTAGGGTTTACATGTCCTATCGAACAGATTAGAAAAAGTTTATCCCACCCCTCTCAAACCGATTGAAGTTTAAGTCAGTTTGGGCATTTTTGTTCCGATCAAGGTGTTTACATGGAGCATTTTAATTCAGATTGGACTTTTAAACCGATTGTAATCGGAATACAATGCTCCATGTAAATGCACCTAATAACTGGGTTCCTGTCCTGGTGGAGTGGGAAGGACGAATCAGACCAAATTTAAAAAAGAAAATGCTTATTATACTGTAAATGGGGAATGTTAAATCACTTCACAGGCTTTACCAGTGGCAAACAACTAAGGAGAGTAATTGACATCCATCGGGCTCTTATTTTAAATCAAGGCTTCCTGAACCTCATTTATTTGAGTCCCTGAGTTCTGCCCAAACTTAAATATTTTCCCCAGTGTTTGTGGATTTAGGCGGTGTAAATCCGATTCAATCCAATTCTGAGTTGAAATCACACAGTTTGGTGACTTACACAGTTGGCTGAGCTGCTATGACAATGAGATATGGGCGTAAAGGAATTTTATTGATCCACAAGCAGCACACAGTTTTCTCAGTGCATGTATATAGGTGTGTTCTCTAGCTTGTTTTAATATGAACCCAGCTATTAATAAGCAAGAATACAGCACTTTCAAGATGTGACAAAATGTGTTTTGTTGTCAGTGTTTTGGACTGGTATAGATCCGTTGAGGTTAATTTACTTTAGGTCTCCTGAAGTAATTGCTGCTAAGGAAACTTGGTTCATGTGAATCATGGCTATGCAAATCATCATCTTACATTGCCTTAGTCTCTTTCTATTTCCCCACAAACGGTTTCCTCAAGAGAGTAGATTGTAACCCTCTCACATCCCACTCCTGTGAAACGTGAACATATGCAAATACACTTGTAATTGATCTGCTCGGGGACTTGGCACTTGAGTGACAGTGAGGCCATGTCTCCGCTGTTGATTTCAAACGAGTACTTTTTTTCCTTGCTGTAAACAAGAAGATACAAAACATTCAGTTGCTGCAGACAGCATGGTGGGTTGTTCTTATTACAGAGAATCCAATACCTTCAATTGCGAACAAAATGGTTTCAAAAGAAACATCGGTGTTATTTCACATGCTCCGTCGCAAATACAGTGCGACGCCGTACACGGATTACAGTTGTTTTCTTTGAATCTCTGTCACCGTAATTCGCTGTGAGCATTGCGCTGTTTGAATCACCCTGTAAATCGTGTACGGATCAACCCGACCAATGAGACTGATGCGAATTTGCATCTGCTCACATTTTATGTCTGTTTTGACATTTATCCGAGGGAAGCTGTATTCATGCTGCTTAGCTGTATGTACGTGTGTGTGTGTGTGTGTTAGAGTGAGATTATATCTGTTCTGTAATGTTTAATGCTGTGAAGTTTGCCAATCTATTGCTTTACCCAAGCAAAAGGAGTCATTTCAAGTTGTGATCAAATAATAGTCTTTTTTTTTTTTTTCACAAATGCAGGAAACTTTGCTGCCCCATGACAAATTGCATGCTGTTGTTGTTGTGAGATTAGATATATTAGATATATTTTGCTTGATTAGATGTTAGAAGAACTATTTTCATGAATCTAGCATGAAAATGATTCATTCAGTTTTCAGAATTCGGGGAACAAAAGAAGTGCTGGATGAAGTGGATGTTTTCCTTGGATGAACTGAAAGAAAATCTGGAAATGCATCCTTTCATTTGCCCACTACTGGCGGAACCTTTGCAATGGGCTGAATTGGAACGTTCTAAGCCCTTGATCACTTGATCACTATGGAGTTGATTTATTATTTAATTTTTTTCCCTTACGAAATTGTTTAATGCAGCATTCTGTATGTATATAGGTGCGTTTGGGTTGTTTTAAATAAATATTAAAAAAAAAAAAATATAGAGTGGGGTAAATTAAATGCGATATGCGGTGACGTCACAATCGTGTTGCATTGTGGTATATGGAGTTGCCTGAAGTGTACATATGAAGTAGACTCTGGTCTGTCCATATAAACTTCCCTCGTCCACTTCACGAACACGCGTCAAAATGGCGGCAGGGATTCCCCCAAGGGGAAGTGCTTTGGAAAGTTTGCGAGTGCGTGTCTAAAATTGGAGTGGAACACAGCCAGTGTGTCAATTCTATGTGGACCACAAGCGCTGTGATTGGTCTGCTAGAACTCCTCCCTCAGGTCAAAAAAGGTTGACGTGGACAACGATGCAGAAGTATAAATCAGCCTTTGATGTACCAAGAAGGTCCACTTTAGAAATTTACAATGGTAATATCATGGTGTTCTTTGAAGTATCATGTTATATACATTACTGTTGAAAAATTTGGGGTCCGCAAGATTTATTTTAAAGAAATAAATTTTATTTAGCTAGTATAAAAAATTCAAGTTAAAATCAAATCAAAAGTAACAAAAAAGACATTCATAATGTTACAAAATAGTTATATTTCAGATAAATGTTCAAAATATATCACAGCAGCACAACTGTTTTCAGAATTGATAATAACGAGAACCGTTTCTTGAGCAACAAATAATCAAATTGGAAGAATTTCTGAAGGATCATGTGACACTGAAGACTGGATTAATGATGCTGAAAATTCAGCTTTGACATCACAGGGATTAATGAAAATATAAAAGTTATTTTAAATGATAAAATTTCACAATATTACTGTTTTACTGTATTTTTGATCATATAAATGCAGCCTTGGTGAGCATAAGACACTTCTTTCAAAAACAGTGTAAATAATCTTACTGATCCCAAACTTTTTAACAGTATTGTATATGATATGAAGTCAAATAATAGTATTGCCAAATGATACCATGTCTGTACCATGGAGTTGCTACTTTAGGCTACTTTTTGAGAAACTTGCCTCTGGCTTTACAGATTCATTTCACTAATTCCATTCAAAAAGTGAAACTTGTATATTATATTCATTCATTACACACACAGACTGATATATTTCAAATGTTTATTTCTTTTAATTTTGATGATTATAACTGACAACTAAGGAAAATCCCAAATTCAGTATCTTAGAAAACTAGAATATTGTGAAAAGGTTGTGAAAAGACACCTGGTGCCACACTCTAATCACCTAATTAACTCAAAACACCTGCAAAGGCCTTTAAATGGTCTCTCAGTCTAGTTCTGTAGGCTACACAATCATGGGGAAGACTGCTGACAAAAGACGACCATTGACACCTTGCACAAGGAGGGCAAGACACAAAAGGTCATTGCAAAAGAGGCTGGCTATTCACAGAGCTCTGTGTCCAAACACATTAATAGAGAGGCAAAGGGAAGGAAAAGATGTGGTAGAAAAAAGTATACAAGCAATAGGGATAACTGCACCCTGGAGAGGATTGTGAAACAAAACCCATTCAAAAATGTGGGGAAGATTCACAAAGAGTGGACTGCAGCTGGAGTCAGTGCTTCAAAAACCACTACGCACGTATGCAAGACATGGGTTTCAGCTGTCGCACTCCTTGTGTCAAGCCACTCTTGAACAACAGACAGCGTCAAAAGTGTCTCGCCTGGGCTAAAGACAAAAAGGACTGGACTGCTGCTGAGCAGTCCAAAGTTATGTTCTCTGATGAAAGTAAATTTTGCATTTCCTTTGGAAATCAGGGTCCCAGAGTCTGGAGGAAGAGAGGAGAAGCACACAATCCACATTGCTTGAGGTCCGGTGTAAAGTTTCCACAGTCAGTGATGGTTTAGGGTGCCATGTCATCTGCTGGTGTTGGTCCACTGTGTTTTCTGAGGTCCAAGGTCAACGCAGCCGTATACCAGGAAGTTTCAGAGCACTTCATGCTTCCTGCTGCTGACCAACTTTATGGAGATGCAGATTTCATTTTCCAACAGGACTTGGCACCTGCACACAGTGCCAAAGCTACCAGTACCTGGTTTAAGGACCATGGTATCCCTGTTCTTAACTGGCCAGCAAACTCCCCTGACCTTAACCCCATAGAAAATCTGTGGGGTATTGTGAAGAGGAAGATGCGATATGCCAGACCCAACAGTGCAGAAGAGCTGAAGGCCACTATCAGAGCAACCTGGGCTCTTATAACACCTGAGCAGTGCCATAGACTGATCGACTCCATGCCACGCCGCATTGCTGCAGTAATTCAGGCAAAAGGAGCCCCAACTAAGTATTGAGTGCTGTACATGCTCATACTTTTCATGTTCATACTTTTCAGTTGGCCAAGATTTCTAAAAATCCTTTCTTTGTATTGGTCTTAAGTAATATTCTAATTTTCTGAGATACTGAATTTGGGATTTTCCTTAGTTGTCAGTTATAATCATCAAAATTAAAAGAAATAAACATTTGAAATATATCTTGTAATGAATGAATCTAATATACAAGTTTCACTTTTTGAATGGAATTAGTGAAATAAATCAACTTTTTGATGATATTCTAATTATATGACCAGCACCTGTGTATATATATATATATATATATATATATATATATATATATACATATAAATATAATATATATATATTTTATTTTTTTATTTTTTATTTGGTCTTGGTCTACAATAACATGGAGGCACTGAATTGCTAATCATATGCAAAAATAAAAGTTTGCAGTTCGACACTCTTTAGCTGTTAACCCCCACTTGTGTGCAGCAAAGTAAGGAACATACAGTATTGGTTCATTTTTAGTAACGGATATACTGTCGTGATATTCAGTTTCGATATATTGATAACATAAATGTGAAAGTCTGTGGAAGAGTACACATAAAGCCTCCCTTTCTGTTGATGTTTGCTGGTTCTCTGACTGTGAGAAACCATGAAATGCTAATTACTTTTCGAGACAAACTCCATGGAGAGATGTTAGATCAGCAGTAAATAAACTGTGGAGATAAATAAGAACCTGTTTACATTTCTGTTTACATGCTTGATTCCACATGCTCTCGGTTTTGATAAACACATTCTTGGCCTGATCCTTGATCCTTGATGTAAATAATCTTTGTCTTAGCCCATAAATCTGGACTGGACCATTCAAATTAGGGTTAGGTTTTTCAACGATGGCTTGTTCAGCGGAAACCTGATCACTGGTGGGTCCCTTAGATCCTTTGGTTCATAAGTCCTGTTCCTCTAACTGAATGACCTGGTACTTTTCAGCTGCAGTGCTTATTTTGTCTGGGTGGTACTGGGAGGCAGAGAGTGGTACAGCCCCAATGCTACTCCCATCCTAATTTGCAGCTTTTAGTTGTTCATTAGCATGGTAATTAGGCTGCTGGGAGATGCACGAGGCGAAATTTATACCTGACAGTTTCAGTGCATTGCGTATGATGCGGCGGGCATGCAGGGGGGCATGCAGGCAAAATGCGCGTGGGTGTGCATTTGAGTTTGGGAGGGGTGCGGGCTGCTCGTTTCTTCTAATGAAGCAGAATTTTTGCTGAAGACAGGCCTCCGTTAATGGAATTTGATCCTAATTATTAGATTGCATTACATACAAACATAGGGGACCTTTTTCGGAGCCGGCTTCCTGCCATTATGGTCTGTTTGCGCTGTTCGAGCTGGCCTCCCTCTCTTGCTCCCGTTTTTTCCATTTCACTCATTATGTGCTACATCAAAATTATCTCTGGTGTCACAGGACAGACGGATTGTGTTTAAGGGCACCACACTGGTAGCAATGGCCCGTGATAATGCCGGTAATTAGGATGGAACTGTTGATAATACTCATAAATATGACCTCTCACAAATACATTTACACAGCTGAAGTTGTTCAATATACAGATATCCATCTGCCCTTCACCATTATGTTGCAAAAAAGTCATTTTAAATAGTTTATTTTTTGGCTTTTGCGCAACCAAATGAGAAACAAATTTTTTGTAACAGCATTCATTTATGAATTTATGCTGTTAAGGAAAGTGGATGTCTTTTTGAATTTACATTAGAGAAATTTGAAAGCATGACTGCTTACCGAACCCTAAACCTGATATTTTTAATTTTGCAGTTGCCAACCAGCCAATAAGGATTTTGATGAGATTTATTGATAAACAGTTTTTGTAGCCATGACACATTGCAGCTCAGCCTTGAGGAGAATTGTGAGTAATGTTTTTTGTCTTCGCCTGCTCTCTTTATGTGTGACCAGCCATTTATGTCTGAAGGAACAGGAATATTGGCCGAGTGTTCTATATTAATTGATTCACAGTGCTGAAAAAGGGCTAGAAAAAAAGATTTACAGTGGATTAATATTTGAAACATACATTTTCTGCAAAGCAGTTTTGTACAAAGATATGTATGGAAGCTTGTTTCCGCCATGAAATGCAAAAATAAAAAAAGTAAATAAGAACCTGTTTACATTTCTGTTTACATGCTTGATTCCACATGCTCTCGGTTTTGATAAACACATTCTTGGCCTGATCCTTGATCCTTGATGTAAATAATCTTTGTCTTAGCCCATAAATCTGGACTGGACCATTCAAATTAGGGTTAGGTTTTTCAACGATGGCTTGTTCAGCGGAAACCTGATCACTGGTGGGTCCCTTAGATCCTTTGGTTCATAAGTCCTGTTCCTCTACCTGAATGACCTGGTACTTTTCAGCTGCAGTGCTTATGTATGGAAGCTTGTTTCCGCCATGAAATGCGGAACAAAATATTCTTAAAAAAGTCAGTTTATAAACTCACAATTGCAAGTTATATAGTCAGAACTGTGAGATATAAACTTGCAGTTGTTATAATGTCCAATTGTGATATCATGCAATTCTGACTTTATAACTCACAACTGTGAGTTTATGTCACGCAGTTCTGAGAAAATTGTGAGATGAAAAGTCACAATTACCTTTTTTATTTTTTTTATTTCGTGGCAGAAACAAGCTTCCATAGATATGTCTTGTAAGAAACGCTTTACAAATAAATGTGAATTAAAGTATCCCCAGTTTTAGGATAGAACTACTGAGAGAGTAGCTACTGAGAGAGTACCTTGTAATTCAAAATCGAATTAAAATCACAGACTGAAGACATAAATATCGTTGTTACCAGCAGCTAACGCCAATAAATTTCACCCTCACAGATTTGGGATTCACTGTGATATCGTAAAATACTTCACCGCTTCTTATTCTCCTGAAAAACAGGGTGACTGCTCTGCTAATATAAGTTGTTACCGGCCCCACATTTGGACCGCCATCTCTCTCCGTCGATGACCACAGCAATAAGGTTGTCAAAACACTCTTCAGCGCTATTTCACACTCTTCATGCCTTACTGCGACGTCACAAAAAGCGCCTGGAGTGGAGCTGAGTGCTGTTTCTGGACGATGGACAAACAGATACAAGCGCTAGACAATACGAGAGTGCAGAGGCCCGAATGCTGACAAGGGGGCCGATGGACGGCTTTAAGTGGCAATTTCCATATTTTTCTGCATGGTTTCCCCTTTGGCTGGGTTACCATGGTGTTTCTGTCAGTGCCAATGATGGAATCTGCCAAAGACCTCTTGCTAACGCACCGGAGAGGTAATTTGGGGGACAGCTGCTCTGGGTGAGGGAGGCTTGGCTTCATCAAAATGGCTTTTGTACAAAAAAGCATCTCTCTACTGGTCCCGAGGCAAAAAACCACTGTGCAAATGGATGTGCATTGTACAAAGTGTGATATTATGTGACTTGCCCATCTAGAGTGTTTTTGAAATACGCATGTACAGTAATATAGGTGCTAAATTTAGTGTATGTTTCTATGGAAATAATAAATGTGATTCATCAGAAATGCATAATTGGGGTTTCCTTCCTAAATTAACTGTATAATCTTGCACAGGCATCTATAGGTTAAAAAAGCTTGTGGAATGTTTGATGGCATGCATTATTGACAATGACAAAATGTGAAAATTGTTTGGAGGAGCGTGTTAAATATTCATGAGGCGGCTTTTCAAGGTGGGCAAAGACAGGGGAATCCATCATTCCCTTTGAAAATGCAGTTATGCTATTAGGAGATAAATATTTATTACCGGTTCATGTACACTGCAGCTTGTGAAAACAGCAGATTCGCCGCTGACCCGCCAATAGGAGAATCTGTGACACTTTCACTTTCATTAAACCAGGTGTCGGTTGTATCCGTACAAGTGGGGTCAAAGAAAATACCTGATGTACTTCACTTGATCACTTCCTCTTTTCTATCTCTTCACTTTCGAGTCTTATTGTGTTCTCCACCGCTCTTGGCTTTCTATCTTGACTGCTCTCTTTCTGGGCTTCATTACACAGGCTGTCCAAGTCTGAAATTGAGGTTACTTTGGACAAGGGCACAATCATTCTTTCGAAGCACGCTGAACTTACGGCAGCCTCGATCTTCTCTGTTTGTGTGTTTGGCAGGTTTTTGCACTTGATAAAATACCGGCAGACGTCTTCAAAGTTGGAATGGAGCACCTAACGGCGAGAGTCCTGGAGCAAGAGGGGTGCCTGTGACCACAGAGAGGCTGTCAGCCGCAGAAATGAGAAATCTCGCTCTAGGAGAGACCTCTTAGGTGAGTGGAAATGTTTTCTGCTCCGCCTCATCCATGTGGGGTGTTTTCTCAAGATGTGGGCCGCATCCGTTTGGCCGACCTTCAACGAGAAGAGATAATGGATCTTTCTCATCTGCCAGCGGCTGTGGAAGTTCACTGGTGAGTTTGCTGGGAAAGAACATCCATCACGTCTCCGTTGCGTGTTTTAAACATGTATGAACTGTGACTGATGGTTCCGTCGATGAGCCGATCCTCATTCTGCTGCGATCAAAAGCTGGCTCGTCCTTTCAGAGGTTTATAAAAATGGCTAACGTTACACTACAAATAGAAACAACCGCTTCTCGTAGATCAGCATATGGGTACAGTAGGGGGCGCAGGACGCAAATACATTACAGCAATAAAGAAAGGATGACTGAAAGGGTTAGATGACCCGGTAATGACCTTTTGATTAACCAATGAAAGAGAAATAAATACAAACTTCAGTGGGATATAAAAACGTCGGCTCAAAGAGGAAAGGGCAGGAACCTCTACAGATTTAGTTTGTCAAGAGATTAATATGGTGTTTTTCTTAACCAGGATTGGTTCCGTTCTCCATTTTATTTCACATATGGGATCCATCAAGAGCTCTTGACATTTCAGTTTCTTCCTTCAAAGAAAGTCAAGAATAAAGGCAATTTAACACCTAAACCACTGTGGAATTCAGTTAATTAGTTGTCCATATACACTTGAGGCCTTTTCCCCTGAAAGTAATTATGAACCGTTATCGATTTCAGTCACTACCTTAATTAATTCACTAAATTTATCATGTTAAAAGATTACAGAAGATTAGAGATTTTGCTCTGTGGTGTATCTTTCTAACATGCAACATGTTCTACAGATCAGTCAAACAAAGTGATGCTAAACTCTTTCCCTTGCCATTTGTCTTTTCCCATTGCTCTGTAATTAATGCCAAATAGAGGTTTCAACGCAGGTAGCAGCTTAACCAAACAATCAAGTGGTGTAGTTGGAGGTAGACTATAGTGTTAGCTTAGCTGCTGGGGCATGAAGTACTTATCCAGCTTTTGCTCGGTCTGCCAATTCCCATGGCCCTTGAGGAATCGATAGTGTTTGAACCCTCGCCATCATGGCAGGCCTCTGCCACCACACACATGGTACAACAGATCAATTCTCCTTTCAGCCTGCCCAGAAACAAGGCAGATGGGCTTTATTTGTTAGGGTGTATCGTTACACTGGGTATGTTTGGAATACTAGTCTACTGCTTAATGAATATTGTGTACTCTGTTTGCTGCCTACTTAGTAGTAGTTGGTATTTCTAGTACATTACATTGTCACTTTGTGTTGCAGGTTTACTTCACCTTTAGCAAATAGATTTTTAGTTTTGAGTGAATTTTTTTTTGGCAGTCTGATGTTAAAAGTTGCAGCTGTAATACCATTGGTTTATTCATCACATTGGAAATTGAAGGTAAAGTCAGACACAATGCTTGCATTTTGGCTAATGTAGTAGGTCACCTGGTTATTCTGTGATTCCCGAATGAATGAGTTGTTCATGAGTCATAACCATGCTTCATGACCAGTGTAGTCTGATTCCAGAACAAATGACTCTTATGACCTGGTTTTTAGTGAATCAGAACAGCATTACCAATGTAGTCCATCTGATTTCTGAACAAATGACTCTTATGAACTAGTTCATTTTAGAGAATCAAACACCATAAAGTATGCAACTTATTGTGTTATGTTGCACCAAAAAGCGTATGCATAATAAAAGTAATCCATAAAACTCCAGTGGGTTAATAAATGCCTTCTGAAATGTGAAACGATGGGTTTTTGATATAAAAGAAGAGGAGCTTGAGTTTTCATATGTCAGGTCAGAGGTCACACTTCCACCGGAGCTCGACTCTCTTGTGAACGCGCATATGGCTGTTGCCGGAAACCGGCATTTTTAATTTAAAATATGGATATTATTCTTACAAAAACTCATCACTTCACTTTAGAAGGCATTTATTAACCCCCTGGAGTCGTATGGATTACTTTTATGATGGACGGATGCGCTTTTTGGAGCTTCAAAAATAAAGGCACTATTTAATATTATTACAAAGCTGGGAAGAGCCAGGATATTACTTATTATAACTCCGATTGTGTTGGGCTGAAAGAAGAAAGTCATATACAGCTAGGATGGCTTGAGGGTGAGTAAATTATGGGATAATTTTCATTTTTGGGTGAACTATCCCTTTAAGGCTTGTGCGACTTAAATCAGTGTAGTTACTGACAGGTTGTTCATATCATTATGTTTAGTTAATCATAATGACATTAACATTTATTTAATTAATGAATGTTATAACATTGTTTTTGGTCAAATATTGTTTTTAATATATATGTGTTAAAAATCTTTATAAATACACTCCTGCAAGCATTTTTTAACTAATTAATTAAGTTGTTTATACTTTTATTTAGCATTTTATTCATTGTTTTAAAGGTGGTTTTTATTTATTGATTGTTTGGATTTTTTTTTTTTTTCAAATATTTCGTCCTCACAAGTTATCACAAGAGAATCGTTAATGATATTGTTAAAGAACTGGAATCATTAAGAGCTACAAGAACCAAAATTTCTTATGATTCCCAACCCCACTCCCTGTTAAAGGTGTAAGATTTTCTGTCCACTAGAGGTCGATAGAGGCCTATTCAAAGCAAAAGCGTAGCTTGATGACGCCAAGTTAGAGCGCGGAATCTTGGGACATGTGGTCTTCACCTCACAGCTGGTGGAAAATTATTGCGATAGGACTCGGGCAGAAATCATGTTCGTGGATGCGATTATTAACATTACTGTAGTATGAAGCAGAGCAGGACCGAGTGTTGTAGGAGCTGAACGAGGCCGCTGGAGCGATTGCGCAACACACGCCGCGAGCAGCAGAACTTTTATTATGCCGCATCTGCACCTTTTAATACCAATAGTTTTGAAATTAAATATTGACCAAGCACATGTGGCTGTGGTGTTTGAGTGTCCAAATGCATTTGACCCTACAGTGTGTAATGATTCCATTAAAGGACAAAAATAAGACTCTAGTAATGTGTCTTGCCTTTGAAAAACATTTTAAAGCTTTCTTCATTCCCTGGCGTTCCTTGCAGTGCAATAGTCATCGAACATCTTGAATAGCCGACCCTCTGCACACATTTGTCATTCCTACACCCTCCACATCTATACTGTACCTCTGAGGAAGATATGTTTGGTAGATCTCTTTTCTCTCTTTCGGCTGACAGGTGTGTGTGTTTATGTGTGGGAGAGAGCTGGGAGAATCCTGTTGTGATCGATTGACGCCGTTGACAGATGTACGCCAGCGAGGAAGTGCTAAACTGAGCCTGGCATTACTAAATTAACACTTCCCAAATTGATCTGCAGGGGCAGCTTTAAGACACTGATCTTGGGGAGAGACAGGGCCTCTGCAAACACGAGTGTCATCTGCCGCCATCTTTCCCACGTAACCTCTGGGAATAATGCGACGGAATCGATGGGGCGGATTCTGGCATCGCAGCCCTCCCTCCTCTCCAGTTGTATTAGACGAGGGCAGGAATGTGGGAGGAGGAAGAGAGGGAGAAAAGCAAGACTGAGAAGGCCATTATGGAACGAAGAATGTATCCTCATGAGCAGGCAGCGAGGTTGGAGACGGCGCAAATGAGAGAGCCGACATGGCCATTCCTGGGGCCTCATTACCTTAATGGAGAACCATCGGTTCTGCTAGGGTTTCTCGAAAATCTCCCCTGACACGATTGCTTTCCTTTCTGTGCACAGCCTTAGTGATGTCAAATGAAGAGAGAGAGAGAAAGAAAGAGACAGAACAGGAGCTATCCGAGTGGTTTGGTGAATTGCAAGGGAAGATTTGTGCATTTGGTAGAGTAATAAGGTCTTGATTGGGACTGGAATCCACCGCCGTACTTTATAAAGTCGCCTGTGGTTGACACCATGGCCTTTCCAATGGAAAATCATGTAAGCACTGGTTGGGATTTCTCAGCAAAGGCACTTAACAGAGAACAACCCCTTAGGGTGGATGTAAAGCACTACGATGTGCTAAATTGCTTCATGGTTTAAAGGGTTAGTTAAGTTTTGTCATCATTTACTCATTCTCACCTTCGTTCCAAACCTATAACCCAAATGTCTTTGATGGAGTACAAAATGAGACGTTTGGTGGAATGTCCTCTTTTCCAAATGAAATGGGACAGATGCTGCCTAGCTCCAAAAATGAAAACGATAGCTTTGTGTATAACGTTTGGTTTTCTATAATGTTTTCTACATTGCAACTTCTGCTGATTTGTCACCAGCATAACGTTAGCTGGCTAACATAGATGAGGTTTTCTCAGAATTGCAAAAATCACTTGTAATAGTTTTGAAAGCA
The DNA here is from genome assembly GCA_037101425.1 of Elopichthys bambusa. Lineage (NCBI taxonomy): Eukaryota > Metazoa > Chordata > Actinopteri > Cypriniformes > Xenocyprididae > Elopichthys > Elopichthys bambusa. Next base: position 6,295,209 of record CM074455.1, read on the forward strand.
TGTGTAAGAATCTGTAGAAAACATTTATTAATTATACTAGGGGTGTCCCTGACTACGGGTTTACATAGTCGAAAAAGAGTGCTCGAAAAACAGCCAAAGGAGTATAGGCTACTTTGAAAGGTTTGCGTGCTCAACTGTACACGAGATGGAGCGGGACGTGGAAAATGAAGTAGCCTAAGGCCTATACCCGCACAACTTTTGTCAGATGAAACTGACAATGATTTTATATTTTTTAAACTGAAATGAAAGGCAATGTGGATAAACATGTACAGCCACGATGTACAGAACACCACTCAAAGACATAGAAGAAAATAAATAAAAACATTTTGGATCAATAAACCTTAAAAATATATATAAATAACTGCAGAAAGGCCACACTGCAGACATTTTACATGTCAGCAAATCAAATTAAATCGGCTAAATTGCCTGTGCGAGCAAGCTTTAACTCTACAGCGCAACATCGATGCACCAAAAAAGAATAAAAAATTAATTTACAGAATTGAATTAGATTTCTAATAAATAAAAATAATTTAAAAAATGAAATGGTCATAATGAAGTCACAACTGCAAAATGCCTGAAGTTCAGGGGAACATCAAAACACAAGCCACAAATAGTTAAATTAGATAACCCAGAGTAATGAATAAATTAAAATTAAAGAAATTATTAAAATAACTAAAGCATAGCCAGAATTGTCAACTTTGTCTTTTTAACTACAGAGACAATAAACGCTAAACTGGAGTGGCAGCCTTTTTAGCTAAACATTTACAGCATCCAAAAATCAAATTAGAACCGGCTGAAATGTTTTGAAATCACTTGTACCCTACCTGATTGAGAGAGAAAAAATCCAGTCTTTCACACCTGTGTCCGTTTGAGTCTTTTCAAATAGCGCGCTAGTCAGCTCGTTAATGTTGGCCAGCAGAAACGCGCCGCAGTGTTTGTCGTTGTTGGCACAACTTGCATATACATTTTTTGGATCATCTTTTACCATTTCAAAGTGCATGCAATTCTACACTTTAGATTTTCTTATCCCAGACATTGTTAAAGATTTAATCCCTGCCACTGACCGACCGCAGATAGATAGATAGACACAGACAGACAGACAGACAGACAGAGACAGACAAAGAAACAGACAGACAGAGACAGACACAGACAGAGACAGACCAAGAAACAGACACAGACAGATAAATAGATAGTCCGACAGACAGACACAGACAGACAGACAGACAGACAGACAGACAGACAGATAGATAGATAGATAGATAGATAGAGAGACAGACAGACAGACAGACAGACAGACAGACAGATAGATAGATAGATAGATAGATAGATAGATAGATAGATAGATAGATAGATAGATAGATAGATAGATAGATAGATAGATAGATAGAGAGACAGACAGACAGACAGACAGACAGGCAGAGAAACACAGACAGACAGACAGACAGATAGATAGACAGACACAGAGAGACAGACAGATAGATAGATAGATAGGCAGAGAGACACAGACAGACAGACAGATAGATAGATAGATAGATAGATAGATAGATAGATAGATAGATAGACAGACAGACAGACAGACAGACAGGCAGGCAGGCAGGCAGGCAGAGAAAGACAGATAGATAGAGCTCCAGAGGTCACTCCAGTCCATGAGTTCATTCCAGAATCCACTCCAGCCGGTGGGTCCTCTCATGAATGATGGCTGCCACGCCTGAGCCTTCAGTCCATGATCCCGCTTTAGAGCCTGTTCTAGTCAGGCTGTTCCCTGTTTGTCTTGATACGACCAAGGAGGTTGTTCCTGAGTTCCCGGTCTGCCCTGATATGACCAAGGAGGTTGTCCATGAGTGCTCTGTCTGACCTGAGGTGACCACAGATGTGGTTCCTGAGTTTCCTGTCTGTCTTGACACGACTGTAGAGGTCGTTCCTGAACTGTCTGTCTGCCTCAACATGACTGTAAAGGTCGTTCCTGAACTGTCTGCCTGTCCTGTTGCGGCCCTAGTGGTCACCCTTAACTTCTCTGTGCTTAATGTTCCAGTTTTGTCTGGTCAGCTGTGTTGGCCTCTAGATCTACCTGATCCGCCCAAAGAGTCTTCAGTTCCGTCTGCACGGCAGTGGTGGTCAACTGCTCCACCGTGGGGTTCTTCAAGTCCATCTGCACTGCTGTGTTGTGGTCGTCTGCGCCACCGTGGAGGCCACCTGACTGTTCTGCTCCGCACTGGCCGCCTGTAAAGCCCTCGTCCCTGGTTCCCCTGCCCCTCCACGGACCTGGCCCACCGTCCCTCCTCCTGATCCTCCTCCGTTCCACCTCCCTCTTGAAATGTTTTTGTTTTGGCCCTTGTGGAGCGTCTGGAATCCACTCCTTAAAAGGGGGGTAATGTCATGATCACCTGCTGGAGTGCCCTTGATAGCCACCAGAGGGCACTCCACCCCGGACTATTGTCACTATCACGGACTCCATTTCCCATCTCCCACTTCCCGGACTCATTTCTGATATTACACACAGCTGTTATCAATCATGTCATTTGTTTCTGCCTATTTATACCCGGTTTGTGTCATTCAGTTTCATGGAGTTTTTGTTATTGTCACTCTGCTCATCTGAGTACTCTCCCTGGTATCTTGTTTCCTGTTTCTGGTGGATTTTGCAAGCATTTTGCATTATTCTGTCTGTCTTGTTTTCCAAATATTTCTTCCTCTGAAGTGCTCAGAATTTTAATGGACAAAACATCTGTAAAGAAAACTTTAAATTTAATGAAAAACATATTATTTTTTTTGCAAAAATAATTGCTAAAAATAAAAATGATCAATTTGTGGTAGGGCTGCTGAAAATGTTGGCAGGGCACTTAAATATCAAAACTACTGCAGAATGATATTTTTATTGTTGATAAACTACTTTTATATTGCTTTTTAAAGTATATCCTTCTGACATTCTGCTATACTTTTCCTTTTGTGTTCCAGGGAAATAAGACTGGTGAGTAAATAGGAGGATGAGTAAATAATGACTGAATTTAACTGTAACAGTTCAAGACAGTGACAAGAAAGTGACATTTCAGTGCCCTTTTAGAAATTATTTGGTAAATTCATGCAATAGGAAGTGTTGGAAATAATGATGTAACTCTTCCTCACCTTAGCGTGCATTTATTGCTTCTAAAGCGTGCCAAAGACTTATCTGTGCTGTTGTCGACGGTAAGGCAGCTGCATTCCTGCAGGCTGTCTTCAGGCTGGTAAAAGGTTAGTAGATGTTATTAAGCGGCAGCGAAATGACATCATAGCATGCAATAAGGCGTTGATCTGGTGACCCAGTCTTGAGGATGTTTTTGTTTCTTCACTTACATTGTCAAGGGCATCTTTTATGTTGTTTTCCGGGAAAGAATGTGGCGATTTTATCAACGAGTTTCCCCACTACACATTTTGCCCCACAGCTTTAAACAGACCCAGCCGTAGCAAACCAAAAGGAAAAAAAAAAAACCTTCAGAGAGCGGCAGAAGTCCTTGAATGCTGGCCGTTGGTTTCCATTTGGGAATTTCAGAGAAGATAAGAGGAAACTACTTGGCAAGAAATGAAAAGAGAACAAGTTCTTGCAGTTTAGCGGTTTATAATCAGCACTAATGAGGCCTACATCTCTCTTGTGCAACTATAGAATCGTTTCACTGGGCTGTTCTGTAACAGACAGTAACCTTGGCAACTATGATATATATTAAAGGGTATTATGATTCAAGACTTCAAACCAAAGCTAATTAATGCTACTTAAATTGGATTATGACCATTATATATCAGTGGCAAATAAGGATGTGCTCACCTTATTGTCTGTCTCGGCATTGATCTGTGCGTTTTGGATTACGTTCAATTTGATTTAAGCAGGCCGATATGACATCATACACACATAAGCCGGAAACGGGCTGATAAATCAAGGTGATGTCTGCACCTCCAGGGTTTGTCTTAAGATTCAGACTTGAGTAGAATGACCCTGCGCTCTCTCTCTCCCTGAAAATTTCCCCTTCGTAGTTGCTTTCCTTACAATGCAGAGGCATCATCAATAGTCATTTATAGAAGGGACGCTTTTCACACCGATAGATGCAATGAAGATTCATAGCTGCCATTTGAATGCAGGTGTGGGCAGGTGTGTGCGCGTGATGAAAATGCACATACATTCACGCTCTTTCTTTTCGGTAACGTGGCCTTGCATGTGCGGTGAGGGAGAGAGGAGATCTGGAAAGTAGGAATAAATCTATGTTGTGTCGTACAGGTGTGATGCTGGATTTGAGGGTGATGTGGAGGTCTGTTGAAGGTCAGTAAAAGGTCACACTTACACCTGCGCAAGCATCCATTCTCGAGATACATGGAGCCGTGTTCATCTAATGGCACTAAAGTGGTAGATGCCCTTTAACATTGATTCAGAACAAGCCACCTTTCCTCGCTTTTTGAATCTGCAGTGGCACGGCAGCAGAAATCACATTTTAAGCTTTAAATGCGAGTTTGCAGTCTAAATTGAATGTGATCTGATAAAAAGACTGATGTACCGCAATGGAATACAAACACATCTTTCTAATGTTTTGTCCTTGTTAGCTAATAAAACAAACATTCAGCATGACCAGAGTAGTCCGATTTACAAACAAATGACTCTTTTGAGTGAATTGAGTTATTTTAGTGAATCTAAAACACAAGACAATACTATTTAAAGCGTTAGTTCACCCAAAAATAAAAATTCTGTCATTAATTACTCACCCTCATGTTGTTCCACACCCGTAAGACCTTTGTTCATCTTCTGAACACAAATGAAGATATTTTTGATAAAATCCGATGGCTCAGTGAGGCCTCTATTGCCAGCAAGACAATTAAAACTTTCAGATGCCCAGAAAGCTACTAAAGACATATTTAAAACAGTTTATGTGAGAATACTTTTTGTGCGCCAAAAAAACCCAAAATAACGACTTTATTCAACAGTATCTAGTGATGGGTCATTTCAAAACACTGCTTCATGAAGCTTCAAAGCTTTACAAATCTTTTGTTTCGAATCAGTGGTTCAGAGCGTGTATCAAACTGCCAACGTCACGTGATTTCAGTAAACAAGGCTTTGTCACGTCATAAGTGTTTCGAAACGTTTCGAAATTTCAATGGTTCATGTGTTTCAAAAAACATACAATGTGACTTATTCAACAAATGAATCTTAGGAGCCGGTTCTTTTTTTAGTGACTCAGAAACATACGATGTTATTAGTTTAGTCTGATTCACAAAAGAATCCTGTGAGATTCTTGTGTTTTTTTTATACATTAGAAACATACAGTCCAACCAGTGTAGTCCAAATCACAAACAAATGAATCTTGTGAGGTTATTTTTAGTGAATCAAAAACATACAGCCTTACCAGTGTAGTCTGATTCAAAATTAAATAAGGCCCTGTTTACACCTGGTATTAAGATGCAATTTGGTCGATTGGATCACAACTGACCGATGCTAAATACAGGTGTAAATGGGGTCTAAAATGTTTTGAGATTGTCTACTTTCAATCACTTCCAGAGGTAGTCAAAAATGTTTCAACCGGATTGCTTTCAGAGTGTAGATGCACATGTGGTCAAATGCATTCGGACAGCCACTAAAAAACCACCTACTATCCACCTACTGACCTAATGTTTAAACATTATATATAGTGTGCTAGCTAGACTGGATTTAAACTCTGTTGGCTGAAGACCCAAATTTGGTTTGAAGACGAAAAACGTACCAAACACAATGTTATCTTACCATTCCTGATTTCTAATACTAATACAATGATCTGGAAAATGATCAAGAAAAAATGACTTTGTGATGGAAAAAACACATTAGTGACACAAAATGGAATTCAGAGAAAAAATGAATAAAAATATGTATGATATAACCCTTTTATAACTGCAGCGTGTTCAACCAATAGCTTAATAGGCCAGAACATTCTTTATTTCCCTTTGCTTTTATTATTCCATTATTTCTTTAAATGAATCATAAACTCTGAAGCCTATATAAATCGTAATCATGAATCATCTATGAAGAGTTGAGGGTGCACACCTGAGGTTCTGTTGCCAATGCTGTTGTAGACATGGTTTATTTTTGTATTTTGCCGAGGGCTTTATAGATCTGGAAGTATTAAACTGGGGAATTTAGACAGGGAAAATAAAGGAAAGAGATATTTGCATGTGAGAGATGCACTGTTGTATCTTTTAAAGTGTCTTCATCGAATTGTTTTTATAAGGTAATATTGTTTTATAATATAAACATATATAGGCCTAAATCTGTATACTTGAGCTGTATGTTAATGCAGCTGGATCTCATTCTCTGAACTATACCAGTTTCCCACCAAATCAGAGGAAGCGTTGATATTATAATAAGAAGGAAACAAATATGTAAAGCTGTGTGGATGGTAGATTAGTGTACTTGCCACTATAATTCATGCAAAAACAACAAGCCACATTTTTACTTTAACAATGTTGTTTGAAATAAAGCCAGCTGGAAGCCATTTCAGAGGTATTCTCCAGCTGGTTCTTATGTTCAGAATGAAAATACTGGTTTGATCTGGTTTCAGGTACAGCAGGAATACTTGTTTGGCCACTTATCTTCTTAGATACCTGAATGCACTTCAGACTCAGAAATATGGACCGATCGCAATGGAATAGTAGCATATTACACACACTTAATAGTCTGATAGTATACTGTATGTTAAATCTAATTCAGTAAGTAGTGTCAAGTTATCATCTCAGATTAAATAGCTATTTTGCATGCATTTTGACATTTTTGTATCATTATGTCTAGGTATGCACACTATACTGGTATCAAATTGGTAATAGAAAATAAAGATTTTTAATAGTATTGATCAATTTTTAGATTTATATCGGGCAGTATTAGATATTTAATTGTGCATGCTCATTTTACATTTTTTTCCATTTAGATTACCTTTAATGTTCACTTATAGCTAATCTTTAACTCTTTCCCTATCAACTTTTTTTTTTTTTTTTTAAAGTTAAATATTTTGTTGTATCAATATCTAAACAGCAACATTTTAAACAAAAAGCTGAGAAAAATACATTTTTGTTAAAGACAGTGTCCAGATCAGATTCAGAACGATGATTAAAACATTGATAGAGTAGATCACCCCAAACACCCGCACAGTCCTCTACCTCTTCCTGGGTTTGACATTTCAATCAGTAATGTTAGGCAGTTTTGATTCATATGCTGTTTAATATTTAATGATTGCATTGTGCATAAATTTTTTTTTTTTTCCGTTTGTGTTTTGATCTGGATATTCTGTACTCTTTCAAAAAAGAAAAAAGAAAAAAGCATAATAGCACCCCCTACTGTATAACAGTCAATACATGGATTGCTGGAAATTTCCATCAATGGCTCCAAAGTCCCTTTAAGACAAGTCATTTCACTCAGCGGCCATCTTTGAAATGCCTCTTGGGCACGTGCAGCTCCTAACTCTTTGAATGGGGAAACATCAAATTCTCCAAAGCTGTTCACCAATTAAATCTGACAACAACTGTCTGATAAATTTTGTTTCTAAACATTTAAATCATGACAAAAAAAAAAAAAAAATTCAGGCTGGGCCAAGCTAATGCGCATACGCAGTCCTAAGCGTGCGTTTTAGAACACTGACTGATTCTATGGGAACCGGAGCTTCTAACAGAAGGCTAATTTTTTTAGAAGGCGGGACTTATTCCGTCATATCGTGCGTTGCAATTCATCCCATTTATAAGTAATAGGAGTGAACCATCTTTCTGTATATAAAAAATTTGATGGCTTATAATAAAACAAGAATCAACATTAGCTTGCCTTTTTCAGAGATGGCGAGAACTAAAGGAAAACAACGTTCTTACGTAAAATACATTGTTTAGTTTTTTTTAACCGCTAGAGTGCCAAAAGTTATAGTGTACCTTAAATGTATTGGTTATTGGCCATAACATGAAAATAATTATCAACTTACGTACATCACACAAAATGCATATTATTGCAGTATTTAACAAAATACTATAAGTAGTATGCTAGTATGCTATTCATAACAGCTATAGTAAAGGAAGTCATTGTGGAAGTAATGAACATTGCAGCAGTGGGTTGTTTAATCATGCCTGATCTGAAATCAGTTCATACGAAATATCTGCGCTCATCTAAATCAGCCTGTTGTTGTCATAGACCTTCCTGTGAGAATCAAGCTTGAGTGTAAATGTGTGTGTTTGTTTGTCAGCTGGTTGTGAGTGTGAGTTATATTTGCTTTCAGCCACTCTTTACAGGACACGCTGCATAAGTGCACGAGACTGTCAGAGCACTTCATCACACAGGCTTTTTGGTAAATGCAAATGCAGAGCTTGATTCCCCCTCGCTCAGGTGTCACCCTCTTCAAGAGTCAAGGTGAGACGGGAGAGGCAGACAGGAAAAGGAAGAGACTAGGCCAGTGTGAGCTCTCAAGATAGAAACCTGCAGCCCTAGACTGAATTGATAGATTTTTATATTTTTCAGTATGTTAATATTGTATGGTTTTTTGCATTTTATATACTTTATTAGGATGATATTGTACTTTTTAATACGTTAAAGGCGTTAAGTTTTAGATTTATTTTCATACATTAGAGGCAATACATTTTACGTGCTTCAGTACGTTGAAAATGTACATTTTGCTTTTAATGCTTCAATACAGTAATGTATGTTTTTCATATATTCAAGGGTTTACATTTTAGATGCTTCAATACATTGATATTTTACGTTTTTCATACTGTACATTAAAGGGTTTACATTTTAGATAGTTCGAATCAGTGATATTGTACATTTTTCATACATTAAGGGTTTGCGTTTAAGTGCCTCAATGGTCTTCATTAAAGATACAAATAAACGTACAAATATAGAATAGAGCTTACTTCAGCTCTTGTACATGGATGTCTATCATTTCCCTTCATCCATATGAGAAAAGGCTCATCATCTGGCTCACTGTAAAGGGAAATGAAGCCATCAAAGAGTGAATTCGGTCTCAATCAAATCGATTTTTCTATTCATGGAACAATAGTTCCTCTTTCATGTAATCAGCAGCCGTGCCATCTTCTCACTTTCTCATAGAGAAGACCCATTATGTAATCCCAACCACTGCTGTTGAGTTCATCTGCAGTCTCTTTGTTCCTCATACTTCTTTCTGATTGGTGCCTTTTTGGCCAATCAGATTTGGAAGCCAAAATGAGTGTTATGCATAGGTTACTGAAGATAAGGTAACAATTTATCAAGTGTCAATGGAATGTAGTGCAAATCAAGGAAGATTTAGTGGTTTTAATTGAGTTTCAATGAATTCATTAAAGGGTTAGTTCACCTAAAAATTAAATTTCTGTCTTTAATTATTCACCCTCATGTTGTTCCATGTCGTTAAGACTTTTGTTCATCTTCAGAACACAAATGAAGATCTTTTTGATGAAATCTGAGAGCTTTCTGTCCCTCCATTGACAGCCACATGACTACCACTTTGACGCTTCAAAAAGTTCATAAAGAGATCGTAAAACTAATCCATATGATTTAAAAGACACAATCACTTTATATGATGAACAGATTGAATTTAGACTTTTATTCACATATAAACATTCATCAACTCACACATCAGTTGTGGTAAACAGAAGCTCAAGCATGTTTGATTGATGTGTGCGAGAACCAGTGGGGTTCATTCTTGTGTTACGCAGCACGTTTCATCTTCTGGAAGAGGTTTGTTTTCGCGCGTAAAGCAGGTTCAGTTGAGCTTTTGTTTACGTTCGCTAATCAATGTTTATATGTGAATAAAAGCCTAAATTAAATCTGTTCATCATATAGAGCGATCGAGTCTCTTTGGAAAATGTGGACTAAACCGCTCGATTCATATGGATTAGTTTTACGATTTCTTTATGAACTTTTTGAAGCTTCAAAGTGGTAGTTGCATAGCTGTTACTGGAGGGACAGAAAGCTCTCAGATTTCATCAAAATATCTTAATTTGTGTTTCAAAGATGAACGAAAGTCTTACAGGTTTGAAACTACATGAGGGTGAGTAATTAATGACAGAATTTTCATTTTTGGGTGAACTATCCCTTTAAGGGCAAATACAATATTACAGTGCTGGCAGAAGACCCAGAAAGACAAGCTGTGGCCATTGGGAATATTGTTGGGTGTGGGCAGAAGGGCTATTTTTGCTGATCTTAAATCAGTTTTGAGGTGAGCTATATTAGTGTTGAGGTTAAGGCTTGGGGAAGCTGGTCTCAGACCAGTGCAGGAGGCCAACATTAGATAATGGTTTCACTTGCTGACAGTGCAAATGTCAATATTAAGCTCCGGTGTGAGACACAGCCCAGCCAAAGTCTTTCTCTTTGCAGACTGTTTCAACTTTGACCTTTGATTTGATTTTGTAGAATGTGTGCAGTGGCCCTGACTGAGACCCAGAATCCTCCTGATCCCTCCCTTCACTTTTTCCATAATTTCCCAGAGAGAGCGAGGAAGATTGGAAGACAATGTAAGAGGTGGACTTGTGTTTGTGTGTGTGCGACTGAGAGTGCATGAAGTCAGATATGTTGGTGGAGCTTGTCTTAAAAATAGACATTTTATCATATTTGGCAGTGGTGTAGCGGTGATTGACAAATCACTTTGACAAACCTATCCAGTTTTATCCAGATAAACCAGACGCTGTGTTATAGTAGCCAATCCGATGTAGATGTGTGACACAGGAGGGAGGGAATGCTTCATCTTTGCTGTCAGTGACACTGACCCATCACTAACCTAGCAGATGGGTTACACAAACAGGTCTGACCTAGTGTATGGACAGAAAAATAACCCTCTTTACTGTTCATTGAGGATATATATATATATAGTAAGTAATAATGCTTATATTGTTTTTATATATATAAAACAACTAATTATATTAATTATATATGACCATGTTACAATGTTCTAAAATTATTTAATGGGTAGACATGAGGTTTTTTTTTTTACTGATAATATAACTTCATAATAAATTAGGAGATCTGGTTGCTAATCTATATAGTTATATATATATATATATATATATATATATATATATATATATACAGTGGGTTCGGAAAGTATTCAGACCCCCTTAAATTTTTCACTCTTTGTTATATTGCAGCCATTTGCTAAAATCATTTAAGTTTATTCTTTTTCCTGATGAATGTACACACAGCACCCCATATTGACAGAAAAACACAGAATTGTTGACATTTTTGCAGATTTATTAAAAAAGAAAAACTGAAATAATCACATGGTCCTAAGTATTCAGACCCTTTGCTGTGACACTCATATATTTAATTTAGATGCTGTCTGTTTCTTCTGATCATCCTTGAGATGGTTCTGTACCTTCATTTGAGTCCAATTGTGTTTGATTATACTGATTGGACTTGATTAGGAAAACCACACACCTGTCTATATAAGACCTTACAGCTCACAGTGCATGTCAGAGCAAATGAGAATCATGAGGTCAAAGGAACTGCCTGAAAAGCTCAGAGACAGAATTGTGGCAAGGCACAGATCTGGCCATGGTTACAAAAAAAATTCTGCTGCACTTAAGGTTCCTAAGAGCACAGTGGCCTTCATAATCCTTAAGTGGAAGACGTTCGGGACAACCAGAACCCTTCCTAGAGCTGGCCGTCCGGCCAAACTGAGTTATCGGGGGAGAAGAGCCTTGGTGAGAGAGGTAAAGAAGAACCCAAAGATCACGGTGGCTGAGCTCCAGAGATGCAGTCGGGAGATGGGAGAAAGTTGTAGAAAGTCAACCATCACTGCAGCCCTCCACCAGTCGGGGCTTTATGGCAGAGTGGCCCGACGGAAGCCTCTCCTCAGTGCAAGACACATGAAAGCCCGCATGGAGTTTGCTAAAAAACACCTGAAGGACTCCAAGATGCTGAGAAATAAGATTCTCTGGTCTGATGTGACCAAGATAGAACTTTTTGGCCTTGTTTCTAAGCGGTATGTGTGGAGAAAACCAGGCACTGCTCATCACCTGTCCAATACAGTCCCAGCAGTGAAGCATGGTGGTGGCAGCATCATACTGTAGGGGTGTTTTTCAGCTGCAGGGACAGGACGACTGGTTGCAATCGAGGGAAAGATGAATGCGGCCAAGTACAGGGATATCCTGGACGAAAACCTTCTCCAGAGTGCTCAGGACCTCAGACTGGGCCGAAGGTTTACCTTCCAACAAGACAATGACCCTAAGCACACAGCTAAAATAACGAAGGAGTGGCTTCACAACAACTCTGTGACTGTTCTTGAATGGCCCAGCCAGAGCCCTGACTCAAACCCAATTGAGCATCTCTGGAGACACCTAAAAATGGCTGTCCACCAACGTTTACCATCCAACCTGACAGAACTGGAGAGGATCTGCAAGGAGGAATGGCAGAGGATCCCCAAATCCAGGTGTGAAAAACTTGTTGCATCTTTCCCAAAAAGACTCATGGCTGTATTAGATCAAAAAGGTGCTTCTACTAAAGACTGAGCAAAGGGTCTGAATACTTAGGACCATGTGATATTTCAGTTTTTCTTTTTTAATAAATCTGCAAAAATGTCAACAATTCTGTTTTTTTCTGTCAATATGGGGTGCTGTGTGTACATTAATGAGGAAAAAAAATGAACTTAAATGATTTTAGCAAATGGCTGCAATATAACAAAGAGTGAAAAATTTAAGGGGGTCTGAATACTTTCCGTACCCACTGTATATATATATATAGTAAGTAATAATGCTTATATTGTTTTTATATATATAAAACAACTAATTATATTAATTATATATGACCATGTTACAATGTTCCAAAATTATTTAATGGGTAGACATGAGTTTTTTTTTTTTACTGATAATATAACTTCATAATAAATTAGGAGATCTGGTTGCTAATCTATGGAAGCTTGTTTCCGCCACTAAAAATGAAATTCCACTTTTAAAAATAAGTTTTTAAAATATTAAAAATAATATTAATAAATAAATATTTAAAAATAAGATTTGCATAATATAAACTCAAAACTGTGTCTTATAAAGTCAAAATTGTGTGATATAAACTCGCAGTTCTGAGAAAAACGTCAGTCCTCACAATTGGACATTTATATCTCACAATTATGATTTTATAAGACGCAATTGACCGTTCGCAAAGACCCTCCCCCTTTAGTTACTGTTGCTACGTCCGACAAGCCATGCATAGGCTACATCATATTCTCACGCAGTGAAAAATACATTGCGGATCAAAGACAACTGACAACGCGTCGACAGATAAGACAGAGCAGGTTATTTTTGATATGAAACAGATTTCGAATTTTGTCATTTTTAAAGAAATTTAAACAATAAATACCGTTTTGTGGCTCTTTATTGTCGTGACAGATTCAAGCAGTTTGTGAACCTATCATCTCTTCGTACTAGTTAATTTATAGCATCAAATAGCCTAAACATGAATGAACATCAGACGGAATGTTGTTTCAACCGCGGAAAGACATTTTTCAAGTTCAAGTCGGACAAAATGGCGGATTCTGTGTTATGATTAGCTAGCTCGCCTGTCAGTCAAACTCCTGGCGAAGGGTCAATTCTGACTTTATATCACGCAATTCTGACTTTATAAAAGTCGTAATTACCTTTATTTTTTATTTCATGGCAGAAACACAAAAGGCCTTTTTATATTGTCCAGAATTGCAGCTGTAGGCCAGTGCATGTATCAGGAGCGGGATCACATTTGTTTGCAATTTCTTTTGTGTTTTGACTAGAATGGATAGCATGCTGCAAAAAAAGATAGGATAGATTTGACCACAGATCGAGCTGTGAATAGAGAACATTGGCTTTAACAATTTAACACAACTTTCAAAATAGCAAATTCCAATATTGAATCATTACTCATTATTGAAAGAATGATTCAAATGAAAGAATTACATTGCTCTTTCATAAAGTGTTGGGGTCTTCTCCACCTCTTTAAATGGCATCTATAATGGTCTCAATAAAAGTGCATATGAGGCAAAGCCTGCTCTTCCATCTCCATCTCGCACTCTCTTTTTCTTCCTACTCTCGTCTTCCTCTTTGATTGGAATTTCATGATGATATTCTTGGCTCTTTAACGAAGCAGATTCTGTATTGTTAATTACGCACTTAACTGACCCAAGCAGAGAAACTTCATCTGAAACGCAGACCTGTGTAGTTCAGACCAAAGGGGATACTGAACAACTCAACCCATCCTTTCAGCCTTTAGCCATTAGAGATTCATTTTTTATTCAGCCCTTTTAATCACTTCAACGCAGTTTGACCTTCCTCTGTGCTTCCGTCGCCTACCTTTGATGCTTCAAACAGATACTGTAAGAATCAGTAAGCGATGAATATGAAAACGGTGGTAAATCTTATGGGAGAAGAAGGAGGGGGAGCACAAGGAAGTATGGTGGAATTAAAAAGCAGCAACTACTGTAGAGTTTGTGGAGGTGGATTTGTTCTTTCAGATGCTTTCATTGCAAGCCACATACTCATCCTGTAGTCTGACCTTGTATCTCTATAGTTTTATTTTCCATTGTATATAATCATTAGCATTCCAAGAAGAAAACTAATCAAGACAGCTGGAATATTGAAATGCTTTTAATATATAATTTCAATACTGTAAGCAATGCTAAGACTGCAAGAATGTGCCATAAAATTAAATGGTAGTCTTTTGCTATGAGAATATATCCAGATTCCAGCTGGTGGATGTATATGTGACCGACCCTGGACCACAAAACCTCATAAGGGTAAATTTTTTAAAATCAAGATTTATACATCATCTGAAAGCTGAATAAATAACCTTTCCATTAATGTATTGTTTGTTAGGACAATATTTGGCCGAGATACAACTATTTGAAAATCTGGAATGTGAGGGTGCAAAAAAATCAAAATATTGAGAGAATCACCTTTAAAGTTGTCCAAATGAAGTCCTTAACAATGCATATCCACTCACAAAAATACATTTTTTTTAATATATATATGGTAGGACATTTACAAAATATCTTCTTGGAACATGATCTTTACTTAATAATGATCCTAATTTTGGCATTAAAGAAAAATCAATAATTTTGACCTATACAATGTATTGTTGGCTATTGCTACAAATATACCTGCGTGCCTTATGACTGGTTTTGTGGTCCAGGGTCACATATCAGAAGCTGTATATCAATTTGAGTTGATAGTGAATTATTATAGTAATGTTCTTCAATATACAGAAACACTGGTGTATTCTTGATAAACAGCAATAAAAGAATCATTAAGTGAAATTAGAATCCGAACTAGAATCGTTATATTCAGGATTCCGGGCTCTATCAACATATGTGGTTGAAACCATTGCAAGTTACTTGTGGATGAGCTTTTTTTGTTTTTCTTTTGTTGACATGGTTTAAACAGTTGCAAGATACTTTTGAAGGAGCTTTGCTGTTTTGTTTTGTTTTGATTAGTTTTTTGTTTTGTTGATGTGGTTGAAACAATTGCAAGTTACTTCTGGAGCAGCTTTGTTTTTTGTTTTTTTGTTTTGTTTTGTTTTATCTAATCTCGTTTTGTTTAATTTTGTTGACGATGTTGATACAATTGCAAGTTACTTCTGGAGGAACTGTTTTTTTGTTTTGTTTTGTTTTGTTGATGTGGTTGAAACAAGTGCAAGTTACTTCTGGAGAAACTGTGTTTTGTTTTGCTTTGTTGACGTGGTTGAAACAATTGCAAGATACTTTTGAAGGCGCTTTTTTATGTTTTGTTTTTGTTTTGATTTGTTTTTTTTGTTTTTTTGTTGACGTTGTTGATACAATTGCAAGTTACTTCTGGAGGAACTGTGTTTTTTGTTTTGATTAGTTTTTTTTTTGTTTTGTTTTGTTGATGTGGTTGAAGCAATTGCAAGGTACTTCTGGAGCAGCTTTCTGTTTTTTTGTTTTGTTTTGTTGATGTGGTTGATACAATTGCAAGGTACTTCTGGAAGAACTGTGTTTTTTTGTGTTTTGTTGACATGGTTGCAAGCTACTTGTTGAGGAACTTTGTTTTGATTTGTGCTTTGTTTTTTGGTTTAGTTTTGTTTGGTTTAGTTTAGTCAGGGATCAAATCCTTGGCTTGAATCACACCACCACACCACCCCTTATATAACTTTTATTGAAACCTTTTTTAGTCTGCAGTGCTAAGTGATGATAAACTGTTGTGATCGTCCTACGAAAAAATCTCTCCTGTAGATTCATAAATCTAAGTTTACCACCACTGCATACAGGATTGTGTTTGGCATATCTGAACATGCCATCTCCTGTTGTAAGCCACTTTGCTTACTTGATATTACAGGTGATCAAATACAAACCATTTGGGTCGATGGACTTGCGTTCATGACATAATTCTATTAATCTGCATATGAATTATGAGGAGTTACACAACTTCAAAGAGCTTGTAAATCCTTGTGGCTGGATGGCTGATTTATCGATTGTGCGTAGTAGAGATGCATTCTGCCATGTCCATGTAAGCTATAATGTTATTGCTAGTCATTAATCAAACCTGACAGAAACAAACTGCATCCGAACGTCTTTTACTCACAGCTTAAGTCAACTACAGACAGAGAGACAAAGATAGATAGATAGAAAAAGATGAAACACGGAGAGAAGGAGAGCGAGAGCCAGCTATGACTATGACAGAGTAGGTCTGTCATAAAAAGGAAAGAAAAATCAAGGTCTGGAAATTGGCCCCTCCTTTAGAAGATACAAGTACAGTACGGTGGCGAGAAAACGCTGTATTCAGTCACTCTATCAGTCTGATCTGAACCCTAGCAAGCTGCAGGGGAGCCTTTTACTTTTATCCCGCTCTTAAATTCTTTTTTTTTTTTTGAATTTTTTTTAAATTCTTGGATTATTCTGATATTTTAAAATATGTACTGACTCACATTAAAAGCACATTTCCAATATAGGCTATGGGTGAAAGTGCCTTTTGCCCCTCAGTGAGGAAAAAAAATACAATGTTAAATAGGGAAATCATAAAATGTTTGCATTTTAATTGTATTAGTTTAATTATTTTGTATCTCAAAATCTTTGAGTTAATTATTATTTATTATTAAAAACTTGCATAATATTGCATATCAGTGCTAAACAAGTCTGCAAGGCTCTGCAGCACGTCGTCACAAGGAAATCTGTAAACAGTACCTAGAACTTGGGCAGCATATATTAATTCAGTGTGACTGAACAGTCTAGGAAGATTACCTAGCAATGTCAGCATAAGCTAATTAATATTCATGAGCTCCGCCTTCTCCATGTAGTGATGCCACAATCCATCTTCATAGACAGCAAATTATAAACAGCACGTAGCGCACAGGAGACTTGATTTACGCTGAACAAAATTATAAACGCAACACTTGTTTTTTCCCCCATTTTTCATGAGCTGAACTCAAAAATCTAAGACTTTTTCTATGTACACAAAAGGCCTATTTCTCTCAAATATCGTTTACAAATCTAAATCTAAATCTGTGTTAGTGAGCACTTCTCCTTTGCCAAGATCATCCATCCACCTCACAGGTGTGGCATATCAAGATGCTGATTAGACAGCATGATTATTGCACAGGTGTGCCTTAGACTGGCCACAATAAAAGGCCACTCTAAAATGTGCAGTTTTATCACACAGCACAATGCCACAGATGTTGCAAGTTTTAGGGGGGAGGCAATTGGCATGCTGACTGCAGGAATGTCCATCAGAGCTGTTGCCTGTGAATTGAATGTTCATTTCTCTACCATAAGCTGTCTCCAAAGGCGTTTCAGAGAATTTGGCAGTACATCCAACCGACCTCACAACCGCAGACCACGTGTAACCACACCAGCCCAGGACTTTCACATCCAGCATCTTCACCTCCAAGATTGTCTGAGACCAGCCACCCGGACAGCTGCTACAACAATCGGTTTGCATAACCAAAGAATTTCTGCACAAACTGTCAGAAACCGTCTCAGGGAAGCTCATCTGCATGCTCGTCGTCCTCATCGGGGTCTCGACCTGACTGCAGACTGCATTTTATTGATGGCATTTTGAATACACAGAGATACCTTGACGAGATCCTGAGGCCCATTGTTGTGCCATTCATCCATGACCATCACCTCATGTTGCTGCAGGATAATGCACGGCCCCATGTTGCAAGGATCGTATACAATTCCTGGAAGCTGAAAACATCTGTTCTTGCATGGCCAGCATACTCACTGGACATGTCACCCATTAAGCATGTTTGGGATGCTCTGGATCGGCGTATATGTTCCAGTTCCTGCCAATATCCAGCAACTTCGCACAGCCATTGAAGAGGAGTGGACCAACATTCCACAGGCTACAATCAACAACCTGATCAACTCTATGCGAAGGAGATGTGTTGCACTGCGTGAGGGAAATTGTGGTCACAACAGATACTGACTGGTTTTTGGACCCCCCCAATACAGTAAAACTGCACATTTTAGAGTGGCCTTTTATTGTGGCCAGCCTAAGGCACACCTGTGCAATAATCATGCTGTCTAATCAGCATCTTGATATGCCACACCTGTGAGGTGGATGGATTATCTCGGCAAAGGAGAAGTGCTCACTAACACAGATTTAGATTTGTGAACAATATTTGAGAGAAATAGGCCTTTTGTGTAAAATAGAAAAAGTCTTAGATCTTTGAGTTCAGCTCATGAAAAATGGGGGCAAAAACAAAAGTGTTGCATTTATAATTTTGTTCAGTGTACATTTGGTTTCAGTAAAGTTTGGCGTTGGCATGCTGCTAAGCGAACAACGTGGAACTCTAATAGCATAAAAAATACATACACCGATATTGGGTAAAATAGGCCTACTGTTTAAATACTTAGAGCTATTTTTATCAATAATTTTTGTTATTAAAAGGACTGCAGTGTATATGGAAGCTTGTTTCCGCCACTAAATAAAAAATAAAAAAGGTAATTGCGACTTTTTCTCACAATTCTGACTTTTTTCATCTCACAATTCTGACTTCTTTTATATCTAACAATTGCAAGATTACATCTCACAATTCTGAGAAAGAAAGTCAGAATTGCAAGAAAAAAAGTCAGAATTGCTATATCTCGCAATTGTGAGTTTATATCACAATTCTGGCTATATAACTTGAAATTGTGTTTGTATCTCGCAATTCTGACTTTATAACTCGCAATTATGAGTTTATATCACAATTCTGACTTTATATCCCACAATTCTGAGGGAAAAAAATGTCAGAATTGCGAGATAAAAAGTTGCAATTATACCTTTTTTATATTCTATTTAGTGTGCAGAAACAAGCTTAAAAAGTTCTAACATAGTTTAAATATATTTATAATACACAGTGCAGAGTGTGTCGGTGCATGCTGGTATTTCATTCAGGACAAATGAGGTGTCTTAGAAGGCAACAAAATTATGCTCCCTACCTTTTGGAACACATCTTAAAGGACAAAGAAGTCTGTGAAATGAGAACATTGATCTTCTAAGGTGCCGCCCCATGAGGTCAGCAGTAAGTCTGCTTTTCCTGTTTGATTCGGAGCACCACACTGCTTTAATTTCCATGTTTATGAGAACCTGAGTACAGCAGTTTTGGGTGTATAGTATTAATTAAAGTCCCCCCTTAGGACTTTTGTGTACTAGATCAAATGTATGTAAATATTTCTGGATTGCTGCATTTATAAAGCCTTTAACATGTTTATTGATTTGTTTTCCAGGAAATATGTTCTTCTCAGCATTATGATGTGGCGCGGATCCATAAATACTGGCGCTAGATGTATGTATTAACATTTAAGTGAAGCAAAAGTAACTGATTTAAGCACATTTACTGTATGTCGGTGGTAGGGGCGGTCGGACATCCTGTCAGCATTACTCCACAAACACCTCCCCCGTTTCCCCATCGAACGCATAACCGATTACAAGCAAGTGCTTTGCCAGTAGCAAACTCTGCTCTAGATTTGGCAGTGCACTCATTTCCATGGAAACCCCTCCTTTACATCACACACTTGGATGTGGCGGGTTTCACCCCCCTCGTGCACGTTGGAGCGGCGATCGGTGTGCTGAGTCACATGTTTCTGTAAAACCACATCTGAGGACAGACCGCAGAGCTTCACCAATTGCGTTTAATGGGAAAATATGGCCAGTTCTTTATTAAATCACATCTTTAGTTGTTTATTTTGATGCTGTGAGTGGGTAAATTACACCTCATCCACTGTGAGGAGGAAAAGTAATCTAAATTTCTTAAAATGGCGGGGAATAACTAATGAACTGTTTTCAGATTGCAATTGATTTCCTCTGACAGCAGTGTTAAGAAAATGTAGTGCTTACCAAACATTCACCTTTAGAGGAAAATGGACTTCAAAGGAAAAGGCTTTAAAGAATCTTCACACAGCTCTATACACCAGCAATTCATTGTGTCCGTGTCTCCTAGGTCTCATAAAGTCTCATAAAAGTTGCTCACACATTATTTACTGTTATTTAATATTATCTATTTATCTATGTTAAATTTAAACAGTTTTTCACCAAAAGTCTTCCATCTTCATTGTCTGTCTATCTGTCTTTCTATCTATCTATGATCTAAGTTGGTCGGTCGGTCTCTGTCTGATCTAGCATTCTAACTTTCTATCTAGTGATCTAGCATTCTAACTTTTGATCTAGCCTTCTATCTTTCTATCTAGCGATCTAGCGTTCTAACTTTCTATCTAGCATTCTAACTTTTGATCCTGCAATCTAGCGTTCTAACTTTCAATCTAGCGTTCTTTTGATCTAGCGTTCTAACTTTCTATCTAGCGATCTAGCGTTCTAACTTTCTATCTAGTTCTAACTTTCTACCTAGTGATCTAGCATTTTATCTTTTTATCTAGCATTTTAACTTTCTATCTAGTGATCTAGCGTTCTAACTTTCTTTTCTAGCGATCTAGCATTCTAACTTTCTACCTAGCGATCTATCGTTCTAACTTTCTATCTAGCGTTCTATCTTTGGATCTAGCGTTCAAACTTTCGATCTAGCGATGTAGCATTCCATCTAGCAATCTAGTGTTCTATCTTTCGATCTAGCGATCTAGCATTCTATATAGCGATCTATCGTTCTATCTTTTTATCTAGCGATCTATCGTTCTAACTTTCGATCTAGCAATCTATCATTCTAACTTTCTATCTAGCGTTCTATCTTTCTATCTAGCGATCTAGCGTTCAAACTTTCGATTTAGCGATCTAGCGATGTAGCATTCTATCTAGCGATCTAGCATTCTAACTTTCTATCTAGCAATCTATCATTCTAACTTTCTATCTAGCGTTCTATCTTTCTATCTAGCGATCTAGCGTTCAAACTTTCGATCTAGCAATCTAGCGATGTAGCATTCTATCTAGCGATCTAGCATTCTAACTTTCTATCTAGCAATCTATCTTTTTATCTGGCGATCTATCGTTCTATCTTTTTATCTAGTGATCTAACGTTCTAACTTTCTATCTAGCATTCTAACTTTCTACCTGGCGATCTAGCGTTCTATCTTTCTATCTAGCGATCTAGTGTTCTGACTTTCTATCTAGCGATCTAGTGTTCTAACTTTCTAACTTTCTATCTAGTTCTAACTTTCTACATAGCGATTTAGCGTTCTAGCTTTCTATCTAGTGTTCTAACTTTTGATCTAGTGTTCTAACTTTTGAACTTTCGATCTAGTGTTCTAACTTTCGATCTAGCGATGTAACTTTCTATCTAGCAATCTAGATAGTGTTCTATCTTTCTATCTAGCGATCTAGCATTCTAACGTTCTATCTAGCGATCTATCGTTCTAACTTTCTATCTAGTTCTAACTTTCTGCCTAGCAATCTAGCGTTCTAACTTTCTATCTAGCGATCTATCGTTCTATCTTTCTATCTAGCAATCTAGCGTTCTAACTTTCTATCTAGCGTTCTAACTTTCTATCTAGCATTCTAACTTTCTATCTATCGATCTATCTAGTTTTAATATCTAGTTTTAACTTTCTATCTAGCAATCTAGCGTTCTAACTTTCTATCTAGCAACCTAGCATTCTAACTTTCTATCAAACTATCTATCGTTCTAACTTTCTATTTAGCGATCTATAATTCTATCTTTCTATCTAGCAATCTAGTGTTCTAACTTTCGATCTAGCATTCTTTCTATCTAGCGATCTATATTTCAATCTAGCGATCTAACATTCTATCTTTCTATCTAGCGATCTAGCGTTTTATCTTTCTATCTAGCGATCTATCGTTCTAACTTTCTATTGGTAACACTTTAGAATACCATTCCGTCATTAATGAATAACTACACAGGAACAAATGAGTAATGCAATATTAACACTCTAGTAACTACTATTAACTAACAAGAAACTAATTACGAATTAAGATTAAAATGAGATGTTGAGATAAAATGCTGCATGGAGTCAACCAATCAAAATGCTGTGTGAACTCAACAGTATGTTCAGCGTCCAAGTCCCACCCACAAAAGTTCTGGAACTTTGAAAAAGTACTACCTAGCTTCATTTAGACCCAGGTCCCACACCAAGTACCACCCCAAAGTCCCTAGTTCCTGGGGAAAGTTCCTGCGGTGGAAACGCAGCTTTACTAAGTAACAGCGCTTAGTCGAATGTGGTAGTTCACCATTAGCTAATCAATAACTACTACTTTTTTCATACCTCCCAGAGGGCTACTAAAAACTACTATATAAAGGTTCATAATTAACATGAATAATGCATAATGTATAATTAATTCTAAAGTTAAGATCATGGTAACCCACTAATAAAGTAGTTTTACCAAATCCAAAGCAATTACTAATTATTTAGATTAGTATTCTAAAGTGAAAAGCATGATAACTGCTTAATATTGACTGAAGTAATGATAAACTTTTGAGGTTTTTGTAAGGTTTTGGATAGTAATGACTCAAGTGTTACATCCTTTTAAAGGAATTACTAATTATTTGGATCCGTATTCTAAAGTAAAGATCGATCGATCAATCGAAATGTTTGTCTTTTTGTCACAAAATTATCATATGGATTCAGAAGACTTGGAATGTATTGCACAGATCATATGGACCACTTATATGATGCCTTTATACTGTAATAATAAATAGATAAAGTAATGCGCCACATCAGCGCCAAGCCCTGTTAGACTCAAGCCAGATGATTATATCTTTGTCAGAATACTGCTGGAGAGAGAGAGGGAGAGTTTGCTGCATGTCATGCTTTTCTACATATTTACTTAGTAGCTCAGGGTAAAATGTATTTTTCATTAGATTTGAATGAAAATAGCATTCTTCTCGGGCCCTGTGGACATCCGCTGTTTTTAATTTACAAATTGGAAAATGCATCTCCCTCATTTTGTCACCCCTGTACTCTTCTATTGTGGTGGAAATCACTCTGACTGTAGAGTGAAAGAGGGATAGAAAGAGAGGGAGAGAGAGGTGTAGATGAGTAAAAGCCTGAAGGATGTGTGATTACTTTAAAAAACATGCAGACTGAGAATTCCATGCAGCATCCTTGTGGTTTTCCACCTCAGGCTGAGACTTGAGTGGTGGTCCCATCATGTCACTCATCACCTCCTAGAGCCAATCGGAAAATAGCCCTGTCCCCTAAGGGCCAATGGGATGGCAGCTTTTCAAAAGGAGCAGGTGTAGGCTAAGTAGGACACTGTGGCTTTATGCTGCTTTGGTGAAAATGGAACCTCAGCACATTTGTCGGTGCTCCAAAACCAAACAAATGCTAAAACACATTAATTAGAGGTTTGTGTCTGAATCAGTTTTTATTTGTTTTGTTTGTTTCAATTTGATATGTTAATTAAGTGTGATTTATTTAGCATAGAACCTAGCTAAATGGAGAAGTTGTGATTAAGTGTTGGGTTGGCTGAGACCACAAGCAGTTCTGTCTTTGCAAGGTTGAGTTAAAGGTGGTGGTCCTTCATCCAGCAAGAAATGTCTACATCCAGCGATGAAACGCGAGCAGCTACTGTCGGATCATCTGGCTGGATTGAGAGGTAGAGTTGTGTGTCATCAGCATAGCAGTGATAGGAAAAACCATGTTTCTGAATGACAGATCCTAGTGATGACATGTAGATGGAGAAAAGAAGTGGTCCAAACACTGAGCCCTGAGACACCCCAGTAGCTAGATGTTGTGACTTAGACACTTTACCCCTCCATGACACTCTGAAGGACCTACCTGAGACGTATGACTTGAACCATTGGAGTGCGGTTCCTGAGATGCCCTTCGCCATCAGGGTTGAAATTAGGATCTGGTGGTTAACTGTGTCAGAATCAGCAGATGGATCTAGCAAGATGAGTACTGATGATTTGGAAGCTGCTCTTGCCAGTCTGGTTGTTGTCCAGGAGGTTGTTCTGTGTAAGAAAGGTAGAGACTTGGTATCTTAGCAATTTACACAAAATGATATAGAATTGTAATATTTATCAGTTTTCGGCCATAATTTGAAAATAATCGGTGTGTCCTGATTTGACGTATGATTAATCGATGTATCATGTAATTAATTTGATTACATTTTTGACTTGATTTATGAAGAACTTCTTTCTTGCCATTATTCCTCTTCACTTTCATTGACTTCTCTTCCCGAACTTCCTGACGCAGGCCTGGAGGCCCTGTGTGCTGGAGTGAAGGACGGAGAAAACGCATGGGAGAGTAAAGCAAGGGAACAGAGAGGGGAGAGAGGAGACAGCGGAGGGGAACATCCTTTGTTCTCAGTGGGTGTTTTTGTCATTTTTGTGAATATTATTAGCACCTCAATTGAGGGCGAGTGAGGGATGTTCTGTTTGAAGCCTCCAATGATGACTTAGGTGTGACCTTGAGGCAGACGTCGTCTCCTTTATTCCTTTTAGAACCTGTTTTGCAAATCCCACTAGTGATGGCTCTCTTTTTTTAAACAGGATTCAGTCGCCACCACATACATATTGGTCATTAGTTAGCAGCAATTACTGTGTAATGGGGTCCTCAGACAGGCTGGCTAGTGTATTCAGTTGATTATCCTCTCCTGAGAAACCTTATACATTTCTATTAAGTTCCTATTGCATGCCATCGATCATCTTTTAAAAGCTCTTGCGGTCCACTTTGGGTCCATCAATAGTTTTGGAATGGAACTTTGCATGTAATTACTTGGAGTGATTAGAAGTAACTTTGGCCCTGGAGTATATAAACGAAATTGGGGTTGCTCAAACGTATCAAAACTAATAAAAAATGCCAGTTTTGTGCAGATCTGTGTGCAGGATTTTGTGTTGCTGACCAGCTTTTCTTGAATACTCAGGACTTCTGAATGCACAAGCAGATGGATTTGTATAGTTTTACTACCAAGTATGAAGACATTTTACAAGTCTTGCACAAACTAAATGATGACAGTTAATGGCCGGTTCACACAGAATGCATTTTTGCTGTTAAAACCATGAGTCGCAGGTCAGTGGTAGGAATAAAAATGCCAAAGACATGAGCGCAACGGTAAAACATATCCGTCTAGCATGTGATTACATTGAAAAACTTTGAAAAAGTAGCACAGTGGAATGGAAAAACGTGTTCTGTTTGAATGGCCCTTAAGTTTGTAAGCACTTTGTGAACTATTGATGAAGAATATTTATAAAACTAACCAGAAAATACTACTCATTTGGCTGTTGTATGGCTAATAATCTAAAGAACACTATTTAGAACACTAATAGAATAATCTAAAAAACAATCTTTGTTGCTGCATCATTGTTACAACATCTATGTTGCTGCTCGTCTTCTGTGGACATTAAATGGGAGTTTGGTAGTTCATCACAAGGTGATACAATTCCGCTTTTACATTTTCTGCTCTGGTTTACATAAACTCTTGGCTTCTGATGATAAATTGCTTGTGATTTCCCTCATTTGTAAGTCGCTTTGGATAAAAGCATCTAAATGATTAAATGCAAATGAAAAAGAAAAATCATATCTCATCAGGCACAATGAAGTGAACCAGAAACCAGTCGTTCGAAGCATAAGAAAGAAACCAGTGAAAAATTACCCTGAGTGGTCGTAAATAAACTAATTAAGTTATTCTAAATGTTGACTCTAGTTAGTACATATTTTGTGTAACGTTGATGAAGAAAAACCAGTTAGCTATTTTTATATAACAATTACAGTATAACAATTGTTGAATATTTAAATTTATATTTTAATGTTTATTATTTATATTTATAATACCTTTTCTTTACCACTTTTGTCAGCCATTTTGAATTTGTCGTCATAAATAATATAAAAAAATAGCGTAATGACATGCACTACAATTCAAAAGTTTGTGGTCAGTAATTTATTTTTATTTTTTTTCAAGAAATGATGTATTGATCAAACAATACAGAAAAAATGTATCGTGGTTTCCACAAAAATATACAGCAGAAGAACTGTTTTCAACATTGATAATAATAATAAATAAATGTTTCTTGAGCACCAAATTAGCTTATTCGAATTATTTCTGAAGGATCATGTGACACTGAAAACTGAAAATTCAGCTTTGCCATCACCGGAATAAATTGCATAATAAAATATATTCACATAGTAAACAGTTTTTTAAAACTGAAACAGTATTTTACAGTATTACCATTTTTACTGTATTTTTGATCATATAAATGCAGCCTTACTGACCCCAAACTTTTAAACTGTACTATATAAGACACCACTTGTATAGAATTACATTTAGATTTATTCATTTAACAGATACTTTTTTTAACTTATGAATTAGGAAAGGTTATGGGTAGGAGTCAAAAGTCATCATCCATGATGGTTAACAATGGCTTTAAAAGATCTATCCACTGTTGTTTTGTTTCGATTTAAACCACTTGAATGCATGTCACATCAAAATGACAACTTCCGACCTGTCGAACTTCCCAGGAGAACCTGGGAAGTTCGAAGGCAGTGAGATCAGTGAACTTGTGCCAAAATGTCTTGATATCAAATGTGAGAAATACCAGGATGTGAAGGACTGAAATAACCAGTCGGACCAGCTTATCTTATCTGAACTAATCAAAATCGCAGGAAGATGGAACAGTGTAGAGAGTCTATCAGAGGCAGGTGTCAGGGATGGCAGCGGGTGTAGGACAGGACGTTGCTGCGTCCTGACAAAGCACTGCTTCAGAGAAATGGAAATAATGACACTGCAGAGACCCTGTTCTATCGCTGAAAAAAAAAAGACTTCTCCCCTCTCTCCAAATCCTGTCTCTTTTCTCTAGAGGGATGATTTTGCTGCGTTAAATTTCTGTCACCCTCTTGGAAGCTCAATGAAAGGAAATAGAGCTGGAGGGAAGCTCCAATTTTTGATGGTGCGGCTGATACGCTTCCACACGCTGGTCTGTTCAAGGAACAGGCAGTCTCTTTCTGAGATAAAACATTATAATACATTATAGTGGCACTTTTATTAAGCTACTATTTGTACTATGAAGTTGTCTACTTCCCTTCTGTCTCATTTGTAGCTGATTAACTGACATTTATTTAAAAATGCTCCTTAACTGTTGATTAATTTTTGTAGTTTTATTACTAGGTCTGGTGATATGATATATTCACAATGATTTTGCTATTAATATAATGTAGATTGTAAAATACATTAAATTAATAGTGTGTCTGATTCAAAGTGCCCATATTTTGCTTTTTTTATACTACCTTTCATATCATGTGTAACATAGCTGTTTATGAATGTAAAAGTTCTGCATAGTTTCAATTTTTTTATTACCTGCATCTAGCTGATATTTTTCAGCTGATATATTCATAATCACAAAATCAGTTTGAATATCCGCTGAGGAAAACGATATCTTTGTCCTTTTAACATTTAAGACATTCCCATGACAGCACTAGACAATGCATTTGTGAGTTGCGTCTCGTAAGATGATGTTTAAAGTAAAAACTACGTCCTTGTTTCAGTCCATTTCAATACAAAAGTTTTTTTGCAACTGACTGACTCACTCATAAAGACAGTCTTTGCCGCCATCTAATGGCTATTAATGTAACTTTCACTAAGTCAAAAGCGCTCTAGTTAGTATAGGATTTAATTTCAATGTAAATATAAAGTTATGAAACTTAATATAGCCTTTAGGCCAAATCTATTAGCTCTGTAACAAGTAATAGATTAGTAAGACCAAAGATTGCTTGTTTGATATACCCAACACAAATTATACCTCATGTTTAAACACTATCTACACAAGAGCCGGCAGCAAATTCGCAAAGGACTGGCCGAGATGAAGCTATTCTCTGCAGGTACACAAGCTCCAAACGGTCGCTGACGGCCCGGAGCCGTTTTCTGTTCTGCGAAAGCAAATCCACTTTGCATGCACTTCCGAGGACTCTGACTCGAATTGATATGGTAAAACTGACACCATTGTTACTGTTCTTATCGCTATGTATAGAAGTGTTGAGGAAGCCTCCAGGCTGAAATTCAGATATGGTAATGGGCGTTTCGACATGCGCTGTAAGCGGTAGACCAATCACAACAGACTGGGCCGTCTGACCAATCAGAGCAGAGTAGGGTCTCGGACAGGAGGGGTTTAGAAAGACTGAATCCTTGATTGAACTGTTTCAGACATTGTGAGAAATGAGGTGATGTGCAATGTATATTATGAGAAAAGTGTTTTTTGACCTTAGATGCATGTAAACCTATTGTAAGAGACCTCCAAAACAAAACTAAGAACCTTTAAAATAACACAATAGGGGAACTAAAAACGAAATGGCAGTTACAGTGAATCGATTCCAAACTGATTCATCACTCAGAAATGTTCATAGAAGGCGCAGACATTTTTATATGTTAATATATTTTAGAAAAGAATATATGTTGTTAAATATGGCTGTGTATTGTTATATTTGTGCATATAAATGAATATTATATAATACATTTTCTTCCTCATGTTCATTTAGTGAAAAATATTGTGGTAAACAATTCTTGTGAACAAAAACAAAAAAAAACAATATCTATTTTTTTTATACTTATTTAAGTATAAAAGTATAAAGTATAAAGTATATTTTTTATACTTTTTATACAATATATATAACAAATATTATCAAAAGGAAGAAAAATATTTATATATTTTGTGTTTTGCTAAAGTAAAAGTTCATAAAAAGCAGTTTTGTTCTTTCAAAAAAGAAAAGAAAAACTCAGCGTGGGGATTAGATTGGAAGAAAAAAAATTGCATCTCATCAGGCACAGTGAAGTGAACCAAAAATCATTGTTTTATTAACTGAGTCTTACAAAGCATGAGAAAGAAAACACTGAAAAATTACCCAGAGTGTTCAAATCCATATTGCCAGCCAGCCATTGGGGTGTAATCACTGGTGCACACAGATCCTTCGCATGAGCCGATGACATTCTTTTGCATGAAGTTTCTCACAAATGAAAAGTATATAAATTGGGGTTTTTACAGGAGAAGTATCACAACCGAGTACATTTTCTCTGAAATATAAAGTTTCATTTCAGTGGCTTGAATATGTTACATGACAGAAATTTCTTTTTGATAAGTTTAAATGCTGTAGTTTGACCTGAATGTCAAAGTCATTTGAATTTCTTAAAAATGTTTTTGTATATATTCATTTGACCTCTCATGCACAAAACCAGTGCAGTTTCCTCTACAGCCTACTTAACTGGGGATATTGCAATACAGAAAAAATTAAAAGGCAATTAAAATATATAATAAATATATAATACATGTTTATGAATTTAATGCACTGATTGAAAGACCACTGAAATGAATCAAACCACTTCAGACTCAAGAAATGATTGCAAATTGTAAACATGTTTGTTAGTTCAAGCTATTTGTTTTTTCTTTCACTAGGGTTTCAATCACTCTAAATCACTGTTTATTTTGCTTATAAATAATATTAGATGATTATAAAACATACGTACTGTATACTTCAGGGTCAGACATAACCAGAGCTTGAGGGGAAATGCTGCCTAATAGGACAAAAATTAATTAAATTACATTTAATAACAATAAGAAAATTAATAAATATTATTCAATTCAAAATACGAGGTCAAGACTGATTTGAGAGGTTTGACATTAATAATTTTTTCCAATTCAATGTTTTTATTTAATTGGAAACCACACAGTATGACAGTATTTATTGTCTGAAAAATATATGCAGATAAAAAATGCTTTATTTTCACCGTCCTGAAAGGCTTTATAAGAACTTTGAGTCAACTTTGTAAGTCCAAATATCAAGCCAAATAGACTCTAGACTGAAGTTCACACTCTTAGAAAAAGCCCAGGGGGTCGAGAGTGTAAGACGTTGACAGGACAGTGCTGCCGTCCGCAACATTATGAGACAATAGTATGCCTCCAAGGCACAAAGAAAGGAAGAAAGCAAAAGAGAATAGTGTGCTGAAGCATTCGTACGCAGCTCAGGTAATTACAGCATCTGTTAAGAGTTTTACGGATTGTTTTTCATCTCCACATGGCTGCCACTCCTGAAAACCAATTACCTCGGGTGGAAGGGGAGAAAAACGCAGTGAGAAAAACGCAAAAATCACTGAACTTGCTTGAGTTCTTTTTTTCTTTTTTGTATTGGTGTGTGAGTGAAACAGTGGCCTATTTTTTGCATTCTGTAAGCATACCAATCCCATAATTCCATACAATTATGTATTTCATTGATTTAGAAACAAATACTCCTTAAGGATGTTTCTTCAACTTTTGGCACTTTTGGCCCTGTGGACTTTCACAAATTAAAGACTTCTCACACTTTCTCTAGTTTAATTAATCTACTAGACATTCATTAATGAGGAATTCTTTCTTTTTTGTTGTTTTTTTCTTTTCTTTGAACTGTCATGAACAAATGTAATTTCCACTACATATCAAATCTCCATTCATTGTCCTGGAAATAACATGGTGGATTTCTTAGAATTTGTCTTGCTAAGGCTAATTTGAAAGCTAGCAATGTGTGTGTCCTAAATGCACATAATTATATAATATTTTAACATTTTTTGCATAATTCTACCAAATTACAGCATGGTTGGAAGTGTAAAAAGCTTCCAAGGGAGAGATTTCACATGACAAAAACAAAAAAACTGTTAACATTTCATGAATAAATATAATTTCTACTGCATATAAAATTTCCATTTATTCTGTGATGGAAATGACATGGTGGAATTGTTAGAATTGGTCTTCTAACACTAATTTGAAAGCTAGCAACTAGTGTTTCCTAAATTTACATAATTAAATAATATTTTAATATTTTTTTTGCATAGTTCTACCAAATTACAGCTTTATTGGACATGGCACACAATAAAAATTTTAATATTTCTTGTTTTTCTCCACAGATTCATGTGCAAATAAATAGTAAAAAGTTTCCAAGGCAGAGCCTTCATATGACAAAAAAAAAAAAGACAACATTTCAATAAAATGTTTTAAAAAACACATCAAAGTGTCTATAATGAAGAAACACTCATGTATGCAATTATGTTTATGGTGTGCTGTAGTTTATTAAAACACTGTACATGTTGTGCAAGAAGCCAGTCAGTGGCACGTTTTAATGACTGGCTCATATGCAATGATGCAAAACAAATACCCACACCATAATACATTTCCAAAGCATTCCTGTTGTTTAATCATTCACATATGAGTCAACTTTATGTTTTAGATTATGAGAGCAGATAATATAGTGTAATTCTGATAGAGAAGCAGGCGGTGAAATTACTGTTCATTATGGTGGTGCGGGTTCTGTGAATAGGCCAGATAGAAATGTTGTTTCCCTGTGACACCAGACACCTTATCAGGGTCAAATAACCATACATTCATTTATGCATTTTTGCTTCTTAATGAAATGCAATTGAACAGACAGATAAATGAGAAAAGGCCCCATTAACCGGTGATTAATTGATCTCATTTGTGGTGAGCACAACACTCCCCTCTTTTCCCTCTGACCCCAATCTCTGATTGTCCTTCGCTATCAGAAGAATGACTTTGAGGTTTCTTGCCTCTGCTCCCCCTTCGCCTGCTTCCGTATATCCTCAGCTCTAACTCGTATGTTTCTGAGAAACATATAAGCGGATTTGCGCTTATAAAAATTGAAAGAAAAAAAAGAGAGAGGAAAGATTCATATTGGGGAAAGTGTACGGCTTTATTCTCCTGGAGCACTGCCTGATCAGCTTTGTAACTCTGAGAACTTTTTTTCTATTCTTGCTTTTTCCTTTAAACCACCGTGTCTAATTGCGATGGCGTTTTTAATTAAAAGTCAGGGATGTGTGGTTGTTTGTTTGGAAAGAGAATTATCCGTTTCTTCCTCTGCTTCTCTCTCTCTCTCTCTCTCTCTCTCTCTCTCCACAGACACTATCTTCCATCTATCTGGCTAATGAGCGGGAGGGAAGAACCTGCTGGAGGACTTGTTGATATTTGTCCTTCTCTGACTGGCTTTCTGAGAGTTTGTGATTAGCGCACAACGTGCTTGCACGCTTTTGAAGCTCCAGGACGTTAGCCATCCTGAAAGAAGAACGATAAGGAGATTCTGGAGTTTGGGCCGCCATATATTCAATTCGGAAAACTTTGAAAGTGACCTTGTCCTTTGATGCTTTGAAGTTGAATACAGCTGGAAAGAAACATACGCATTAGATATGTAGCCTATGTGTATCTGACAGCGGATGGGCTTGCCGAAAGAATTGTTTTTATATATAGTATTATTATAATAATGATCATATAAATATTTTTAATTAATACTTTTTCTCAGCAAGGACACATTAAATTGATAATTGATAAAAAAAAAAATGATGATAAAAAATATGGTAACTTTAAATTGTAATATTTTTTCATATTATACAACTGTTCTGTATTTTTGATCAAATAAATGCAACTTTTGTGAATATAACAGACTTAAAAAACTTTTGAAAGTCAGTGTAATTCATTAACTCTCTAGCCTACGATAAGCATTATTGAAAACCTCGCATATTATGAAGAATCTATGAACTAACAGAATTATGCTATGCTTATAAATATACTATTGTTCATTAATTCATGTTTGTTAATGATACTTAAACTGTTAATTTATGCAACTTTTTACCTTTAAAATGTATAGGTAGAAATGAACATTAACACAGCTGAATAAATAGAGTTTTTAAATTTGATTGACAGGCGATCTAACTAATCATAACATTGAACCCGCCATTTTGTCCAACAAAGCAGTCAGGGGAGTTAGTAGATTAACGTCGAAGTTGAACTTGAAAACTGGTGTGTACTTACGTCTTTCCGTGGTTGAAACAACATTGCTTCTTAAGTTTTTTCATGTTTATTTGATGCTATTAATGAACTAGTAGGAAGAGATGATTGGTTCACGAGCCGCGTTAACTGAGGCAATACAACGATCTGTAACGACACATAAAAGAGCCACAAAACGGTATTTATTGTTTAAATTTCTTTAAAAATTGATTGTTTCACATCAAAAACAACCTGCACTGTTTTATCTGTCGACGCGTTGTCAGTGTCCTCTTTGCTCCACGATGTATTGAACAGGAGAATATGATGTGTGACGTGAGAACGGCATGGCTTTTTGGACATAGCAGAAGTAACAAAACAGGGCGGGTATTTGCGAACGGTCAGTTGCTTTAATGTTAACACCTGTAAAGTGTCACTAGTTCGGCGTGGTTTGCGGCTGCTAAGCAGCCTAATAACTTTAATATAGATTGTGCAAACTGTCCTTTTTTTATATATATTCTGAATTGTAACTTCAAGATTGGTGTTTTCTTACAAACATTGTACCATGAATTCATCATCAGCATCACCGAAGAGCTTGAGGTGATATATGAGGTATGTGATGCGTGAAGAAAAGAAACATCAAGGTAATATCACTTGAGAACAGTGTATTTTTGTATCTCATTTCCAATCAAGCAGTAATTTTGTCAAATTATGCAAAATATGTGAAAAAAATGATTTTTCTCTTTAGATACGTAAGATGCTATGAAATATGCCTTGGCAAAACAAAAGTAGTCATTTTGTTCCAGAAATGTTTAAATGTAATTTCCAGCATATTATGAATAGTTATGGGATAAAAATGCTGTTTGTTCATGAGTGCAGTTGCTGTGTTCACAAACACCTTGTCAAACCAGATTAAATGTAAAATTTAATAATGAAGCTCCAAAGGAACTAGATATGAAAACTTTTATAATTTAATATAACTTTATAATTTAATATAATATTTTATAATTTAAAATAAATATAACTTTTATAAAAAAGTTTTATAATTGTTTCATAATTAAAACTAAACAAAACAATCAAAAAATTATTACTAAATTATATTATTGATTTAAACACCCCCCCCACACACTATTTTACTCTTTTTTTTTTAAAGATGATTTTATTTAATATTTTGTTGTTATTCAGTCATTTAGAGGTTTATTTAAAAAAACTATTTTACTATCAAACTTATCAAACTTTAATTTATATATATATATATATATATATATATAGATCCTGTATCTCTAAACAGTTATTTTATTTTTATTATATATATATATATATATATATAATTTTTTTTATAGCTTTATTAATATTTTAAATGAGCTTTTAAGTTTTCATAATTTCGTTATGGGCTTTTGTTGTTTTATTTGTTCTTTTCCTCTATTTTTTTTAACCATAATTTTTGTCATCATCATATTCTTTATAGATTTTTTCATTATTTTCAGAACTTATTTCAGTTTATTGCCAAGGCAACATTTCTAATTTTAATTTCACTAATACTTATTTTATATATATATTTTATTTTATTTTATTATTTAATTAATTTATTTTATTAGCATTTTTAATTTTATTTATTTATTTATTATTTAATTTAATTTTGTTTTATTTTATTTCAGATTTATTTTAATTAACAGATGTTTCTAATAGTTTTAGTTGTAGTTGACAATAATAACCCTGTCTCAAACCAATCCGGGAAACTGCTCATGGACCAATGACTTTGAGTTTCCTGGCTATCTAGTTCAGCTCCACCCATCAATCATCTCTTGCTGCGGTGGTGTACCTGTAAGAGAATTATGAGTTGTTTGAGCAAGTACATGAGCGTGTGTGTTTGTTTCAGCGTGTGGGGCGAGCAGTGGGCTTGGTAGAAACAATCCCATGACATTGTAACAGCTGAGCCCCCTCATTTGGGGCTGTTTGGCAGGGCGTCAGGAGCACCAGGTGTCCCCTTTGCACCCAGCGCTTTGAAGCGGGCATGCATGAATGTCCGACCTGGAAAAGACCTTTCTGTCAAAGAGAACAAGGACTGGGCACAACGTGTGCCGCACATGTGGCTCTCCATTTTAGCTCATGCCTTTGAGTTTGTGTGTGTGTGTGTTTGCGAGTACGAGTGTGCATGTGTTTTATAGACTGTGAGAAATGACTGCAATCTCAGCCCGGAACCGTTGCTGAAAATGTGAGAAATGGTGGCTTAACAGCTGTTATGGAGGGGCTGTTCTCTTTTTCACCCCAGATAGGTTTGTTTTTGAGATGAATTGTTTCAAGTGCTGTTTAGATTTAGCACATACTATGCCTCAAAAAAAAAACGTTCTGTTTCCCCGGTGCATCTACTAACCCAGAATATGTGAAAAAGGACAACCCAGTAACTTTGTTTTGGTAAGCATTTCTCTGCAAGCATGTGAAAATATGAGCCATTCAGATTTCGCTCCCCTTGTGGAAGGGGATCTTATTATAATATTACCGCCCCTTAATCTGTATGTTTCCACCCACGGCACCGCTATTTTGTTTTCGCAATAGACAATTGTGTACCAGTAACTGGAGTGCAGCTGTCCTGCACAGTTTAGCTACAACCCTGATCAAACACATTTGAATGTTTTCAGGATTACTAAAGCTACGTGAAGGAAGGTGAGATGGGTCAGAGCAAAACTCTGCAGGACAGCAGCACTCAAGAACGACCGTCCCTGAGCTTGTGATATGTTTCAGCTATGTAAACATTATCACTGATCTGTCAACGGCTACAATAGTAAACATATCTCCATAAACTCCTGGCATCTGAGCCACTAAGGACGCAGTGGTGTAATTTTATTTGTGAAGATGGACCAATACCAACTGTTCAAGATCCAATTTCATATATATTTCGTGATGTTTGCAAATTGTCTTTCTGAATGTGTTGTGTTAGCGCATTGCTAATGTACTGTTAAATGTGGCTAAAGTTACCATTGTATTCACAGAGACCAGAGCCATGTCGTTATTTTAAACCTGAAAACACTTTCAGTCTGTATAATTCATGATTCGTCTTCATTCTTATTGAGTCTTTGAGCTTTAACCACGTTAGCCATGCAACACACTATCAAACTCATTCAGAATCGGATGTTAGCAAATATCCACAAAATGTATGCAATAGCTACGTGATCTGATATGCTGCATTACAAACAGTGTGATCCATTTTGAGAGTTATATTTGCTGTGTGAGCTTCTCCTGTATTGTTTATGCCTCAGTATATGAATCGCAAGCTTTTCATATACTGAGTACACACACCAAATCAGCGCATTTTTTTTCTCCCACCCAAAAACAGGCAGATTAAACATGGTATAATAAAAAATCCATGGGGTAGTTTGAGCTGAAACTTCTCAGACACATTCTGGAGACACCTGAGACTTATATTACATTTTGTAAAAAGGGGCATAATAGATTAACTTTTAAAAAAACAACACCGTATGTTTCTAATAAGTACCTAGATAAAAACATTTAGGGTGTGAGTGTGTGTAATTTACTCTGTAGAGCTAATCGTCCAAGTATAATCAAGTTATGTTTACCACAGACCTTATTTTACTCATATATAAAATAAATAATAAAAAATAAAAAAACATAGGAAAAGTTTAAGGGAACCATGGCGAATTAGTCTTCTGGGTTTTGACATCACAGCTGCAGCACTTTATAGGCTATCCTTACAAGTTTTGTCCATGTGATCCTACAATGTCGTCTAATAAAATGCTTTGCCATTGAGCAGTTTACTTTCTGTTTACGGGCATTTCATGTGACACCATATGTTTATTAGATCCTGTAACACTGTCAATCATTACATGACATGAGGGACTGAAGCTGGTTGTGACAGCACCTGACAACTTCTGGAAAGCAGCAGACTCATCAGCTACCATGAGCCTCTGCCAAACACCAATTCCCATCAGCGAGATGGTGAACCAGTTTCCTTTTTTCCTCACCGAAGATATCATCGCAACCTTACATGGTATTTGAATGAAATTAATTTTTAATCTCAAAATCGTAGAGCAAATGTTGGGTTTTCAAGCAAAGACATTTATTATAAGGGGAATAGACCAATACATGAGAGAAATCACAATACTCAAAATGGTGGCACAAGTTACATTTTTTTTTTTATTTTATTTTTTTACATGATTTAAACTAAAGATGCTTATTTGCCAGTTTTACACATTATATTGAAATGTGTTGTTATTGTAAACAAACTAAATTTATTAAAATAGTTTTTGTTAATTTAAATAAAGCTGAAATAAAATACATTATATAAGATGATAAAGTTCAACTTAAAAATGCACACAAACATTAGAAATAGTGCCTAAAAACAGCCACAAGCAGCAATCATTGGGGTAAATCATGAATGATTAGTGAATAGAAATGTGTACAGAATCTTAATGATGTGATTTTTATAGAAAAGTCCATCTTGACTCTTCACTGAAAGTTGGGGTTTGATTATAATATGTGAGGTGTATGTGTGGACTCATATTATAATGCCACCTCGAAGCAGATTTTTACAAAATTTAGTAGGCTACATATTCATTGTTACACAGTGTACAAATATATCCATTTTTGTAAAGGTAGGCCATTCAGATTTGCTGTTATTAGCCCTTTAAATTTGGTTTTTGAAATATCCAACTCATATTAGAGGAT
Source organism: Elopichthys bambusa (assembly GCA_037101425.1). NCBI lineage: Eukaryota > Metazoa > Chordata > Actinopteri > Cypriniformes > Xenocyprididae > Elopichthys > Elopichthys bambusa. Next base: position 6,332,926 of record CM074455.1, read on the forward strand.
ATGCTAGATCATTCACCAAAGAAGATGCATACCAATTTTCAACAGTTTTTATTTTTAGTTGTAGCGCCCCCCTTTTGGCAGAATTGTACAAAACTTGGTGTGCATTCTCAGAACGTCTTATCGTATGTGTGACAAGCTTCATTAAGTTTGGACATTGTGTTCAGCAGCTATAGGTCGACTTGGGTGTTGCCTAACCCATTAATTTTACAATGCTTTGACAAATCAAAGTTATTTTGATAACGTTTTGCCAGCCCCATCCCTGCCTATTTTGGTTAAGATTGGACCAACGCCCTAGGAAGAGTTTGTTTCTACGAAAATCCAAAATGGTAGGACATTTTTAAAGCAGAAATCTGAGATATACATTTTGTATGGCTTGACTCAAGGATTCAGGGGGATTTTTTTTTTTTTTTTTTTTTTTTTTGTGGCTCTCACTAGTGGTAAACAAAAAGACCTTGTTGAATCACACTTCACCACACAAAAAGTTGTAGTTTTTATGTGTGTATAACCCCTCACCCAGGTCATACTCACCCCACTCTGTGCGGGTCTCAAACCTGGGTCTCCGGCGTGGGAGTCAGACACTCTAACAAGGAGGCTAAAGGCTGCAACCTCTAGTCTCAGTCGCTAGAGCATCTCTTGAGATCAGAGGGACTACTAGCTGGCCTCTATTACATGTGCAAAAAAAAAAGGAAGCCACGAAAGAAAAAGGGAAAAGAGCTTGAGGTAAGCAGGTTTAAGTTTTAGCGCCATGCATTGATTTCGTGTCGCATTTTCATTGGCTGGTCAGTAGACGTAGGTCATAGCAGCAAACACACTGCTGAATCATGCTAAATTTCTGACACTGTCAGAAAATGATCGTAGGCTATCTTTAGTCGCAAGACCAGGAAAACGGCCGTCTTTGAACCTCTCTCACTGTACGACATAGGACCACCGATTAAGAGCTACGATCACAGAAATCGCCACGATTGTTTCACGATGGCAATCTTTCGTCTGGGACAGCCAAAAATCGTGCAGTGTATCCCGGGCTTTAGGGTTCCAAAGTTATGATCCAAAATACAAATTGCCGTATTATAGCACCAGTGTTAGACGGGTGTGTGACAGGTGAAAATAAGTACAATAAGGTCCCAGCATAATAGGGTTTTGGTGCTTGGACCCCTAATAAGTTACTAAGATGATTAAAACTGAATTAAAAATAAATTAACTTTAAAAATATAAAAAAAACAAAAACGCTAATAAAGCAAAAGTTAAAATAAAAAACAGAAAATAAAAAAAAATTAAAGCTAATTCAAATTAATAATAAATGTTATAATAGTATATAAAATACTACTAAAATAACACTTCAGCAAGTCATATTTTGCTTAAAGATTTTTAAGTACTGTAACATGCGCTTATTAAATTACTATTATTATATTACTTTAAAATTTAGTTTGAATCCATTTAGATTTTATTCCGCTGTTGACTGGGCCAATCAGGATCTAATAGCGGAAATGTTACTTTCTATTGTTTTTCATAATTTTGTGACCATAATAATGTCAGAATATAATATCTCGGTCACTTTGTGAAAATTGTGTTCTGTGCTATTTAAAAATGCAGTTATATGCATTCAATTCAGCTATTTATCAAACCATAACAAACAATATCCAATCAGAAAATTATGTAGGTAGCAAAGGGAATGTGGTCGGCCAGCAGATATTTTTAAAATTAGCTCTTTATGACATCATAAAGTCGATGAATTGCTCTGACATGGTCTGTAATGTGAATCGAAGAACACGCTTTGCAACATTGCTAAACTTGATGGAGTGTCCTGCCAATATTTCATCTCAAAAGGGTGATTTCAGGACATTTCTGACTGTTTGAAGTATAGGCAACAATCTTTTGCTATTGTGCTATCATTTGATACCATTACAATCTCATCTTATTCCATTTTAAACTTCTTAACTCATTGTCATGCTTAAAAAAGAAACTTGTATTATGACTAAATTGGCCGCTGATGTGCCCTAGTACAAAGGCTGTAGCCGAGATCACACAGGAACCTTCGTTTTATATTTTAAAACTCTTTCCTTTGTACTTTCAGTCAGTGTCCTCCGTGTGTCTCCGCACATTAATATCAAGCTAATGTTCCTTTGTACTTTCCCAGGAAAGTGTCATTTATCACGCTGATCTTTAGGAAAAATCCATCACAAGATCTTCTGGGTGTTAACTACCTACGCCTTCGACTGATTCTGTTGTTGCTCTAGTAAAACGAGCCATTCTTCACACACACACACACCCCATAAACTCATTTAGGCCTGTTCCCGCCTTTAATGCAGTGATACATTTCAGTTCACTAAGTGTTGTTAATCAGAGTCCACTTAATAAAACTGGCAAAGCGCATCGCTCAGAGATCTGTGATAGAAAGGGTTCTTCTGAGGGGACGGGTGAGTGTGTGACCAATGTAGCCTTATGCCCGAGGGTCTGGAGTCCAGAAAAGAGGGTGTCTAGTGTCTTTTCCATAGTGAAACTGCCTGTATATCACTGCCTTTATATGTATACAGTATATCACTCAGAATTGGCAGAATCAGTGAACGGGTCATAACATAATTTTTTTTTTTTAAATATTTTAAAATTATTATTTAGCAATGTTTTTGTTTTTCAGAATAATATAATACATAAAATATAGTTATATATATATATATAATACTGTGTATATATATATATAATACTGTGTATATATATGTTGACCTTGCTGACCTTTTTTCCATAAAAAAAAGGTGAGTATGTTGCTTTCCATTTCCTTTGCCATAACATAATAACAAAAGTATATTTTTAATTATTTAATGACAAATATAAGTGCAGTATTAAAAGCTGTATAAATGCAGTTAATAGCTGTAGTAAACAGTATAGTACTGTAAAAGTACATAATATTACAGCAGGATACTGTATTTGGTAATTACAGTACTGTACTGTAAATGTTGTCTGTACAGTACTGTACAGAAGTAGTCCTGTAAAAATACAGTAAGTGGCTGGCAACCCAGCTGCCAGTAAATTTACAGCAAAGTTTTGCAGTGCACAGGTGCCACAGAAATATGGTAATCTTTTAACGTTATAATTATTATCGTGATTATAATAATTATAATAAATTATTATATTAATAGTAATATAATTATTGTTTTTAATTATTACTACTACTACTACTACTAATAAATAATTAAATTTTGTTTCATATAATTAATATTCAAAATATTATCTTTTTTTTAATGTAATACTAATTTTATAATATTAATATATATATATATTTATATTTTAGTGAAAGGAGTCCCTTACAATGGGATATGGGATCCATGGCATCGGATTTTTTGAAAAACCTCTGCTTTCGAGAACCTTCTTCATATGGTAGTTCCTTTGTTAAACTAAGGTAAAATGTTAAATATTAGAATAATTTTATACTTTCTGATTCCCGGAGCTGTTTATCTTTCATTGCCGTCTCTATATAGGCTATTTTGCCCATTTTAAAGCAAACCATTATTTAATTTGTGGAGCTTTAATGCACCCTGCGATTTTCCGATGAACCTCGATTACAGTGTTTTTGAAATGTTCTGTACCTGGAACATGTCAAACCGTCTGATAATTACAAGGCTGCGAGACATCAAAAGCAAACAGAAAGCTTTCATATGCTAACAAAAAGAAGCAGGTGAATACAGTGAGAACAGATAAGCCAGAAAATGTACTCAATGGGAATGACATTACGGATGAGATGGAATAGAAGTTGAGAACTGTCTTTCTTCATGACTTTGCAGTTCTTCTTGGACAGCCTATTGGTCTTTTGATGACTCCCCCACAAAAGGGTTCTTTGAATGAACAGAAAAGTGTTTGAGGGGTACAGTAAAGCTTTACAGTTAGTTTGGGATTCTTGAGATTTTTTTTTTAGGCTAATGGCTAGAACATGACTGCTATAACCGAGGCTTTGACATGTGCACAGTTGGAGTTCAGCTCAGCCAGCGGACCAAGAATAAGTGTTGAAAATACCTTGTAAAACCTTGAAAATGAGCCGACCCTAAGCAATGTGCTGGAACTGTCAGTATTAATAAACACAGGCAGGACAGGTGTGTGTGTGTGTGTGTGTGTGTGTGTGTGTGTGTATATAAAGAGACAGTATTACTTGTGTGATTGCCTGAGGTGATCAACTAGTGGTGGATGAATGAATCATCCTTGATTATCTCCATGATTTCAAATTAATTATGCCAAAGATTTGACATAATTTTTAATCTTTAAGTGACTAAATAATTCTTATTGATTTTCATGAACGCAAATTAAATATGGCAGTGTTTCATTACAAAACAAATCAGTTTTTTTTTAAGAATCATTTAATTTCCTTAATTTTTAATAAAAATGTTGCAGGATTGACATATTTTTTTATTACAAAACAAGTTTGTTTTTGAACTTTTTGAACTAAATGAGTCATTCTTGTTCATTTCCAGTATCTCAAATCCAATAGTTCACAGATTTGACAATTTTTTGTTTATGAAATTAATCATTGTCTTTGAACAAATATGTTAGGTAACTGAATCATTCTTGTTTTTAAACAAATCTGAATGAGTCATTCGCACTCAAATTTTACATTTTTAATTACTGTAAAAAAGTTTTTGAATGAATCATTCTTGTTCATTTCCTTAATATTAAATAAAATATACCACAGGTGTGACATAATTTTTGATTACAAAACTAATTAGTGATTTTGAACAAATCTTTTTAGTCAATTAATCATTCTTGTTAATTTCAATGATCTCAAATCAAATATTTCAAAGGTTTGATATCATTTTTATGTTATGAAATGAATCATTGTTTTTTTTTTTAACCCTTTTTAGTAAATGAATTATTCTTGTTCATTTCTATGATCTGGTTTGACATAAAGAATATTCTTTGTCATATTTAAAATGAATAATAAGTTACATTTATGGTCATTATTCAATTTCGTCATGCTGAACTTCTTTTGTGTTTTACAGAAAAAGAACATCATAAAGAGTCAGAACGACAATTACAAGGTAATTGATGACAAAACTTCCAATTTTTGGTGAGCTTTTTACTAAAAGATTTGGTTCTAGACTGACTCTGAATCATTCAAAATAGACAAAAAGACTCACTGGATGCTGCCACCTACAAAGAGGGTCAAAGAACAAATGAACTGATCTTTTTGTTGAACAGAATCAATAGATTTGCGTCACTAGCATGAATCAAAATCCTTCACATGAACAAATTAGAACGGTTGCATAAAGATGGACCTTGATGTGAAATCTCAGAATGAGAGAAGATGCGAGAAATAAATGGGTAAAAGAGAAGACACAATAAAACAAATCAAATCACTCAATCCCGGTTCTTGCTATAAACATGAAATTGCTACAGCAGTTTTTATGTGAATAAGACAAGAGAGAAATAATTAAAAATTGTCTTATCCGCTCTTTATTCCGAGTGCTGGGTCTCTGGGAAAAGCCACTTCAGAAGCTTGCCGTGTTGATATGTATGTCATAAGCATTTATGAATCTAATTATCGGACCAGTTCGGTTGAAATGAGCAGTGATTCAGACCCGCCAAGAGTCAAAGATGTCTTCAGCTGCCCACCATCCAGGAAAAAACAACGAATTTGCCTTTTTTTACAAGTAGGGACATAAAATTCTTCTGACTAATTATCCTGGACTATAGCACTGGAGTGTGAAATGAAATTTGATTACTGACAAAGCATTATGTGGTGCACACAGATAAAAAAGTAGGTGGCTGGCAAACAAATAACCCCAAATAAGTAGAATGAGGGCATCGTAAATACGTGACGACACTTCTGATCGGCTGCGGTCATATCCTTGGCTCTCGGAAGACGCTTATAACATAATGCAATTGTGGCCGAGAGGCTCAGTCTGAATTCGTAAACCAGTAATTTTTATCTCTGTAGTATGAATTATGAAAGCCTGATTATTCATTGGTGTGGCTCCACAAATCCACCATGAGTTTAATTCAGTTGTGCATTTAATTCCGTCCTTCTTGTTTCTAATTGCTCTCACTGTGTTTTTTCCCCCCACTTAACGAAATTTGCTGGAGAACGCGGGAACGTTTAATCTGCACATGCCATCAGTGGGTATTGTCTTTCTGCAATTAGACTGATGAGAAGATTTAGCCATTAGCGGGTTCATTACAGCAGCCGCACACCGCCAACTCCACTGGAGCAATCAGAGAACGTGCTCCTCGCTGGCTCGCCGGTGGGAGTTAAAGTCTACAACTTCATCGCAGACGTGAGGGAAATCTGGGAAGCATCAGGTCGGCAGGCCGTTTATGAGATGAACGGCAGAGTTAACGCCGAGCTGATGTTAGTTTGCAGTTGCTTTGAGTAGCATTGAGAATTTAGACATTGTACTAACTATAAGTACCTTTGCAAATACATGTCAACTAACTCTTATTAGATCAGGTTAGGGTTAGGTTTAGGGATAGTACAATAAGTTGACATGTACTTGCAAAGTTACTTATAGTAGAATGTCTGTTGAGGAACCATCAAAATAAAGCGTTAGCAGATATTACGCAGACAGTCTACTAATACTCTGATGACTGGTTGTTGACATGTAGTTGCAAAGTTACTTGTAGTTAGTATTGAATGGTATGTTGGGGGACCATCAAAATAAACTGTTAGCAGATATTAAGCAGACAGTCTACTAATACTCTGATGACTGGTAGTTGACATGTAGTTGCAAAGTTATTTGTAGTTAGTATTGACTGGTCTGTTGGGGGACCATCAAAATAGTGTTAGCAAATATTAAGCAGACAGTCTACCAATACTCTAATGACATGTAGTTGCAAAGTTACTTGTAGTTAGTATTGAATGGTATGTTGGGGGATCATTAAAATAGTGTTAGCAGATATTAAGCAGACAGTCTACTAATACTCTAATGACTGGTATTTGACATGTAGTTGCAAAGTTATTTGTAGTTAGTATTGAATGGTCTGTTGGGGGATCATTAAAATAGTGTTAGCAGATATTAAGCAGACAGTCTACTAATACTCTAATGACATGTAGTTGACATGTAGTTGCAAAGTTACTTGTAGTTAGTATTGAATGGTCTATTTGGGGTATCATTTAAAATAGCGTTAGCAGATATCAAACAGACAGTCTACTAATACTCTAATGACTTGTAGTTGACATGTAGTTGCAAAGTTACTTGTAGTTAGTATTGAATGGTACATTGGGGGATCATTAAAATAGTGTTAGCAGATATTAAGCAGAAAGTCTACTAATACTCTAATGACATGTAGTTGCAAAGTTATAGTTAGTAGAATGTCTGTTTAGGGACCATCAAAATAAAGTGTTAGCAGATATTAAGAAGAATGTCTACTAATACTCTAATGACTTGTAGTTGCAAAGTTATAGTTAGTAGAATGTCTAAAGTGGACTATCTAAAAAAAAGGTGTTACCTAATGTCACATTGTGAGTCACAATTACAGTTATTATTTGGTATTATATTTAATGTATAATAAAACATAAAACATTTTATATTCCAATTTTTAATTATTCAATATTTTTATTATTATTATAAATTATTTATTTGAATTGCAACTTAAAATCACTAAAACTAAAATTAGTTAATCGTTCTGGAAAGAATTATATAAAATTTGTCAAGAATTATATAAAGTTTATTTCTGATTTTTTTTTTTTTTTGAAATTTCATAATTTAACAGCAGGCTTTTGAAGGTAGTGAATGCAGTTGTTTTGCAAACATTGTTCTTTCTTTCTCAGAATAACTAAAAGATTCGCAAGCCAAATCATAATCAGAAACACACTAATATAGCAGTGCTATTAGCTTCCGAACTAATGCTGCCTTCAAGTCATGTCATAATGATCATATTTAGGAGATAAGCGTACATCACCACCACATTTTTAGGCCTTATTAAAGAGGACCTATTATGCTTTTTTCAATTTTCAACTTTCTTTAATGTGTAATGTTGCAGTTTAGACATAAAAAAGTTCTGCAAGGTTAGCAAGCACAAAGTCACTCCAAAGGGAGTTTTTCTCTATATCAGCAAGCACTGTTTCTCAACTCCCTGAACTTTAGTCTTGAGAGGAATGAACATGCCACAATAATCCTCATTTTAAAAAATTCCTGCCCAAGGCATATGCAAAATAAAGGGGGCGAGGCCTGGTTGAGTTGTGTTAGTATATTCATTTCGGCTTCATTTCATTGAACAAAAATTATTCTTAATAGTATTTTTAATTTTAATTTCTGTTCACAATAACAACACTGAATTGCAGCAAAGTTTCTGAAGTTTCTAAAATTAAACTTTACTTCTCCAGAACTCCAATGTACATGAGGATCTGCAGGCATTTTGATTCAAGCTTCAAGGTGTCTGTGTATCGAGAATCTCTTTGATTCAGTGGCAGTGACGTGTCCCGGTTCAATCCTGAGCACCACAGCAGTGGGAAGTGCACATCTGCAACACATGACCTATGAAAGGCCGTCACCATATTTGAAGTGACAGTTTGACAAGGTGCTACTTCCTGAGGTCATCAACACCTTATAAAATAACAGGAAGGTCTATTCTGTAGAGTAAAACTGTCGGATAGCTTGCTGTGTTTATCTTAAAGAGGACCTGTTATGCTTATTTTTTTAATTTTCAACTTTCTTTAGTGTGTAATGTTGCTGTTTGAGCATGAAAAGGTCTGCAAAGTTACAAAGTCACATTCTCTACACTAGTGTGCACTGTTTCTGAACTCCCTGAAACGCCTCGACTGTAGTCTTGAGTTTTCTTCTGGGACTGAACACGTCACGATATTCCTCATTTAAATAATCATTCCCGCCCAAGGCATACACAAAAAAGGGCCGTGGCCTGGTTGAGTTGCGTTAGTAGTGTGTTGTTGCCATGTCCAAGTTTTTTTCCACTCCCGATCTAACGCGGTTATGGTAAGGGGTGTGACATTTCTGAAATGTGCTGACCAATCACAACACACTGCTCCAGCCGACCAATCAGAGCACATTGCGCTTTTCAGAAGGAGGGTCTTCATAGGCAGTGTTGGGGAAAGTTACTTTTAAAAGTAATTTTGCATTACTCCTCGAAAAAAGTAACTAATTGTGGAAAATAATGCGTTACATTACTTTTGTGTTACTTTTTATCAAAAGTGATATGGGAGAAAATGCAAATTCACGCCTGTGCAGTAGAGGGCCCTGTTTAAACAAACAAGCCTTTTAGCTGTGCTGCCATTCTGGATTGCAGAAGAATAAGATGCAGGAGAAGTAAATGTATGCTCACATTTAGTCTAGAACTAGTCTAGAATGACCATACTTATTTGAAAAACTTACTCAGATATTTTGTGGTAAATTTAAAGTTAAATTGTTACTTTAATAGTTACTTGAAAATGTAATCTGATTACGTAACTCGCATTACTTGTAATGCATTATCCCCAACACTGTTCATAGGCACAGGAACTAAACAGAGTGTTACTGACAGACTGGGAAAAGAGGTGTCGCAACAATGTAAAATATGTGAACTTCTTGTTGTAGACCCCAAAAACAAAAGGGCATAAAAGGCCCGCTTTAAAAGAACAGGCTCAATACCACAGTAAACTCTGTTCTAGAGACTAAAGTGAATGTACTGTAGTGTGCAGTGCAGTTAAATGTGATGTGGCTTCGTGACCCCTCTGAGCCGCCACAGTGCTGACTGTTTCATTTAACGACAGGAGGTCACCGGAGGGTCAGCCAGCGCAGTTTGTACTCTCTGAGAATTCATTACTTTGTGCTGCCACCTTGAATAGGAAATGAAGTTTCCGATAAAGCGAGAATTGAAAAAAGCAGAAGGGAGAGTAAAGGAGAAAAAAGGGACAGCATCGCAGACTTAAAAACATGCTCACATGAGGGCCAGCAGAGGTTAACGCTTTTTTTAACATTTTTGCGGACTGTGACTGCAAAATCAAGGAAATTTCTATGGCAATCTGGTGGCCGAGCCAAAGACTTCATGATGTGAGTGAAATTGGAATCTTTATCTCTTATAAAGTGCAGACGGACTGACTTTGGTGTGCCAAAGGCATCCGACTTTGTTAATTGCCTAGAGAGGCCAAAAAGAGGAAAACTGTCTTGATGTTTTACCTTTAAGAGTACCGGTTAAAAAAACATTCTCTGAATAATACACAACTTCATTTGCGTTCCGTAGGATCATTTTATTCTGGCTGATCCCGAATCTGTCATCACTGTCACAGAACGCAGTTTGTTCTTGCTTATTCTAGCGTAAACAAAACCACTTGCGCTCAATTTAGATTTATGCTCAGTATGCAGGTTCCCTTGTGCATATGTTTTATTCTTCCTACTTGTGATAAAGTAGTTTTACAAAGAAAAACTATATTTTTATTAATCAGTATCAGTCTATTTTTTTTTTTTTTTACAGTAAAAATAGCTTACTTGAGAATTGAAATGGTGTAAAAAAAACCTGTTTTTAAATAGCATATCTTGAATTATTTTATTTTATATTTTATTTTACACTTGAATATACAGTAAATGTGATCCTCCTCCTGATACAAATTATACATCATGATGATCATTAATATTTAATTTTAGGTTATTAATACATTAATATTAGGTTAAGTTTAAGGAAAAGTACATGTATGTATTTTTTTCTTTATTAATTTCATTTTTAATTCAAAATGTATTTATATTTTTGTTTTTATAATTTAATTGGCCTTTAATTAATTTAATTGTTTAATTATTTTTTTATTTAATTCTTTGAACTAGCTTATTTTAATTAATTTTTTTAAAGGACAAATTCTATGTATTCTCTCAATTAATATGAAGTCATAAAAGCAGCATGCATAATAATAATTATGAAAGAATTAGCAAAATACCGTTTAAAATAGTTTTAAATGGCATACAGCATATCACATGTCGACTTTTATGTCAGCTGCTCGTGTATTGTGAATGAGTCCTGGCCTGGTTTTCAGACCCGTTGAGAATTTCCTTGACAAATTCAACTAAAATCGTCCCAAATGAGTCCAATCTTTCTTTCTACTGGAATTGCGCACAGCGCCATAACATTGAAGCGCAAAAAATCCCTATTCTTACTCTAATTGATAGTAAGAATCATGATCTAATTTCCGCCCTCAGCGACCGACGAGAGACATGTGTCCCCACTTACGGTGGCTTTGCTCGAACTCAGTGGTTTTACATGTAATCCAACGCGCTCTTGAAGCATTACAGGCCTTAAGCGTGACATTTGCAGGATAGAAGTGTAATTGCACCCTCATTCTGTCTCTCTGTTCTGTGCAGGTTTGCTGCATTGTCGTGGAGTGTAGCTGTGGCCTCTCCTCCTCCTCTTCTGCTGCGCTCTGGGGGCGGGCAGACTGGAGAGACGGTTGCATTAATAATGCAAGGCTGCCTGGAAACCGAACGCGCTGCAGTGAAGTGCTGTGTGGAATGCTAAAGAGGCATTTGTTTGTGTGTCGCCCGTTTGCATCCCTCCCCGTCCTCTAAAAGCACTAGTGCCACCATCCTAAGTTGCGCACAAATGCGTGTGTGTGTGCGCTGGCGGCTTTGTGAATTTGTTTGTGTGTGTAGCTCAGCAGATGTGAGTTTCCTTGGGGTGCAAAGTCTAGCCTTTCTCGTTCCATATGTGCCTTGGTTGCCATATTGACAGATGACATATTGGTGTGCTTGTTTGAGTGACAGGTCTGTATTTACTGCAATCGTACTTTCGATATTTGACAGTGTGAGTTAAAGAAAAGGAAAATTATCAGCCACTCTAGCATCTTCAGTCACAGAGAAAGCCTCAGTGTGAGTTTAAACATACAATCATACTAACTCTCTCGCACACACAAACACACATTAACCACATTGTGGTGTCTAAAATCGGAGGATGTTTACCTTCCATTTACTCCCTTTTTGAGGCGACTGATAGTATTTTCAAGCAGAGATTTTTCTTGAGATTTCTTTGCAGCAGACTCATCATAACCAGATGCGATGCAACAAGTTTCCCGGGTCAAGTGAAAGTGAAAATGCTGCGTGAAGCAACAGATTCACAGGTAGTCATAAGATATTTGATGCGTAATATAAGGGTGTGTTCACACTTGGCAGCTTTGGTTTAATCTGGTGTGATTTCTCTGTTAGGGTGCATTCACACTTTTAGTATGGTTCTCTTGGTTCTTTTGGTCCGAAAAAAGAAAACAATACATTTAGTACAATACAATACATAGTACAATACATTGGTTCGCTTAGCGTTCACCCTGTCATTTTTAAAACCGAACCTAAAGATACAAAAACAAAACATATTTTGCGACAGAACTTAATGAACATCCAAAACAATATTGTGTTCTAGGCTAAATGCGTACATATGATTGTATTTTGACCAGCTGAGAATGTGTAAAGGAGTCAAAGGAATTCCTCCGTTGCACACAAACAAAAATTTGCTGTGAGGAATTGTGGTTCCGACAACTGTACCGAACTGTAATGAGCAACATACAGTATCTCACAGAAGTGAGTACACCCCTCACATTTTTGTAAATATTTTATTATATCTTTGTGACAACACTGAAGAAATTACACTTTGCTACAATGTAGAGTAGTGAGTGTACAGCTTGTATAACAGTGTAAATTTGCTGTCCCCTCAAAATAACTCAACACACAGCCATTAATGTCTAAACCGCTGGCCACAAAAGTGAGTACACGCCCAAGTAAAAATGTCCAAATTGGGCCCAATTAGCCATTTTCTCTCCCCGGCGTCATGTGACTCGTTAGTGTTATAAGGTCTCAGGTGTGAATGGGGAGCAGGTGTGTTAAATTTGGTGTTATCGCTCTCACTCTCTCATACTGGTCACTGGAAGTTCAACATGACACCTCATGGCAAAGAACTCTCTGAGGATCTGAAAAAAAGAATTGTTGCTCTACATAAAGATGGCGTAGGCTATAAGAAGATTGCCAAGACCCTGAAACTGAGCTGCAGCACGGTGGCCAAGACCATACAGCGGTTTAACAGGACAGGTTCCACTCAGAACAGGCCTCGCCATGGTCGACCAAAGAAGTTGAGTGCACGTGCTCAGCGTCATATTTAGAGGTTGTGTTTGGGAAATAGATGTATGAGTGCTGCCAGCATTGCTGCAGAGGTTGAAGGGATGGGGGGTCAGACTGTCAGTGCTCAGACCATACGCCGCACACTGCATCAAATTGGTCTGCATGGCTGTCATCCCAGAAGGAAGCCTCTTCTAAAGATGATGCACAAGAAAGCCCGCAAACAGTTTGCTGAAGACAAGAAGACTAAGGAACCATGTCCTGTGGTCTGATGAGACCAAGATAAACTTATTTGGTTCAGATGGTGTCAAGCGTGAGTGGCGGCAACCAGGTGAGGAGTACAAAGACAAGTGTGTCTTGCCTACAGTCAAATATGGTGGTGGAAGTGTCATGGTCATGCATGAGTGCTGCCAGCACTGGGAAGCTACAGTTCATTGAGGGAACCATGACTGAGCAGAGCATGATCCCCTCCCTTCGGAGACTGGGCCGCAGGGCAGTATTATAACATGATAACGACTCCAAACATACCTCCAAGACGACCACTGCCTTGCTAAAGAAGCTGAGGGTAAAGGTGGACTGGACAAGCATGTCTCCAGACCTAAACCCTATTGAGCATCTGTGGGGCATCCTCAAACGAAGGGTGGAGGGGAGCGCAAGGTCTTTTAACATCCACCAGCTCTGTAATGTCGAGTGGAAGAGGACTCCAGTGGCAACCTGTGAAGCTTTGGTGAACTCCATGCCCAAGAGGGTTAAGGCAGTGCTGGGAAATAATGGTGGCCACACAAAATATTGACACTTTGGGCCCAATTTGGACATTTTCACTTGTGTACTCACTTTGTGGCCAGTGGTTTAGACATTAATGGCTGTGTGTTGTTATTTTGAGGGGACAGCAAATTTACACTGTTATACAAGCTGTACACTCACTACTTTACATTGTAGCAAAGTGTCATTTCTTCAGTGTTGTCACATGAAAAGATATAAAATATTTACAAAAATGTGAGGGTGTACTCCCCTGAAAAGGAGGGTCTTGGTCCCCTTGTTCAGATGGCAGCATTCACACTCATTTAAATGAACCGCCTTAACAGAGCAATCGCACCAGGGTTCGTTTTAATCAAACCCAACATGCCAGGTGTGAACATAGTGTTCAGTTTAATTTATTTTTAAAGCACATTTAAATATAATTATTTATAATAATATATATAATTATTATAATTATAATATAAATAGAGTTTTTTCTTAAAGGGTTAGTTACATAGCCACCCCAGTTGTGTATGACTATCTTCTTTCAGACGAACACGATCAGAGATATATTTAAAAATACCCTGGGTCTTCCAAGTTTTATAATGGCGGTGAATGGGGGCCCAGATTTTGATCCATCCATCATAAAAAGTAATCCATACAGCTCCAGGGGGTTAATAAAGGCCTTCTGAAGCAAAGCGATTGGTTTTTGTAAAAAAAAAATCCATATTTAAAACTTTAGTATAATAACTAGCTTCTGGTAGACGGCTGTATGCATCGATTTGTGGCGGAATAGTAACGCTTGACCCAACACATGACGTAATGGTGAACGTGGAAGCGCAGAAGATAGAGCAAAACCAAACACTGGTCACGAATTAGAAGTTTAAAATGAGAAAATTTGAAAAATAAATGTCGGAGGATTTCGATATAAGAGAAGAGGAGCTTGAGTTTGTTGCACAGACCTATTTGTTTAAATCATGAGAGGTGTCTAAACGTACGCTACTCCTACATCCTGCGTCATACATCGCGTCAAAGGTTACTCTTTCTTACAAAAACCCATCGCTTCACTTCAGAAGGCCTTTATTAACACCCAGAAGCCGTGTGGAGTACTTTTATGATGAATGGATGCACTTTTTTTGGCTTCAAAATCTGGCCCCCCATTCACTGCCATTATAAAGTTTGGAAGAGCCAGGACATTTTTTTTATTTTTTTTATATAACTCAGATTGTGTTCATCTAAAAGAAGATAGTTATATACACATGGGATGGCTTGAGGGTGAGTAAATCATGGGTTAATTTTCATTTTTGGGTGAACTATCCCTTTAAAGGCACTTTTACGTTAGTGACACTAATGACATGGTTTCAGTTTCCATGCAGGAAACCTATGAGCTGATAACCCAAATTCGCTTTGGATGAGAGCGTCTATTGAATGTATAAATGTAGAGTTGGGTTTTGCACTGTGACACAAATAGTAACCAGGAACTGAAAAAAATAAGATTTATCACTTGTCGCTTCGTTTTGCGCCTAATTTTGAGACTGTTTAATGTTTTTCTGAAGCATTCTGAAAATGAAAGCGATCCGGCTCGGGTCGGCCCTCATGCTCTCCTTTCATGTCCCTGTATATTACAGCAAGTCAATACCAATTAATCTTTACAGGGTAATCCAGCACATTGCATTCATAATCCACTCTCAGCCTTGAGCATTGTGTTGTGCACTGCAGCGTTATCCATCTATTCGTTTAGTAGCCTTTCCTGGAGGCAAAAATATACAGCACTTGGCACGATTCCATTAATGTACCACTTTATTAAAGCATTTTATATACTGTGGAAACACTTAAAAATAAATAAATAAAAGCAGAATAGTAATAAAAACAATTTACGGCAGCAAGAACAGCATATGATGTATTTTTCTCTTTTTATTCATGCATTTGTTGACATAGGAACAAGACAATGGGAGCATGCAAACACTTAGTATAATCAAGTGCTCGCCCCAGGACAGGAATATAATTCCTTAATGCCTTGCTTTCCATTTAAATTTTACACCATTTATAACGAACGCCTCACAAGAGTAATGCTTTTTTGAGCACTTGTGAATTGCACACGCTAATGAACTTATTTTTAAATGCATGGTTTATAAATTTAATCCACACACACAATCTGTGGGAAGAGAAATACGAGGTCTTGTGCTCAGAGGCCCACACAGGAGATTCACGGCACGCTGCAGTCGGCAGAGAAGATTACCGACTTCTAATGTACATCCTGTGGGGTAACGCTGTAATCACAGTAACCTAGATATATCACGGAGATGAGCAGATTGATAGGTTGTCATGAAGATGATTGCGCCATGAGACGGGAGAGGGTGTTGCTCGCAGTCCGGCAGTACATTAAGTCGAGGAGTAATTTTAGCGTTATGGCGCGTAACGGGGTCGTCGCAGTTTAGTGCAACACTTCAGTCTCGCACACACGCACTGCCGCCGGCTCTAAAAGATGAGAGAGATATTAGATCAGGAACAAGAAGTGGTGCATGCATGCATCTGATGCCGTCCTACTGTATATGTTTTAGAGATGCCCAGGGAAGACTATTGAAATCATGAGCTGCTTTTCCACCGTCGGGCCGAACAGTCCGTTATATTTCCACTTGAGCCTGGTAAGGCACGATTACAAACTGTTCTCGGCCTGGAATTCTCAACAGATGTATTGATGTCGTAAGTCAGGATTGGTCACAGACTCTGATGTTGAATGACAAAATAACCTTATGAACTTTATAAGGTTAAGTACACAGTTTATAGTGCAGTATTTGGGACACAAGTTATTTTTGTAGTTTACTAATTGAGACAATTCATTATGGAAGCTTGTTTCTGCCACTGAATAAAAAATAAAGGTAATTAATTACAACTTTTCTGCTTTCACAATTCTGCTTTTTTTCCTCAGAATTGTGTGAAATAACCTTGCCATTCTGACTTTTCGGAGAAAAAGTCAGAATTGCCTGTTTATATCACGCATTTGCGAGTTATGAAGTCAGAATTTTGAGATAAAAATGTGCAATTCTGAGAAAAAAAGTCTTATTTTCTTCAGAATTGGACTTTATAACTTGCAATTGCGAGTTTACATCTCACAAGTTCAGAGAAAAGATGTCATAATTGCGATACAAACCCGTAATTGTGAGGAAAAAAGTAAGAATTGCGATTGTGAGAAATTCAGAATTTCGAGAAAGTCAGACTCGCAATTCTGAATTTATTTCTCGCAATTGTGAGTTTACATCTCACAATTCTGACATTAAGAACTGCGAGATGAAAAGTTGCAATTATCTTTTTTTTATTTTTTTTTTTATATTCCATGGCAGAAACAAGCTTCCATAGTTCATAGGTGTTGGTTGTTCAGGAATCTGATCATCCTAGTCACACTGTATGTTTTTGATTCACCAAAACGAACCGGTTCATAGGAGTCATTTGATTAGGAATCTGAATATACTGGTATGTTTTGATTCATTAAAAAGAACCTGTTCAAAAGAGTCAGTCGTTTTTTTTCTAGCAGTTGCGAGTTTACATTAAGGAAGCTTGTTTCCGACACTGAATAAAAATAAAAAAGGTAATTGATTGCAACTTTCTATCTCACAATTCTGCTTTTTTGAATTCATAGTTGTGTGAAATAACCTCACTTTTCTGACTTTCAGAAAAGCGAGGTTATTTCACACAATTATTTGCCAGTTTATATCACGCAATTGCGAGTTTACATCTCACAATTCTGAGAAAAGAAGTCAGAATTGCAAGATATAAACTTGTAATTGCAAGAAAAAAGTAAGAATTGCAATTGCAAGAAATAAATTCAGAATTGCGAGTCTGACTCGACCAGTTCATAGGAGTCATTTGATCGGGAATCTGATAATACTGGTATTTTTTGACTCAGTTGAAAAGAACCTGTTCATGAGAGGCCAGTCTGTAAGAATCATTCACTTGAGAAACAGGCTATACTGCTTGAGCAAAATGTTTTTGATTCACTAAAAAAATAACCTATTCATAAGAGTCATTTGGGGAATCGGTCTACACCAGTCATGCAATTAGTTAGTTCTTGCTTCCAGCTCAAGATGCTCTAGATCATTCTCAAATCATCCTGAATAACATGATAATCAGGTTTTGCAAAAACTTGTGGAGTTTATATAGTGCTGCTGTCATTAGGTAGACATCCTGAAATTCAATTAAGTTCAAGTATCACTCAAATTATTATGATGATGCTATAATTTGTCATGAAAACATTGTATTAAATCTTGTATTAAAGCCTTTCAGTAGTCTAGACCTTTGGAGCCCACTGTAGATCATTAGCACAGAGCTGTTAGCATCTTGTCATCTGTTTGTTCTTCTTTTAAAGGGATGAATATTTCACTCAAAAGGGGGATGTATCATTCACGATTTAATGCGAAACTGAATCAGCTGAGACTCCAGTCGCCTGTTTGCCCGCAGGGCAGCTTTAGTGTGATGGGAAAGTATGCTTGTGTGTGTGTGTGTGTGTGTGTGGACAGAGGCTAGATAACAGAGAAAGAAAGCTGTTTCGGCAGAGAGATGACTGAATTAATGTGTGCAGACAGACAGAGTCACTGACATACTGGTGCCGTGTGAAGTGATGCCAAAACAGGAATAAATCTTAAATGTGCACATTGTGATATGGTTTATTATTTTTTATTTGTATTTTTCTACTTATATAATGTATGGGTTTTCAAACATTTTGATGCCAAGGACCCTCAAGTATAATCATTGTCTTTTGAGAAATGTATTTGATCTATAAAATGTACTGGCAACACTTGACAATGATGTCTCATTTGTTTACATTAACATAAACTAACAATGAGCAATATACTTTTAGAGCATTTATTAACCTTTGTTAATGTTACTTAATAAAAATTGTAATGCTCATGTTAGATCACAGGGAATGAACTAATGTTAACAGATACAAGTTTCGATCTTTTCAATGTTAGTCATTAGTCAGTGTTGCGATTTAACATGAATAAAGACTTAATAAATATTAATAAATATTATAATTATAAAGATTATACATATTATATATTATAAAGAAAACATAATTAAATAATTGCTTCCTAAATTAAAGTTATGGGCTTTTATATTGTTAAAATATTATTGTTTATATTGTATTCAAATGATCATATTTTATACACTATTTTAATTGTATAAATTCATTTGTACATTTTATTTATACAATTAATATAATAATAATACTGTTACTTTATGCAGTTAATTTGTATTTTTCATTGGTAATTAACATTCACAAATGGAACCTTATTGTAAAATTCTATCATACATATTTGTAAAATCTTTTTTGTCTCTCAAATTTTTCACATTTTTCACCTCATTATGGCTCTTTGGGGGTCCCTGGAAACCCGTTTGGAAACTTCTGTACTAATGGATTGAGGAAAGGAGCTTAGATTCAATTGGCATTATGGGTCAGAGTATTAATTTCTCATTTTTATTACTTTTTTCCCCCTTATTAATCACACCCAAATTAACATGTTTAATCGGCTGCATTAAAAACAATCTTCAGTAGGTATCTGGCAGACAGTGACAAATAGATGTCAATATAAATTCATGTCACAAGGCAATTTATGGCTTGTAAATTATATAAGTGTCTTACTAGGATGCTGTCAAGCAGTTTATGCTTTGCCCAGATCACTTCACACCAATTCTTATCACTTTAGGTATTGTTATGTATCGCACCTTGCTAATGAACTGCACCGGACTAACACCTCTAAATGTGGGAAGGTGTCAGCGTTAAGATAGCGGCCTGAAAACGTCTTGTTTTTTTGTGTGAAGTTGTGAAGTTGAAGTTTGATAATGCCACTCTGTGGTCACTTTTGACTTATTCTGATATTTTCGCCATGGACATCGTACTTTTCCTTTTGTCTTTTTTTGTCTGTAAAAGATGACTAACTTGTTAACTTTAACACTGTACCATCACAGAGGTTAAAGGCAACTTTAAAAACGACCACAAATATGATGTCAACTAAAAAGGAAAGGCATATTGGAACTTCTCATGTTTATTGCCTTATTCGCTTGTTGTATTCCTCAACTGTAGGTCACTTTGGATAAAAGCGTCTGCTAAATGAATAAATGTAAATGTACATTTTGATTAAAGGGGACCTATATGTCTCTGGCGTCCCCAGAATGTGTCTGTGAAGTTTCAGCTCAAAATACCCCACAGATCATTTATTATAGCTTGTCAAATTTGCCCCTATTTGGGTGTGCGCAAAAACATGCCGTTTTTGTGTGTGTCTCTTTAAATGCAAACGAGCTGCTGCGGTCCTCTTTCCAGAAGAGGGTGGAGCTTTAACAGCTCGTGCTCAACAACAACAAAGGTGGATAATCCCACGCAGCCAAAATGAGGATTGTCAGTAACGGTGTTCAGCCTTATATTGTTCAAACCGGAGTCGAACACTGATGGAGAGACTCAGGAAGAAGTTTTTAGAGTGTAAATATCATATTAAACATATTAATCTTTTGTGCAAATCCAGTGTTGAATTGACCCTCATTTGTGAAGCAGTCCGGCATAAAATGACGGCATGGTAACAACACTCTACTACAACAACTCTTCCTCTTCTCTAAAGAAGTGGAAACTGGTACACCGTTGTCACTTCTGAAAACAAAATGGCGGCACCGTGGATGGAAACATGCAGATTAAGAGGTAGTAATATTATACCCAATTATAGCACTTAAACACGGAAAAAGTCCGGTTTTCATGATACGTTCCCTGTAAAGGTTACAACAAAAAACATTGTTAGAGACCAGAATAAGACCAGAACATGTGAATCGGGTCAGCTGTTAACTTAAAATGCCCATCTAATTCTTTAAGTGTCTTCTGTTCAGCGTGAGAACATTTATTATCATTGTCTGCCAATCCCACAGAAGCTGTCTAGTTCCAGATCCTGCCAATGTCGTATAATTTATTTAAAACTGGCTATATAATCCTGGATTGATTCTTTTGTCTGATTGACACCATATTTTAAGCACATATGCTTTTTGATCTGCCAGAATATATAGTAAGTGTTCTAAAAACCTTAACCTGAGACCTTTTAGACCGACTAACCTAGAAATCCAAGGAAGAAAAGACAAATGTGATCCTTTTCATTCAACGAACTGTAAGTCAAGGATAATAAAGTCATTCAAATTCTAAAGAATTTCTATTAATGACAGCATGTTAAATACATGAATCTGTTTTAGCACAACAAAATCATACAGTATACATTTTTAAGCAGCAAGACTACATGGGTCAATGTCAGTATTTTTAAAAAATTTGTTTTATTAATAGAACTGCTTGCAGGAAAATGATTAAATTTGGCACACAGATAGAGGACGGTGTGAACATTAACCACAGCAATTTTGGAATCTCTAACTCAATCCCTCTTGTGCCACCAACTGTCCGAATTTGTTTCTTGTTTTGTTTCTTCCTCTGATTCAATTGCACCCTATGACATCAAACATACTTTATTTCTCCGAACACATCCTAGATGGTTCGTCCGATTTTCACCAAAATTGGCACAGATCATCTTCAGACCATGCTGTTAAAAAGTTTTTAAAAGCCTTTTGATAAACCCAACTGTTCTTGAATATTGCACTAACGAATCTGATAAAAGAGTACGCCAAACTGGATCAAGGCTATATGTTTGCAACACTTTAGTGTATTAAGACAAATCTTGATCCATGTCATCACAAGCATATTCTGAAGCTACATGTAGCATTTTGGCACAGCGCCATCTTCTGGTCAGGAGATATGAAAAATAGTTATTTTTGCTTATAATTTATGAATGTTTTGCCCAAATTATATAACTGGTCTCTTTTAATTCCATGCCGTATACCGAGTCGAATGATACCCAATTTTCTAATATTGGCCATTTTGGGTGTCGGCCATTTTAAATTTTGTCGTAAAATGTTGTACTTTATGAACGCATTAGTGTATCATTTTGAAACTTGGTATGTGTTATCAGGACCATGCCCTGAAGGAACTCAGAAAGTTTTAGAACAGCGCCACCTTTAAATTTATAATCAAATTTCCAAAAATGCTAATAGTTTTTGATTAATTTTGCCTATTTTAATTCAGAACATAAACTAGTTGTTATATATTTCTTCTGTCATACCGAGAACAATGATACCAATTGTGTCTTATTTGGACAAACTTGCTGTCTGCCATTTCAAATTTCTTTGAAAACCTACTTTTTCAAACTCCTCCTAGACCGTTGGTTCGATATCCACCAAAACTAGCTCAGATCATCTTCAGAGCATGCTGGCAAAAAGGTAATAAAAGCTTTTTGATTGAACAAACCATTCTCAAATAATGCATCAATAAATTTGATGCCATTGTGCCAAGCTGATTCTGAGGCTGTAACTCTGCAATGCTTTACCATGTTGATACCAAACTTTGTATGCATCATTGTCTCCTTACACTGACCTCACAACATCAATTTGGTAACAGCGCCACCTATTGGTCAAAAGTGACAAGCAATTAAGTCATATTAGAAGTGATTGTATTTGTGATTTTTCTGCCATTTTGACTAATATAAATGGCTATCATATATATATCTCATCCATTGTAAAGCAGGCCAAAAAACACGGGATCTGTGATTTTATATATATATATATATATATATATATATATGTGACCCTGGACCACAAAACCAGTCATAAGTTGCACTGGGATATTTGTAGCAATAGCCAACAATACTATCAATTTTTCTTTTATGCCAAAAATCATTAGGATGTTAAGTAAAGATATATATATATAAATATAATATAGTAAATATATATATGGGCAACATTAGGGGGGGGCAAGGGCATATTCTTCCCGATGTGCGTCGTCAGCTCCGGTCCACTACAATTTGGAGTGGTTAAGGCCATTTCCCGCGTTACACTCCGTCTCGCACACAGTTGAGTGTGCGAGCCTTTCAAAGATATTACTTTACCCATGAGCACCGTCCGTGGTCACAAAAATTCGGTTGCATGCGACCACTGTTCAGAGAGTCAAAGCCAGTCCACAGTCTAGTAAACGTTTCTTGCTTGCACCGACTGAAAACACGAGATACATCATGAGACAGGAGAGACTCGGACATTGCAGTACTGAACATTGAACGGTCCATGCATGTGGATTTGGATAAAACAGGTAATCGCTTTGATGCTGTGCCTGGTGAACACAGTTTAGCCCTTCACAGTGGCGTATCACGGACAGGCACGCAGGGCTATTAAATTATTCTTATTATTATGCTACTTTTATTATTAAATTAATATTGCAATTCATTTGCCCCTCAATATCATAGCACATCACCGCATAACCGATGCACCGTGAGAGAGGATAATAAAAGATTAGTTAGATAGCAGCTTACTCCTCATTTAAAAAAACAACTTGTTTAATACAAAATACTTCTCAACTCATGAAAAATACTAATTTTTTTAGCCACAAGAGAAATATTAATAAAATAAATTAGATTCATCTTGCATCGTCTCTTAGAGAATATGCGCCATTAATGCAGTGCCAGATGCCAAAAGCTCGGTCAGTTTTTACTTTCAGTTTCTGTAGTGAATAATTGACTGGCGTGTGAGACTTCCAACTCTCACGCAAAGTTGGGGCTTAGCCCCTTAGTTCCAGTGAAAGGAACTCTTAATGCTTCAACATACCAAGACATTTTGGACAATTTCATGCTCCCAACTTTGTGGGAACAGTTTGGGGATGGCCCCTTCCTGTTCCAACATGACTGCGCACCAGTGCACAAAGCAAGGTCCATAAAGACATGGATGAGCGAGTTTGGTGTGGAGGAACTTGACTGGCCTGCACAGAGTCCTGACCTCAACCCGATAGAGAAAACCTTTGGGATGAATTAGAGCGAAGACTGCGAGCCAGGCCTTTTCGTCCAACATCACTGCCTGACCTCACAAATGCGCTTCTAGAGGAATGGTCAAAAATTCCCATAAACACACTCCTAAACCTTGTGGAAAGGTTTTTATTGCTATACACAAGATTGAGCATAAATGATATGCATTTCATGTACGAAATCACAGGGGTGCATTTGTTTTTTTTCATATTCATGTTGCTGTGTACAGCATTTACACAAGTAACTCTAATGAACATGTTTGCTTGCTTAATGTGCAATTATTTTGTCGAGCTGCTTGTAATTGCACATTGTTATTGGTATTACTACAGTAATTGATTGTGTTAAAATGTGTAACATGGACAATGTAAAAGTAAAGCATGACCAACTTTTTTTTCCTCTTTTCCAGTTGACATCTCACAATAATTCTTTAACCTGCCAGTGAACACACCCACCTCATCATGATTCAGTTTCATCTTTGGATGAACCCGGTTATCCCAGGTTACCTGTCACTCCGAATCACGACCACCATCCCGCTTGGAGTTCTAAAAAACGATCCAACCTACTCTTTTAATTCAATAGGTGTCGCTGGCAAACACAGGTTACATTCTCTCCCTCCATCTCTCTCTGGTATTCCCTTTTGACTGTGGAGCCAGTATTTCCCTCAATCCCGGGCTGACGCCTAACCTTTTCTAGCCTTTTAATATGCAGCGTCGTCTTCTTCAGCATGCCTTCCTGAATGTCACTCTCAATCTCTTCTGACATTTGTGCTGAAGATGCCACATTAGGTGACAAAATGCAACACACGTTACAGCACTCTTTTAATACTCTGGTGACAAACACGGAAACCCGAAACGTGCTGATGTGGCTCTTAGGCATAAACAAGTGATATTTACAAACAGAACGCTAGATTAAAGCAGTTTGCCTTTGCATTACAGTAGTTTTACCACAAGTGAAGCACAACCAAGCACATTAACAATAAATACAATGACTATATAAAAAATAAGGATGCATCAAAATTGAAATTCTATCTGATAGCCGATAAAGTTCCAATATTGTAAAATATTCTAAACTACAGTATAAAAAAATGGATAAATATCCAATGATAGATCAGGTGTATAATAAATCAGTACCATATTGGTTATTGGCAGATGTTACACAAAAAAAAAAAATGTACACAGTAAATCACAGTTTTCCATTGTAATGTACAGACAGTAATGTACCCTAAAACAATGCATTCTGGGTAATATTTGTCATTTTAAGAAAAGAGGCCCAAAGGCGACTTTCTTGAAAACGACAAATAATATTACCCATAATGCATTGTAATATACAGAAGTAATATACTGTAAAAACAATGCATTCTGGGTAATACTTGACGTTTTCGAGAAAGTAGCCTATAGGTTACTATAATATTACAAATAATATTACTCAGAATGCATAGTTTTATGCTATATTACTGTTTCAATGGAAAACGGTATTTTATTAGTTATTAGTTATTTTTTAGTGTTTCGTTTTTTTTTTGTTTTTTTTTAACAGCTATTGATATTGACTATATAGGATATTTAATTTAGTCATTTTGTCATTTACTTTTTTCAATGACATTTTTACATTTAGATGACTTTTCTTTTTAATGTTCATTTAAAGTCTAAAATTATAACATTTTCATACTGTACATTATAATGTTGTGATGCCTAAAATTATTATTTAGCATGTAAACAATTTATTTATTTTTATTTTAGCCAGAATATTACATTTACATTAAACTTTAATTTTAATATATGCCACATATTGCCAATTATCATGCATCGTTAATAAAAAAAAATTCTTTCAACATTAACTTGTTTTCTTGCCCTTGTAGTACATTTTGTAACGTATTGCCTTTTGAAGGATTAAATCAAATATTTAATAAATTTGAAAAATATATAACAAAACATAGAACACCTACATAACATTAAGGGTTGTTTGTTGAAATACCAACAATTTAGCAAATTCTCACCCCTGAGAATCTTTTTTCACATTTCATTTTTCAAATAATTTCCCCATAGTTCAATATAATGTTCCCTTGGCGTAAAGACTCTTGCAGAAGGCCACAGAAACCGTTCTAATCCCAAGATCTGTGTTCTGAAGCCCCCAGAAGTCATTTTCAACAGTAGCTTCCGTCCGCCCCTCTGGACCGAGTGTTACTATCATTGCTCAGAGCCAGATTTGATCTGGGAATCATGGGACTGGATGTCCTGTGTACTAATCAGCAAACTAAAAGTGTGGGCCTCTGGCTTGCTGCGAGATCATTTGTTTTCAGGGGAATGACTGTAACAGCCAACCTGGGCCTGACCAGCCCCACTCCATACGTTATCACTGAGAGAAAGATAGAGAAGGAGTGCTCTTTTATCATTGTACTATTACTGCATGGACTTTATTGCACACATTTCCTCTCTCGCAAGTATTTAGACATGAAAAGCTAAAGAAAATCAGTGGAGCAAGCTTACTTTGAGATTTCACAGCCCAACTGCACCTTTAGTAAGTCTCTAAACCTGAGCCCACTCATTTCAGAATATCTCGGAAAAAGCCATTGAAAATATTTATCCAAATAAAACATCTTCAGTCTTGATTTGTTTCTTATAAGGCACAGATTTGAGTTGTGTGAAAAAGATAAATGGCCCCTACCAGTGTTAAAGCCAACCTATGTCCTTGCATATTGTACCTTATCACAACCAATGTTTCTAAAATGCGATCAAGGTTATTGATTATTTAGGTCATAGTGGAGGTTCTTAGAAATGGATCCGGGATTGGTGTTGGGGGCTTGTATCAGAAAAAAACATCAAGGACTTGACCAAAACAGATCTCATCTCCCCGTGGATAACCAGGGCTGTAGATCAACCCTCTCCAGTCTGCTCCATCTGTGTGATCGGCTGCCAGATAACTGGGCTCTGGAAGTGGTCGATCACATGTTTTTGTTTTTTTTTTCCTTTTTTTTCTTTTCTTTTTTTTAAAGTGGAACCAGGGCGGAATATCAGACCTCATGTTCTACTGACCAAACACTCTTATATGTGTCTGTCCTGATCAGCGAGTTATCTGCAGTTGTGTTTAACAAGCAAGCTGTTCCTGTTTGACATTAAATGTCATGCCGTCTTAATTTGAGATGGACATGTATAGTCACCTTGCCTCTTGCCTGTAGGTCAGAATCCTTTATATATTGCTTATCCTTGGTAATACACAACCCATTTGTTGTAGTTAATCTTTATATTCTTTATAAATCCCACAAATGTCTTTCTCTATTACAGGAGCAGGAGATTGAAAAACATCTTGGCTGAAGAGTGAATCTAAGGACAGAAAAAAAGACACAGAGATTTTCAACTGTAAGCTAACAAAACATAGTAGTACAATTGAATGCCTTTGATATTTGACATCATCTCAGTGCCTACATCTATAAGGCATTTCACTGCACACATCATTGGATCAAAGCAGCCAGGGCTGAGAGATAAAAACCTTTGGCAGTGAAGCCTCTCGGATGAGAGTTGGCCCCTCTCACTGCCGGAATGGCCTGGCTGGGTAAATGGTTCAAGCTGAAACCATCGGAGTCATTATGAAGTCATAATGATGGCTGGTGATGTAAGATGTGATTCTCTCCAGAGCACAATAGACAAAGCTTTGCCATCACAAGAATAAATGACACTTTAAATTACAATAAAATAAAAAGCAATTATTTTAAACTAATAATTTTTCACAATTTTACTGTTTTAATTTAAAAAAAAAAATGCAGTCTAGGTGAGCAGAAGTCGTCTTACTGACCCCAAACTGAATGCTAGAATGTACCATCCGTCCATCTGTCCATCCATCCATCAGTCCAACTAACCTCCATCTATCCATCCATTTGTCCATCTGTCCACCCATTTATTTATTTGTCCATCCAGCCATTCATTTGTCCATCTGTCCACCCATTTATTCACCTGTCCATCCATTCATTTGTCCATCTGTCCATCCATTTATTCATTTGTCCGTCTGTCCACCCATTTATTCATTTGTCCATCCATCACTCCATCTGTCCATCCATTTTTTCCATTTGTCCATCTGTCCATCCTTTTTTTTTTCATTTGTCCATCTGTCCACCCATTTATTCATTTGTCCATCCATTCATTTGTCCATCTGTCTATCCATTCATTTGTCCATCTGTCCATCCATTCATTTGTCCATCTGTCCATCCATTTATTCATTTGTCCATCTTTCCACCCATTTATTCATTTGTCCATCCATTCATTTGTCTATCTGTCCATTTGTCCATCCATTTATTCATCCGTCCATCTGTCCATCCATCCATCAGTCCAACTAACCTCCATCTATCCATCCATTTGTCCATCTGTCCACCCATTTATTTATTTGTCCATCCAGCCATTCATTTGTCCATCTGTCCACCCATTTATTCACCTGTCCATCCATTCATTTGTCCATCTGTCCATCCATTTATTCATTTGTCCGTCTGTCCACCCATTTATTCATTTGTCCATCCATCACTCCATCTGTCCATCCATTTTTTCCATTTGTCCATCTGTCCATCCTTTTTTTTTTTCATTTGTCCATCTGTCCACCCATTTATTCATTTGTCCATCCATTCATTTGTCCATCTGTCTATCCATTCATTTGTCCATCTGTCCATCCATTCATTTGTCCATCTGTCCATCCATTTATTCATTTGTCCATCTTTCCACCCATTTATTCATTTGTCCATCCATTCATTTGTCCATCTGTCCATTTGTCCACCCATTTATTTATTTGTCCATCCAGCCATTCATTTGTCCATCTGTCCACCCATTTATTCACCTGTCCATCCATTCATTTGTCCATCTGTCCATCCATTTATTCATTTGTCCGTCTGTCCACCCATTTATTCATTTGTCCATCCATCACTCCATCTGTCCATCCATTTTTTCCATTTGTCCATCTGTCCATCCTTTTTTTTTCATTTGTCCATCTGTCCACCCATTTATTCATTTGTCCATCCATTCATTTGTCCATCTGTCTATCCATTCATTTGTCCATCTGTCCATCCATTCATTTGTCCATCTGTCCATCCATTTATTCATTTGTCCATCTTTCCACCCATTTATTCATTTGTCCATCCATTCATTTGTCCATCTGTCCATTTGTCCATCCATTTATTCATTTGTCCATCTGTCCATCCATTCATTTGCCCATCTGTCCATCCATTTATTCATTTGTCCATCTGTCCACCCATTTATTCATTTGTCCATCCATCACTCCATCCACCCATTCATTTGTCCATCTGTCCACCCATTTATTATCCATCCATTTATTTGTCCATCTGTCCACCCAATTATTAATCTGTCCATCCATCACTCCACCCATCCATTCATTTGTCCATCCATTTATTATTTGTCCATCTGTCCACCCGTTTATTTATTTGTCCATCCATCACTCCATCCACCCATTCATTTGTCCATCTGTCCACCCATTTATTCATTTGTCCATCTGTCCGCCCATTTATTTATTTGTCCATCTGTCCACCCATGTATTCATTTGTCCATCTGTCCACCCATTTATTATCCATCCATTTATTTGTCCATCTGTCCATCCATTTATTAGTCCATCTGTCCATCCATTTATTATTTGTCCATCTGTCCACCCATTTATTCATTTGTCCATCTGTCCACCCATTTATTATTTGTCCATCTGTCCACCCGTTTATTTATTTGTCCATCCATCACTCCATCCACCCATTCATTTGTCCATCTGTCCACCCATTTATTCATTTGTCCATCTGTCCGCCCATTTATTCATTTGTCCATCTGTCCACCCATTTATTCATTTGTCCATCTGTCCACCCATTTATTATCCATCCATTTATTTGTCCATCTGTCCATCCATTTATTAGTCCATCTGTCCATCCATTTATTATTTGTCCATCTGTCCACCCATTTATTCATTTGTCCATCTGTCCATCCATTTATTCATTTGTCCATCCATTTATTCATTTGTCCGTCTGTCCACCCATTTATTCATTTGTCCATCCATCACTCCATTTGTCCATCTGTCCATCCATTTTTTTCCATTTGTCCATCTGTCCATCCATTTATTATTTGTCCATCTGTCCATCCATTTTTTTAATTTGTCAATCTGTCCATCCATTTATTCATTTGTCTATCCATTCATTCATCTGTCCACCCATTTATTCATTTGTCCATCTGTCCACCCATTTATTCATTTGTCCATCTGTCCGCCCATTTAATCATTTGTCCATCTGTCCGCCCATTTATTCATTTGTCCATCTGTCTGCCCATTTATTCATTTGTCCATCTGTCCACCCATTTATCATCCATCCATTTATTTGTCCATCTGTCCATCCATTTATTATTTGTCCATCTGTCCATCCATTTATTCATTTGTCCATCCATCACTCCATTTGTCCATCCATCACTCCATAATTTGTCCATCTGTCCACCCATTTATTATCCATCCATTTATTTGTCCATCTGTCCACCAATTTATTAATCTGTCCATCCATCACTTCACCCATCCATTCATTTGTCCATCCATTTATTGTTTGTCCATCTGACCATCCTTATTTTTTTCATTTGTCCATCTGTCCATCCATTTTTTCTATTTGTCATCTGTCTATCCATTTATTTTTCCATCTGTCCATCCATTTATTATTTGTCCACCTGTCCATCAATTTTTTTTCATTTGTCCATCTGTCCATCCATTTATTTATTTGTCTGTCTGTCCATCCATTTATTATTTGTCCATCCATTTATTCATTTGTCCATCCATCTATTAATTTGTCCATCTGTCCATCCATTTATTCATTTTTTCATCCGTCCGTCTGTCCAACCAACGAACCCTGGCCAAATGAAATTATTTTTGCATACTTCCATGTTGTAAACCAGGTGATAAAAGGCAGTGCATTGCAATCAGCAGGCTCAATTCATTCCTAATGTCTCAAAATATAGTTCTGTCTTGATAATGCTGACTTTCTTTAATTTACTGAATGAAGCCATTATAATTATCTGAGCAACTTTAGGGTACACGTTATTATTTACAAAAAAAAACAAAAAAAAAACAATAAAAAATTATCTTCATGATGTCCTTAGAAGCGTTAAGCATTAAGCTAATTAGAACAAACAATCAAACCAAATAATTGGAGTTGGTACATTGGAGCATTTGGAATTTCCCACAGGACATTGAAAATGGTGAGATATGTACAAGCTATTGCAGCCTCCCTAGCTAATTATCTCAATTGTTTTAAGGGGCGGAAAAAACTCATTTCATAGAGGGTTTCGCCCATGTCAGTGCTTAGTGTTTCCTTCCTGTTGCAATATAACGGCTTTGTACAAGATGTCACAACTTAATAGAATCGGTTGGGTGATGTGAACGTTAATAAGGCTACACTGAGGTGTTAATGAGGTTGAACACGGCACAGAAAGGCCAACAACTTTAAAAATGGACACTGCCGGAGGGCTGCTTCCCACAGGAGGGGCTGACTAACTATATTCTGATAAAGATTGTGTTGCTGATGGAAGCTAAATTGCTCAGGTTGCTTTTTCATAGCTCAGGAGAATTCATATAGTCCTCAGTTACATTCAAATCAAACTTTTCTTAGATCATTCAGAACTTTTCTCCTAAAATTCCATTTAGGAGATAAAAATGGACACAAATGAGACATTCGATGATGTTCAGTAGAGCATTATAAATGAATGTGGATATAGCTTAGAGCAGATAAGTTGACTTTAAAAGTGCTGGATGAGAAATGTTTGAGTTCATATTGAGACTTTTTATTCCAGATTCTGGTATCATGAAAAATCTGAGCCCAGTTTCGACATCTAGAAGACACATGTGAGATCATATGATATATTCAAACAATTGTCTCCTTTGCTTTCATTTTCATTTATCATAAGTAATTTTAGGAGAAACATCTGAGACAAAGTTAAAACCTGTAAGTGAGAGCTTTATTAAGTCTCCTAACTTCCTGAGGAGACACAAATGAGAAATATTGTTCTCAGGAGAAACATCTGAGAAGCAGGAGACAAAAGTCTCCATTTGCTGTCTGTTTAATGTTGTAAATCTGAGCACAGTTTAGACATCTAGAAGAGACGTGTGAGATCACTTGAATCTTTTTCCCAAGAGAAATATCTCAGAAGTAAGTGGCTCTTCATTTAATCTTGTTGCTGTAAAGGAGAAAAACTTGAGATATTAACGAGATTTGAGAGCTTTGTTAAGTCTACTAACTGAGGAGACACGTGAGAAATTGTTTCTCAGGAGAAACATCTCAGAAGTTGGTGGCACTTCATTTAATCTCATTTCTGCCAAGGAGAATCATTTTAGATATTAAGGAGATTTAGTTTCCTATGAGTGAACTCAAAAATTTACTTTCAAGACTAAATGATCTGGATGATGCTCTCTAAATTAATTTCAGCTATATTTTTGATATCTTTCCTTCTCTTTTCACTTATCCAAAGGAATTTTAGGAGAAGCATCTGAGATAAAGTGAGAGTTCCATTTAGTTTCCTAACTATGAAACAACACAATTTGTCCTAAAATATTAGACATTCCATTGCAAACTTTGGAAAATCTAAAGGCACATTCTCAAGAGAAACATCTCAAGACTTTTGCAAAAGTGTCCATTCGCTGTCTGTTTAATGTTGTTGTCTAGAAGAAGCAATTGAGATCTCTACCATGTTGTTTGCTTGTATTTTTTATAGACGCATCCAGTCAGCGAAACCGCATGCGTGATTAAGCAGTCATCCCTCACAGCTGTCTCCACATCAGTGAAGCGGTTGCCAAGGCAAAGCAGAGGATCAGACAGCAGGTGCGTTCTGAACAACAGCCACCGGCTCTTGTTAGGCTTTCTTAAGTGGCAGGAGGTCGGAATGGCGTCTCTTGTATCTTCTTCTTATTGCGGCTCCACCGGTGAGTAATTAACAGCTCACCTTTCCAGCCCAACAGACTCGTACTGGTTTCCAGCAGAGGCGGGAAGGTAATTAGACAGGGAACGGGGTTGGAAGGAGGCAAGGCATGGCTCCTACGTACAACCACATATGGGCAGGAAGTCACATGCAGGCAGTGAACGCATCTGTAACCGCGATAAACATTGTATTAAGAGATGAGTCATAAGAAAACATGTACACATATAAATCTGAAAAATTTGCATCAAAATGTTGAGTTTGATGACATATTGGGAAGTGTTTGATTTTTTTTTTTAAGTAGTCGTTTAATGAGTTTTCAATGAGTCTTTTTTCTTGCCCCCCATAGTTAGTCAGTAACCAAACAGATCTCGCCCCCCATTGACTACCATAGTATTTATTTTTCCTACTATGGTAGTAAATGAGGGGCGAGATCTGTTTGGTTACTGACATTTTTCCAAATATCTTCCTTTATGTTCAGCAGAACAAAGACATTTATTTTAGGTTTGAAACTACTTGAGGGTGAGTAAATGATGACAGAATTTTTATTTTTGTGTGAACTATCCTTTTAACTCGAAATTACGTATTCATGTGCGTAGTTTTGACGTTGTGTTAACCATATTAAAGAATATATTATATCTGTCAACTGCAATTTCTAAGACCATAAAATGAAAATGAAAGAAATAAAAGAAATAAATAAAGGAAAATAAATGCTGTCATCATAGTTGCTGTCATTGTAGAAAACGGTAGCAAGGTCAATAGTCAGACAGCACCTTCAGAGCTTCGTTATTGTCGGTTGTGTGCCGGTACAGTACAGCGTCTCTTCAAAAACGTCTAAAGTACAGATCACACATCCTTCTGTTCTTCACACAAACCTGCAGGTTAGGGACTGGCCTGTCCTTGAGTTCTCAAGATTCCCTTTCATTCCGTGTCAGTGAAAGAGCCACGTGAATACCATTTAAGGTCCATATAAAACCTCCGGCTTTTTAAATGTAAATGCGTTTTTCTGTTGATGGAGCTCTCACATATGTATGAATTGAAAACTGCAAGATGAGGTTTTATTTACGTGTAGCTATCACATCCTGAACTATGTTACCATGGCAATGAAAATATTTATGATGGCAGGAAAGCGTTATGCAGACCAATCCAAGCTGTATTTAAACAAGGAAGCCTGGTGAAAGCTATCCATTAACATTTTCATTCATCTCCATGACTGTTGCATGACTAGATCCTCCAGAAATCCCTCAGCTACTTGAAATTCTGCTGACATTTATTTATTTTGTGTTGTTTAGTCGTAACTCAGAGGCCACGCCCCCTCTGCCAAAAACCTTTAACGTCCATGGAACCTTTTCATTGCATATAG
The DNA here is from genome assembly GCA_037101425.1 of Elopichthys bambusa. Classification (NCBI taxonomy): domain Eukaryota; kingdom Metazoa; phylum Chordata; class Actinopteri; order Cypriniformes; family Xenocyprididae; genus Elopichthys; species Elopichthys bambusa. Next base: position 6,366,788 of record CM074455.1, read on the forward strand.
TGGATTTATAGTGGAAATGTTCTTCACACTACACTCAAAATATCTAGTTTAGTCATAAAACTCTAGAGGGCACAGGATGATAGGTCCTATCGGTAATCATATCATATTACCGCATGGCACAAGCTGATTGGCCTCTGCTGATTCCGCAGCCAATGATTTTGCTTGCTCAACATTGGTTCAGTGTTTTCTGTAGGCTAGTTCTGCAGTGCTTTATCAAAGTTCCTGATAGACACCCTCCACCTCCCCCAGCTCCACCTGCCTAGATCTACTACGTGATTTAGATTAGAAAACTTTATTAATCCCTGTGAGGGGAAACTAGATTTAGTTTTAGATTCTCTCAATCTCAATTTAGATTTAGATTTAGAACTGATTTAGTTATATCTATTCCTGTGTATCTATTAGCAGTAGCAAGTCCATAGTTGCTCTGCAGCAGTGTAGCAGATCTGGTCCCCCAAGACCAAATACATTAACATTGCCATATTCATTAACATTCTAAAATTATTTAGAGAGTTGTCAGGATTGCAATAAAGGTCCAAAAAACATATTTTTTTTTTTTTTGCAGTGATGCCATAGAAGAACCATTTTTGGTTCCATGGAACCTTTCATTGAACAGTTCTTAAAATAACCATTTTTTCTTAGTGTGAAGAGCATTTTAAAAATCTAAAGAACCCTTTTCCACTATAGAGAATCTTTTGTGGAATGCAAAGGTTCTATGGATGTTAAAGATTTTTTCATGGAACCATCAATGCCAATAAAGAACTTGTTATAAAAAAAAAAATAAAAAAAAATGTTCTTTTAAGAACTGTTCTGTGAAAGGTTCTTTGGGAAACCAAACATCATTATTCTATGGCATTGCTCTGAAAACCCTTTTGGAATTATTTGTATCTTACTTTTGTCTTTGGAGTGAAACAAACACGATGACTGACTGACTGACTGACTGACTGGCTGGCACAGCAGACGGCTCTTTTCTGTCCAGTTGAATAACTGCTAAACAGGGCTGGAACAACTAAGGGGTAAATACCCACAAGCAAATGCTACATTGGTGGAGTGGCAGATCCGTCTCAGATTAATGCATCAAGAGAGGGATTTAACCTTGAGAAGTGCCTCAGATCGACAGTGGTTCAAAGGCCCTGACAATCACTCTTACAGCAGTCAGTTGTTTTAGGCAACATCAAGTTGCCAAGAAACATTTTTATTATTTTATTGAGTAACAAAAGTCAGACTTAAGATGTAATTTTAAAGGAAGACATTATTTTTGCCTCGTAGTAGCTGTGGCACTGATTTGTGTGTTTTATTCAACAACTATGTGCACTTTTAAATGAATGGATTTCGGATGTTTTTACAATTGTGACCCGTGCTGGCAAAATGAGTCGCATGAGCTAAACAAGTCAAAAATTTTTGTTGAATTTGAGGTTTTCACAAAAATTAGTTCATTAAGCCCTCATCTAGCAATCCAAATGCTTCAAATAGCAATTCAACATCTAAAAGTATCTTTATTTGTTTGTTTTCTGAGAGGAGTACCTTTCCTTTGACCATGAAAAATGCAGATTTTCTCTGCTTGCTTCACCACTCTCGCTTCCCCTCAGCAACTTCCTCATTAGTCCAAGCTTGGTATCATTTAAAGCGCAACATTCCAACTGGACTGACAGATCCACAGTGCGTGCACAAAGACGCCTCAGAGCACGATCCTGATACACACATTACAGTACTATATTGAAGTAAAATATTGAAAAAAAAAAAAAAAAGATGAATATATATTTTCCTATAGATATTTGGTTTTGACGAGGTGTGTGCCCAATTAGGTGGTATTACCAGGGATTTTAAGGTATGGTTGCTAGGTGATTTTGTTTTGGAAACTTCAGAAAACTTTAACTTGATTTTTCTCAAAATTGACTTTGCTGACACTATCAACTTCAAACAGGTGTAGCTCAGTCATTTTTTTTTTTTTTTTTTGTCAGATTCAACAAATTATACATCATTTTGAAGGTTTTTTTTAATAGAGATTGTGAAAATAACATTTTACTCATTTTGCCAGCACAAGTCACAATTTTTATTATATAAAAGACAAATTTTAAATATCATGGAATACCCTTATATTTTTGTGAAACTTTGTGAAGATTTTATTTTTGTTCCCTTATCCACACCCACTAAATATATAATAATAATAATAATAATAATCCATCATAAAAATAGTATCACATTTTAGAAACAATAGTAATCCAATAAAGGGAGAAATAAAGCATTTAAATATGTATTATGCTAAAATAGAATATCAGTTTTTTGCTAATTTAGTTCTGTTGTAATTTCCACCGTAACCACTAGTAAGTTATGGAAATTAGTACTAGTAGTATTTAGTTACCTTGGAAAAAAAGTCTTATGCTTAATATGAAATATGAGACATGATTTGTGAAGAAAAACTAATATCACTCATTTCCATTTTTAAACCTGTTACATGAATTGATGACAATTCATCTGTGATGTGTGCTTATATACTCTTGGACAGTGTTAGCATATAAAAATAGACTATTGTTGAATGTTATTTTTAAGAGTGTGTTTTCCAAATTCCACAGAGCCAAAAGTAGTCAGAGAAACCGTCTTTTAAAGATTCTACACCATGTTTGTTGTCAATGTCCTTGCGAGTATCTGTCATCATCGTTGCTGATTGAGAGAATGAGAGGGATCGTAATATGGGCCACTCCTCTATTCCATTTGAGGTCTGATTTAAAGCCTGTTGTTTTTATACCCATAAATACCCTGAGTACGGGAGTGCACAATGCTTTATTGGCCAGTGCTGCTCTTCACCGGCAAAGCTTTACAAGGGAATGGGTGTCAAATAAACCTAGTAATATACCGACCTTCCCCATAACTGTTGAGAGGCCATCTTTTGTGCTTTTAATTTATCTCATTCAATGTACTGCGGAAGAACAAATTCTGCTTAAGTGACTGAGAGTGACGGACAAGCACGAGAGATATTCTTTTCTTTGAAAGTGATACGATTCTTAGAAAGCAGACTGGGTTTGATAATAATCAGAAGCGTTATGGTGATTTTTATTAGGTGTTTATTGTCTAGAGAAATCTACCCATTAGCATGGAGAGAAATGATTTTTGGCAGCAGAATGGTGTAGTTATGGCATCTACCAGCTAACCAGCCAAACTTACCCCCTTTGCTGCTTATTTCTTTCCTTAAATGAGGAACAATAATATGCTATACCAAGTAATTAAATAAATAAATAACTACTGACATTGAATTATTTTAATGTACTGTTAGCCCTTGTCACATCCTGCAAGTTTCATAGCATAAAACGTCCTCCTCATTATAAACAAAGCATTATTTAATCAAGCTCGAAAACAGCTCGTTTTGATATTGGGTGACCTGTGACGCCATACCGGCAAATACATTTGCATATGACTGCCTCCAGAGCAAGACATCGACGAATAGTTAATCATCATTGCACCATAGGCCCTGCCCACTGGCGTTCAGTTGCTTAATGGCTGACATTTACCTACACTGTTTGTAAGCATCGCGTCAAAAGCAAATAGAACCCATTATAATCACTGATGCTGTCTACACTGGATACAGTATACAGATGCGCGTTCAGTTTTTTGACATACTCTATGCACTTGAGTCTGTCGACAACAGGACAGAGTGAAAGAACGTTCGCTTTGAAGCATCCAGTTTAAACAGCTTGTTTGCGTCTCTGTACAGACTTCAGATAAATCCTAGTGTCAGAAACAAGTGGATGGTTAATTTTAATGGCGTCCCAGTTAGTGTCAGAGGATTGTTTGTTCGGATCCTTTTTTCTTTTTCTTCAAAAAACTTTATTAACCTTAAAACATAAAAGTGTACCTCAGCGAACATATTGCATTACAAAAAAATCCATATTGTGCCCCTTTTAAAAACAAAATGTAAATATAGCAGAAGTGCCGAAGGAAATTCATCCTGTCTAGGAGGGCTTTTCAACATTTCAATTTTGACAATGGGGTACCCAATCTGAAGGTCTCCTAAAGACACTTCAGCAACAACAATTTCAACTTCCCTTCTTCTTTTGCATTTCATATCACAAAGTGTCAACACCTTTGGGAAAGGACTCTGAGCAACAAAAGACATTTCGTCAAAATGAGAAACAGCAAAATATGGGGTGACATTTACTGTAACTCTGCTGGTTGTCCTGAAAAGCATGTCATTGGGAAAATAGTTGCCCCCTGTGAGGTCAAAGCTGCTTACAGAAATCAAATGCTCGTTGCATTTTTGTCCTTTTCTCAGAAATTCTCCCTCAAGTTTCTTAGCATAGAGTGATGGAGTATTCGACTGTATGTTTACCTATTACAAAGACATTCTACAAGAATTGCATCAGTTAATTTACTGACAAAGATGTTTATTGAGGATAGGTTTATGATTTCATCCACAACATTAAAGCAAGCTGAAAACCATGCACCTTGTGATGCTAGCTGCTAGATTTCAAACATTATGTATGTGTATATATATATATATATACATACATATATATATATATATACAAATTGGGCCGGGGCATAAGCTTACCAGGGCTCAACATTAACGCTTAATTTTTTGAAGGGGCAAGAGAAAGAGTTTTACTTGTCCTGATTAAAACATCAATAACAAAAATAGCTAGGGAATCACCAAAAGCAAGCATGATTTTATTACATTTAGTGTAAGTGGCAATTGATAATAATATATAATGTATAATGTGCTGACAGTAACAAGGTTGCGCTGTTGAGGCTTGTGCAGCCTCTCGAGCAGAAATTGAAACAAATGAGTGCAGCACACACAAAGAAAACATGCTGCTGTAAAAATTCAAAATGTGGAGGTTTTTTATATTTATAACATATAATACATTTATGTAACATCACACGACCAAAATGGCTGTTTTCCGTGTTATTGGAATCATGATAGCCTACATTCTATAATAAGTTAATAACTATTAGGTAAGTAAATTCAATACAAGTTAATAAAGTCACTTACATTTTACTGTTTTTGTTCTATTTCAGCAACGAAAATAGTTCCAAACAAAGATCACAGCAGAACCATAGCACATTTTCCACAGCGACACTCACCCGCGTTTTATTACTGAATGATTCAGCGTTTTGAACGAATCGGTTAAGTCAAAGATTCAGTGGCCTCATTCTCGAATGAATCAGCCATTTGAACGAATCATTTGAATGTCACTTGCCACCACCTACTGGCGGTTCAGTTTCATGTTTAAAAGTATAATTTTCCCAACATTTCTTATTATATATTAAAAAATATTTAAAGAATATCATAACATTTTTTTAATGCAGTTGTTATTTTTTAGTGTAAATTATTTAATTTGATTCGTATTAGTCCTGCCTTATTTTTCTTATTGAATTTATTGATCAAATGTAAAAATGTGAAATAAAAGATGAAGCATGTAAAAGGATTAGGGGGAAAAATGCCATTAGGGTAAATATCACATATATGCAGATATAAATATGTAAAAGCTGATGGAACACTGTTGAGAATATTGCTTCAGAATAAATTATATTTACACCACAAAAAATCCTATTTTTTCCAGACAAGCAACTTTTTTGCTCGGAAAAGTGACCAATTTACTTGTCCAAGGGACAAGCACATGACAAGGCTTAATGTCAAACCCTGTATTTTGTGTTTATATGCTCTCCTTTAGGCCTACAGAAAGATTTTATTGTCATCAGATATATATATAAGGGGTGTGACGAGACGGTTAGCTCACGAGACGAGACATGAGATTGACTTCACAAGAACGAGACGAGACAAGATTTTTACACAGAATTTTAAAGATTATCCTCAATGACGAAATATATGAAAAAAAGTCTGCAGGTGCATTTGAATTGTTTTAATTCATTTTACTGTAATGAATGTCTTTTCAGTTCTACTTTCTGAGTATAAATTATCATATGCAGTAAAAGACAACAATGCTGATGCACTGTAATAGGTTTTGCCACAAACTCAACTGACTGGTTTCTCTCCTGTATGATTTCATATGAGTCTCTTCAGACCTTACTGTACATGAATTATGAGCTTCTACAACTTTTGACCTCCTATTGAAATTGCTTTTGAACGCGCGTTCACGTTTTACTTTCGCTTTCAATTTTGTGGTCGCATACTCTGAGAATAGAGAGCAGCGGTGCTGAGCATGCGTTCTACAAGATAAGACATTTGTCAGACGTTTAGGCTCTGTTGTGCAACATATCCTTTGCCATGGTCTTGTCAGTCATCTCGTCACATACTCTCGTCACATGATCAGTGAACTATGATTCCTGCTGCACTACGTACAGCTCTGCAGCTCGTGTTGGATGAGCTGGATGGGATTGAAGCGACCGTTATCCAACTGAATTAAATGGTTTTTATTTATATAAAAAGCAAAACGACAGTGGAGGCATAATGTAAGCGTAGCGGTGGCATATTCTATCCTAATTTCACCCTCACACTCTGTCATGGCAATATCGTGAGACAGCTGTTCACCTCGAAGAGAAATCTCATCACATTTTAGTTTTGCCACGAGATCTTGTCACACCATTTATATATCAAGTAATCTATTTATTTACTGTAGAAATTTCCAATGTTTTTTTCCATGAGAACCATAGGAACACTTAAAACGTTTTATGGACCCTCTTTAACCATTGGCACATCTACTGTCATGGTCCAAGCAAATGATTTTACGCAGAGTAACTCTGTGATCATTTGTGCTCTGCTGGTCTGAGCTCTTTGAAGTGCCTCAGCCAGTTGAGCCTAAAATGGGCATTTGTCCTCTCACAAACTGCACATCCTGTAGTCTGACATAATAATTATTCAGATGAAGCGCATTGTATTTTAAATGCTAATTTCTCTTCTTGATTCGCCTGCTGCTGGGTTCAGTGCTGCACAGTGTGACACTGATCTAATCTCTAAACATTATACGGCAGGTTACTTCACATAGCAGCGGGAAACGGATTGCATCAAACATCTGATTGGATGCTAACTTGGTGACTTAGTTCTCTTTGATTTCAGTGACGACAATGTAAATATGTATCTAACAATACAAGCTGTGAGTACAAATGTAGGAGTCAATACACTGAGGCTTTTTGAGCTAACGGATGTGACTGGGTTGGCGAAGACAGGCGTTTATTTAAGCTGTGGCACTGTAAAAATGTAAAGCTGTGAAATGTTAGCTTACCATTTGACATCAGGTCATCTACTTGTTTTCCTGCCAGTACTGCAGGTAGATAAGATCCTTTAACGTTACATCAAGGGCAAAAAAATAAAATCAAACAGATGAATATGGTCATTTGCAGAATGCAATTTGAAATGAAAGCAAAAACAATTTTAGTCATTTTATGCACGACTGTGCAAGCACTTGCTCTCTCAACTCAATGGTTACAGTGTTTTTTCTCAAATGAATAGAGTCAGCCTTTAAAATTGGTCTTCCATTAGGTGAAAGGACTGGAGAATAGCAGGTACAACCACTGCAATCAGATCCTCTCCTCCATTTTTGCACGTCGAAGCAGGATGTTGCTTTTCAGACGCAGTTTGCCTCCGCCGTATGAGTCTAGTAGCTCACATGTAATGACGTATGATGTGCTGCCACGCTGACCAGTTTGCCTTGACACATGGAGCTAATTTCAAGACACCCGCTGGCATACGGGACACCCTGACCCATACACGTGGGCCCCTCGCGGTATTGTGAACCCATTATGTTGTGGTTAAATTTGTCTAGCACAGTTTCCAAGCCACATGTAAGCACTGTAAGAAATAAATCTATAGAATAACAGAAAAGGCACTAGTCATTTACTGCTAGGACATTGTCCATATGGAAACTCTTATTTATGTCAAGCTTAATTGTTTACTAGTTGCGTGTGAATTACAATACCCAAAACTAACCAGCAATAAATCTGCTGTAGTATTGGAGTTCTTTCTGGAGATCTGTTTATATCTAAAAAATGCTGTTTTTTTATTTTTTATTTTATTTTATTTTTTATCACATTTGACTATAAATAAAGTCACAAGTATGTTGTAAATTGTCATTTTGGCTGCGTGAGATTCTCCGGCTTTGTTGTTGTTGAGCTCCGCCCTCTTCTGGAAAGCGGGCTAGGAGCAGCAGCTCATTTGCATTTAAAGGGACACACAAAAATAGAGGCAAATTTGACAAGCTATAATAAATTATCTGTGGGGTATTTTGAGCTGAATCTTCACAGACACATTCTGGGAACACCAGAGACTAACATTACATCTTGTAAAAGGGGCATTATAGATCCCCTTTAAGATATAAATTCAAATTTTTTAGATATAATATTGTAATTTTGAGATATAAAGTAGAAATTTTGTCATGATTATGAGAATTTTTTTTTAGGATAAATTAAATGTTTGCAAAAATAGTTGCAAATGGAATCCTGTATTAGGCCTGTTTCTGCTAAAAATAGATATTTTCAAACATAGTCACATTGTGAGATTAAGTTACGATCGAAATTGTGATATATAAAATCGCTATTTCAGAATAGAAAGTCTCAATTTTGAGATATAGTATTGAAATTGTGAGATATAAAGGAAAAATTTTGTGACAGAGCCAGTTGTGAGAGAAAAAAATCGCAATTGTGAAAAAGATGCAATTGGAATATATAAAGTTACAATTACAATAAATTACATAAAGTCATATGTATACAGATATATAGTAGTTCCAAATTAAAACCTGTATGGAAGCCCGTTTCCACTAAAAAAATGAATTGTAAGATTAAAAAAATAGTCACATTGTAAGTAGTAAGAGTACATTTACATGACAACGATGTACTAAATACAAAAAAATTTTCCTTTATGTTTTTCATGTACAGATGACAAACAATCCCCGTTCACACAGACACGCAAAAACTACTAAAAACGCTGTATTCTGCTGCCAGGCCAGTAGGTGGCGATGTCACTTTGTAAAGAAACACTACAACACTACGTGCCTATAGTCTGAACACGTAATGTGCATAATGTCACCGTTTTCACAAATTCATGGTTTCGTAGTTTACATAGAGACAATAATGGTATAGTTTTCAAAAGTTTGCATTTTCAGGGCCCAAGGTCATTGTCTTGTAAATGAACAGCCTAAGTTGTCCGTTTTTAGTTGAAAACAGTGTTGTGTAAACGGCTCCTTAGATGTAAAATAACAACTGTGACAATACTATTACATTTATATCTTGATTCCAGCTCAGATAAGCATGATACCACTACTAGTGGGCGGAGCCTGAGATTTAAAACCACAGGTTCCTGACACAAATCCACCAGTATCAAATACATTCGTAGAGGGTCTTTGTGCTGCCAGACATGAGGTGGTACTGAATCTGTTTAACTTCACACACAGCAGTTAATTTCCTGTCTTATATGTCCTGCATCACATAAAGCACATAATATCAAGTATGCAGTGGAGGTGTTTCGGTGCCGTCATATCTGTAAATTATCACGGCCACATTCCTTTCTCTCTCTTTTTTTCCCTTCCCCATCATCTCACTCCCACACATCGAAGCACTCCCACACATCCCATGTTCCTTAGTAAATGTCTCCTACAGACATTTATTCATTCCAAACCGTCAATCATTTTCATAATAAACAAGACATCACAATATGGACCGTGGAGGTTAATATAATAACGGTCTGTCTGTCAAACGCACTGATGGAGTGTTTGGTTAACCAGCAGGGGTCAGTGTGGTCTCATACACACATGTACACGCTCTCACACACACACACATGTACAGTACTCTGAGGCAGTCTAAGTCAAACGTGGCCCTCTTAACAGATGCCCTGTGTGAAATAATTCATACCGAAGCCTCATCCAGCACAATGGCCTCCACATCTCTGCTGAATCTCTGAGTTCAGTGTTGAAGGCGCTCAGAGCTCGTTCTCTCCCTCCACAGTGCATGAGAGCATCGTGTTTAATTCATTCGTGTAACTTTGGTGGCTTTTTTGGTTTTAACACAAACAGGGAAACAAAGACGAAACAGTATCACAGCACGAGACACAATTTAAAAGTCAGTTACGCTTGTTTGCACTGCACAACTGCTGTTTTGTGAGGGTGGGATGTTTTTTGGGTTAAAAAAATTGAACATGTTTCAAAAGCTGAGTTTGAAAGTAAAAATAAATGTTGTTGTGGGAAGGCTGGTTGAAAGTCACATGATTAAGCTGGTCTTCCAGCCTGGTCAAGCTGGTCTTCAATTGGTCTCCCATTTGAAATCCCCCTCTAAAACCAGCCAACAGATCAGTCTGACCTAGATGGAAGACCATCAAAGACCAGTAAACTAGCATAGGTTGGTTCAAGAATTTTTTGTTTCCTGCAGGTTATTAACTATTGAAACTATTGGGGTTTCATTGTCGGCTATTACAGTCAGCATAAAATTCAATTCCTTAATGCTTGTTTCTGGTCTTATTGTGCACAATTCATCAGTATACATTATTAGGAAAAAACAAAACTTAAATGTCTTTACTTTTCAGATGATGTCACCAAGCTCTCCAATGTCTGGCTCCATGTAATGTCCATTTTTTACTTTCAAAATTCATTCCGGATGGATAAAATAAGGTCAGAAACCCAAATTGGGCTCAGATGCTGGACAAAAAGATAACAATAATTGAACAGAGAATTAATTTTTGCCTGATGAAGACCTGAAATATTGTGTTGTTTACGAAGAAATTTTTAAACATTACTTCAGGTCAGCCCTACTCTTTTTATTTTCATTGAATATTCAGATTAATTTGAATTTAATTTCAGGACTTATTTCAGGAGTAAATGGTTTGCAAACATGTTTCATGTTGACTTGAGCTGATAATGCAATTTTTTTTTTTTTATTGTCTAATTTAAAGTCTATTTTGTAATTGCATCTCATTGAAGTTATTGTGAATGACTCATTTATGCATAGGTTTCATTTAAAAAACAACAACATTTGACTTCTTAATTTTAATTCAGAATGTCAAACCAATCTTCTGATGAAACCACCATCTTCTCTGATGACGTATGCCTGAGTTCTCCAATCATTTAGTCTGCTAAGCGTTATTTCACCCAAAAATTCTGTCATTTATTACTCACCCTCATGTCATCCCACACCCGTAAAACCTTTGTTCATCTTCGGAACACAAATTAATATATTTTTCATAAAATCCGATGGCTCAGTGAGGCATTGCCAGCAAGACAATTAACATTTTCAATGCCCAGAAAGCTACTAAAGACATATTTAAAACAGTTCATGTGACTACAGTGGTTCAACCTGTGGTTCAAGCGACGAGAATACTTTTTGTGCACCAAAAAAACAAAATAACGACTTTATTCAACAATATCTACTGATGGGCGATTTGAAAACACTGCTTCATTAAGCTTCGAAGCTTTACGAATCTTTTGTTTCGAATTAGTGGTTTGGAGTGCGTATCAAACTGCCAAGGTTCACCACCCCCCAGTGGTGAACCATTGAAACACTTATGATGTAACGAAGCCTCGTTTACTGAAATCACATGACTTTGGTGCTCCGAACCACTGATTTGAAACAAAAGATTCGTAAAGCTTCATGAAACAGTGTTTTGAAATTGGCCATCACTAGATATTGTCATAAAGTCGTTATTTAGTTTTTTTAGCGCACAAAAAGTTTTCTTGTCGCTTCATAACATTAAGGTTGAACCACTGTAGTCACATGAACTGTTTTAAATACGTCTTTAGTGCCTTTCTGGGCATTGAAAGTGTTAATGATCTTGCTGTCAATGCAGGCCTCACTGAGCCATTGGATTTTATGAAAAATATCCTAATTTGTGTTCCGAAGATGAACGAAGGTCTTACGGGTGTGAAACGACATGAGGGTGAGTAATTAATGACAGAATTTTCATTTTTGGGTAAACTAACCCTTTAAAACCCATTCACATTCAAGGTCACATTCAGATCTGCTTCCATCCAATCAGCAACTGTTGAATTGAACCACTTTTTTTCATAATCTGTTACACTTGGATGTACGACACAATATGGAATAAAATATCTGTCATTTTATTGTGACTTTTAATGTAGCTCATTGATCATTTAGGGGTCGTTTACACAACACCGTTTTCGACTAAAAATGAAAAACTTTTTATGCGTTTTGGCTGTTCATTTACACGACAACGGCGTTTTGGGGGCCTGAAAACACAAACTTTTGAAAACGCATTTTAAAGAATGTATGTGCACCGGCGCATAGTTTTTCTTTACAAAGTGACATCGCCGACTGTTGGCCTGGCATTCATAATACAGCGTTTTTAGTTGTTTTCGTGGATCTGTGTAAATGGGGATCATTTTGATGTTGTCATCTGTACAAAGAAAAAAACTTTTCAGTTTTTTGTGCATTGTTGTCATGTAAATATACCCTTAAATCGACTGTTATTGATGCAATTTGATACAGATCGATAAAATCACTCCTGGAGGTTTTCGATTCTTGAAATGGGTTCAAGGTGTCAAAATTCTCACCTGACTGAAGAGGAAACACAGTCTTTAATGATGTGTTGTCACCCTGCCATGAAATCCAGAGATCTCTCTCTCTCTCTCTCTCTCTCTCACTCTCTCTCACTTCTCTCGCTCCCTCCCTCTTGGCAAGAGTTGGTGGTTAGTGAAGCCTGTACTTCTGCAGACTGAGTGCCAGAATGACAGAGAAAAGTGCCAGCAATCTGGTCTTTCTCAGCCACAACACTGAGAGAGCCATATACTGAGCAACACTGCCATCAAACACATCCACAGTTTCATATTAACCACCGCATTATCACATCTGTGAATTATTACTAAATTATTCTGATTTGATACCCTTGACAGAAAATGTTTTATATTTTAATTTCCCATTGGCGGTCAACTAAAGTGCCCATCATAGAGATAAATGAATAGATAGGTATTATTTATTTTGTTTTGTTAAAAAAATTGTTAGCAAAAAATTGTTAGTCAAACTATTTTTTCCCCTAAAAATGTGAAAATATAAGTGTTAATAGCTGATCATGGCACATTGATGCTAAATGCTAAGAGATTGGAAGTGGCACAAGGTTTAGTTGGTTAGCATTGTCCCGTTAACCCCTGTTTGTAGAAGCCATAACAACACCTTATGGGAAAAAAAATCGTTCTCAATTGACTGCTATTTAAAAGTAGACGTATTGTGACTAAATAATTGGCCTCAAGTTCTATGGTATTTTTTTAAGTGAACAAACTACATCCCAATTTGTGTACTTCTACTGTGCACTAAAGTATGTACTTTTGAGTAAGTAGTAGGGCATACCACCAAGAAATAACATTGTCTTGAATTTGTTGTTTACTTTTTGACTTCACATGTAAGCAGCATTAGCATCTAGCTAAATTTGTTATCACTCAACTTTTACATTCTATGGGCAGGTGTAGTTTTACAATCCTCACCATGTATTTAACTAAAAATGTTGACAGAAATCCATCACAAATTAGCAGTATTTGCTAATATTATTAATACTTTGCACCACTTATGAGAAAGTGTGAAAATGCTAATCGCTATTGCTAACAACACTGTACTATGGATGAGGTGTCTGGCTAATATTGCAACATTTCACACTATGAATGAGGAGGTGTGAGGATGTTAACAACACCTTGCACTAATGGTGAGGAGTTTGGGCTAATATTGCACCTTGAAAATCCACCGGAAATAGTACACTAGCTGAGCACCTACAATGTACTATGATTTGATAATCATGTATACTATAGGGTGGATTGTGCAAATTGCAGCCATGGTTTTACCAAAGCTAGCTCCTTTGGAAGTGTCAGGTGTGATATCCAGTCATTTAAGAAGGAATTTTCATATTCAGGAGTTTCATGCAAGATTGAAAAAGTTTCCCACACAGATGTCGCTTGCGTTCATGTTGGTCATGCGAATTGGTGAATAGGCAATTACCAATTTCACTGAAATGTCGCTCATGTTATTGCATCTTTACTGAACAGGCTTGACTTTAAAGGGTTAGTTCATCCAAAAAAATGAAAATTCTGTCATTGATTACTCACCCTCACGTCGTTCCAAACCCGTAAGACCTTCGTTCATCTTCGGAACACAAATTAAGATATTATCCGAGAGTTATCTGAGTCCTCCATTGACAGCAATCTAACCACCACTTTCAAGGTCCAGAAAGGTACTAAAGACATCGTTAAAATGGTCCACGTGACTACAGTGGTTCAACCTTAATGTTATGAAGCGACAAGAATCTCTCCCATAATGCCTTACGAAATAAACAACAAAAATAAGTTGCTATATGCAACCCTGACCAATCCTTGTGAAATATGTATTTGCTCGCTTCTAATGAATCTAATTCTCTCTGTACTGTGTAGATGGGGTTAGTCTGATCTGTAAGGATTTAGATGACTGAAGGACGCAAGGTTGTGACCATGTCATTCTCCTGTATGCCTGGATTGGTTAACCAGATGCTTGTTCTGGTGTCGTCTGGACAGCCAGTACGGGAAAAGGGTGAAAAGGAAGTGCACATCAAACCAGAGGAAATCAATGCTGTTCCTTCTTGCCAGGAGTCTTGAGAATGAGGATGATTAGTTTAATTGGCTAACGATCCAAAAGCCCAGGCTAGAGTCTAATCCTCCGTGAGCCTGAACTTCGGCTGGATCTGGCCTCCATATCCAGAAGCAGAATAAACGAAAGAGACTTCCAAATCAAAGTCTCTCAGACAGGCTAATGTTGTTAGCATCAATAGCATCTGCTGAGAGACTTTAATTCTGTGGGGATTTAAACTTGTGTAGAGTTGAGTTAATGCTCAAAACCCAGTTTAGACTTTGTTTTGTTATGTAAGACTGAAATTATGCCTTTTTTTTGTTTGCAGACTATACATTTAAGATAACATTTGTAAAGTCTTACATGACAAATAGAAAACGTAAGGGATAATGTACAGCCTTCCCTAAAGGGGTTTATTTTGCATTAATGACTGGCTGGCTGTTCATTATCCTGCTCATTACACAGCTACTTGCCAAAGAAATATGAAATATTGATTTTGAGTTGAAGTTATTTTATTACCTTTGTAAATTAGCTTAAAGCTATCGCTAAGAAAAATAGTCCAGAAAACAATCAACCTAGAACAAGATGAACACAATATTAATTTGTGTTGTTGTTCTGCACTCCATGGACTAGCTAAAGCTTCAGTCACGTTAGGCAAAATTTTGCAGACAAAAAAGGACCATTGTCTGTTGTCAGCAGTTTAGCGATGTATGACACACAGCTCTCACAGAAGTCACTTTCAACTAAACAGCTTTCCTGTTGCGAAATGGCCACTGAGGTATTGTTATTACATTCACTAGTCATAGCAACTGTTTAGACAGTGTAGTTATTCCAGCATTAATATGCAGGTAGGCCGAAAATACGACTGAATTGAAATTAGTTGTCATATGTTGTCATAGTCAATGAAGAAATATCCAGTTTAGCATCATTATACAAAAATATTTTACTGCGCATAGATCAATCAGAATAAAGTGTTCCAGAGAGCTGCAGAACAATCCTATTCAAATTCTAACACCAGTGATGATGTCACTGTGATATTTGCATACTGAAATGTGATTGACAGGCCCATATTATTTATTTGATTTTACTTTTCACTACCTATAAGGGTGCAGTCACATTTACCCCTGTACGGCGAAGTTCAGTCTCCTCAATATGAATCCATGTTATCTGTAATTTTGCGCAAACTGAATAATTTCCGATGCGGATTTCACATTGGATTCAAGTTTGTTAAACGCTGTCCAATATAAAGCTGCTTAATTTGACAGTGACCTGAGTAGGAGGTGCTTCATGCATCGCTAAACTATTGATAGTGGACAGTGGACCTTCTTAGACCACAAAATATTGCTAATGTGGCCGTGCCTTAAAGTGACAACGAAATCAAATTGTTTTTGTTGTTGTTTAATTAAATATTGCTGTATTTATTATAAATGATTTATCTGTGCACATCATTACAATTTTGTAATTCATATGCCTTCATAATCTTTATTAAAAATAACTTTCCCTCCCTATTGCTGCGACTTCTCTTCTCTTCTCTTAATGACTTGATTACTGGCGCGAGGGTGGGGCAACCTGTCACTCACATGAGATCCACCAAAAGCGCACCACAACCATCTAATCAGTTCCTGATGGACAAAATAAAGTCCCGCCCTACATTTTGTTCTTGTTTGAGAAGCCGTTTTCCTGGGATATACATCAAAATAGGAAAGAAAACTTCTGTTTCATGCGGACTTTAAAGGTACATTAACACAACAACGATATGCTTAAAATGGAGACGTTTTTTCTTTGAGTACAGACGGCACCATTGTCAAAACGATCCCCAATCATAAAAATCCATGAAAACACTGTATTCTGCTGGCAGGCCATTAGATGGCGATGAAACACTATAGACTGAACGTGTAATGCACATGTGCATGATTTGCGTTTTTGTTGTTTACACGGAGACCGTTTTCAAAAACGTGCACTTTTTTAACCCGTTTTCAAAAGTCCACCAAAACGCTGTTGTCGTGTAAATGAATGACCAAAATGCATTAAAAGTTTTACGTTTTTAGTTGAAAACGGTGTCATGTAAACGGCCCCTGAGTGTATAGTACTCACAAAGAAAAAAACAAAACAAAACACAAAAACCCCCTTGTGGTCATAATTGTTATATCTTGATAAATTGTTTTAGAGGATTTTGTTCAAATACAATGTGCAAGATGATGAAATTGTAACTGTATGGTATGTCTGCTTCCAATCGAAACATCTGTAGATTATCCGAAAGCGGATCCAAATAAATGTTTAGTTGGGATGGATCTTTTTGTGGCTGTGTGCCACTGACGCACTGTCGCTTAAAATGCACCAAATTTTAACCTCGCTGAAGTTCTTTCCCATGGCTAGCTTTTGTAATACTTTTACCCTGACCTCAAAAATAAGGTTAGACTATTAGGAAATTTTGCTATATAAATAATCTTTACATTGAGTTCTCTCCTGAGTCTTGGAAAAAAAAAAAAAAACCCATCAAGGCGTGTGATGTTTAAAAATACTGAAAAAATACCAAGTAACTTATGCTGAGACTCCAGACTGGCAGATAAGGCTGTTTGGCCAAGCGTGCCTTAGCTGGGGAAGGATTTTGGGCGTCTTGTCAGGAAGTCTTAGGGAAGCATTTCCTCTTTTCATATTTCATCTGAATGCAGCATAGACTGTATGCGGCGAGTAGGGAACATATAAAGAGGCTTGCTCGGAGCTACAGCCTTTATGCGACCAAAGCTTTTAAAGGAAGAAGGTTGCTTACTGGACTAGGGTTTAATGGTACCCTACTCTCCCTCCTTCCCGCTCTCTCTCTCACTTTACTTTTCTTTCTTCTTTCTTTGTACTTAATCATGCCTTTACTTTTTATCTCTTAGCAAACCAAACCATACAATCACACACAGTATGGGCCCCAGCGCACACACATGCGGGCCGCGCGCACTAATGTTTGGCTTTGATGTACCTATCTTCCTGTTTGACAGAGAGCAGGAGTTGGGGGGAATGTAGATGCTGGTGGCTGGGAGGTTTCTGCACATTATCAAGTCTTCACAGGAAGCATCCTGGACGAGGAGAGCTGGAGACTGAAAGAAAGACTTCAGCCGGCTGCCGTCACTACGTCCCAGATGAGTTCCCTACCAGATTTAATATTCAAGGTTCCCGCTCTTTCTGTCCAATGCACTTTTCCAGTAGATCATAATTATCAGATAATGATTTTTTAACAATTTCAAGCTGATCACATGTAGAAAAATTTCTCATAATTTCAGTTTTTTTTTTTTTTTTAAATAATAGTTTAGTAATTTTCATAGCTTGTCATAATTCTTGGATAAGGATTTTTTTTGGATAACATGTGTGTAAAACAAAAACCCTATATAAAAATGATAGAAAATAACTTTTTAAAACAAGATTTTATTTTGATGATTTTTCTAATTTATCAGATAAGGACTTTTAACAATTTCATACCCGAGCACATGAAAAATGTGTTGTATGAAAATTTCATATATTTCCTAAAAATAAGATTTTATTAATTTCCACAACTTTTCCAGATCATCATAATTATGGGATAAGAATTTTTAAAAATCTATTTCTAGCTGAGCACATGTAAAAAAAAAAAAAAAAAATCCTTTGTAAAAATTATAGAAATTTAAATTCATTTTTTTGTTACATGATTTTAATATATTCTATTAAGGAATTTCTAACTGAGCACATGCAGAACATTTTCTCATAATTTCATTTATTTCTTTAAAAAAAAAAAAAAAGAAGAAGAATTTAGTAATTTCCATAAGTTTTCAGAGTCATAATTTCTGGATAAGGAATTTTTTTCTAGTTAAACACGTGTTAAAAAAAAAACTATAAAAATGATAGAAATTTCAATAACTTTTTTAAACAAGATTTTATTCATTTTGATTAATTTTGTAATTGATTAGATAAGGATTTTTAACACACGTAAAAAAAAATTTTTTTTTTTAAATCATTTATAAAAATTATAGAAATTTTAAATTATTTTGTTACATGATTTTAATAATTTCTATTACTTTTTCCAGTCGACAGTAATTATTGGATAAGAACTTTTTAACAATTTCTAGCTGAGCACATGCACAAAAATAGTTTGTGTCTCATAGTTTCAGTTATTTTTAAAAAAATAAGATTTTATTATTTTACATAAGTTTTTACAGTCATCATTTTTGGATAAGGATTTTTTTTTTTTTTTTTTTTTTTTTTAACAATTTGTAGTTAAACACGTGTAAAACAAAAACCATATATAAAAATGATAGAAAATAACTTTTTAAAACAAGATTTTATTCATTTTGGTGATTTTTGTAATTGATCAGATAAGGATTTTTACCAATTTCATAGCTGAGCGTGTACAGAAAAATGTATTATATGAAAATTATAGAAATTTTATATATTTACTAAAAGTAAGATTTTGATTTTAATATATTCCATTACATTTTCCAGTCGACCATAATTATTGGATAAGGATTTTTACCAATTTCTAGCTGAGCACATGCAGAAAAATTTCTCATAATTTCAATTATTTTTTTAAAATAAGATTTTATTAATTTCCACAACTTTTCCAGATGATCATAATTATCAGATAATGATTTTTAACAATTTCTATCTGAGCACATGTAGAATCATTTCTTATATGAAAATGATAGAAATTTCAGTTACTTTTTTAAATGGGATTTTATTCATTTTCATGATTTTTCTAGGATTTTTTCAATAGCTGAGCACATGTAGAAATATTTCTTACATAAACATTTTATACAGTTAGCTAATACAATATGTTATAGCTGAGCATATGACAAAATGCTCATTTTAGAAATGATAGTGCCTTTATGTTTATTTGTTTCTTTGCATGTCTTTTATATGCCTGGATACTGTTCTGTAACTACTAATAATGCAGTTTAACCAGACATTAAATACAAATAATCAAATTAATTCATTTTATTTTTTACATCACAAACATGATTTTTTTTGCAGGACAGGACACAATAAGACATGTATAGAGCTGGCCGAGATGGCATGGTGTAGTCTACTCAGGGCACAGTATTTCGACTGAGACTGGTATGGATTTGCTTTGCGGTTCGTGCTCTTACCCTCCCGGGGAGAGTTGGCCCATTACATGGTCTCCTTCAAAATCACTCCCAATCCCTGAGGAGGGAGTCAGTTTAGTCAGTTTAATAGGGAATTAGTCTGGTTCCAGTGTCATTATGTGGCCCAGTCCACCCAATTATGCCTATTATTGATTGCGCTTTATTCACAAAAATATTTTCGGCATGTTTGCATTGTTTACTCATTTGCATAATTGTGTGAATCAGGTGCTAAACCAAAGACACTGCGTGTGCCAATAAACAACATTATCTGCAAGCACAATTCATTTTTAGTGTCTTCATTGTTCTCTTTATATCTGTCTTGGCAAAGACAACCAAATCTCAGATGACTGACTTCATTTTTTTTTTGGAGCCAAAGAAACTGAAACGTATGCACTCAATGCTCAAGATGCTATTCATCCGAGTGGAAAAGGAAAACAAATACTCATGCCAGCTGCTGTTATCAGTGAAACAGCATTAGAAATGGCTGAAGTTAGTATGCAACAATGTACGTACGTCATAGCGCATACTTCACTGCGTCCTTGGCTTTTGGCGGGGGTTGTGATCTCATTCCTATGGTTTCATAAGCAAATCCTTTCCCACAAATGGCAGCGACGTGCCTGATTTATTTGTCGAGTTTTGTAGGACGCAGGAAAAGCTCAGGTGAAGGATGAGAGCAGGGATCTTTAACCAACGTGGCGGACAGCACAATAACTCAGTATGATTGATTTATGCGTGTGCTGTTTAGAGTTCTGTTTAAAATCTGCACTATTATACTTACCTTTGGCTCTCCCAAAGGAGCAAACCATGCATTTTCATGTTTACAGAGCGCAGGATAAAAGTTAGATCATCTCAGGCTGTATCACACTGGCTTTAATGGGATCTGTTGGGTAGCTATTCTGGAACAAGTGGGCAGGAAAAAGTGGAACTATTAGGATTTTATAAACGAGGTTCTCTGGGATGCTTTTAATAGTGGCATATCCAATACTTGCCCTGTTTCCAGTATAATATATTCATTTTATATTTCTAACCTCATTGTCTAAATGTATTTGTTACTTTAAGCATAAACTTAATTAAATTTTGAGATTATGAGACTCTTGTTGCACACTGCCGTAAGCTAGATCGATATTAGTTGTGGTAAAACATGGTATGCGCTGTAAATCAAGAATACGAGATTTAAACAAAAAGACTTACTGTGTTGAGCTATATAACAATTAGTTTTCTGTCGATGAATGTATCTAAACAGTTGCTCACCTGTCTAATAAAACACATGATATATTAAAGCCTCTTCAGTGTTTCCATGGTTTCTATAAAATAAAACCGGAAATTGAGGGTAACGCGGGTATGATGTCATTGATAAGCGACGCACAGACACGACTCATGTTCTGGTTAAAATTCCTAAATTCTCTGGATTTAAGCATTTTTGGAAACATTTGGGATAATTTAAGTATACATGTCAACATAACATATAACATTGTTCTAGTGGTTTTTGGATATTTTAATCCAAAAATATTACATATTGTGCCTTTAATGTCCTACATAATGTTGCCTCTCAAATTGATCTTGTTTTAATATTTTTTTATAGCATTTTCACTGCATGGAGAGAAGGCAGAGAACCTACAAGGACCAGCAGGTTTTGTTTTCCAAGAATGTTCAGCGTAGGAAGACCGTTCTATCCCACAATGCTCTGCTGTCATATCCTTCTGTTAAGGCTGTCGAGTAACAGTGCGAATGATAAGGAGCGCATTTAATGACTCTGGATTTTTATGAGCTTATTTTTGTGAATTGATGGCCTGGATATGAAATTCTCCATGTTTTTATATGAAAGTACATGTATGCTTGGGGCTTTATATATATTTATCAGAATTGAGTATACAAGCACTCCCACAATGCAACGTGCCCAGTATTGTAACCATAGGTAGCATTTTTAACAATTTAAAGTCTATTTTGAGTAATTATTTGATTTGACTGCCTATATATTATAACTTGTGGAGTAGAATATAGTAAATATTTTAAATTATGTAAATATATATTATTATAGTAATTTAAACATTATTAGGTAGTATATTAATTATTATAGATATATACACTGCCATTCAAAAGTTTGGGATCGGTAAGATTTGTAATGTTTTTAAAAGAAGCCATGCTCACTAAGGCTACATTTATTTAATTAAAAATACAAAAAAATAATAAATAAATAAAATAAATAATACAAAGAAAAAACATTGTATTGTAAAAAATAATATTAAATATTTATAAAATATTATTAAAATGCAAAATATCAATATTCATATCTATTTATTTTTAAGACACTCTAACCAGTTGTATATAACAACATTTTTCTTACTATTAAAAAAACACTATATAGTGTATACTGCATATTAGGCCTATTCAGTAAGTAATAAGCTTGTATACCAATCTGTTTAGAGCCCCTGTCTTTTTTTTTTTTCTTTTTTTTTTTGCCTGGCATGCTAGAAATATTTTAGATTGAGGTCAGGTGTGCAGCTAAATATTGCATCATGACATTTATTATTGTGTGCATTATCATGTCCTGCTGTTATTTCAAGTTTCGCCATGTTGACACAAAATCCAGCTTGCTCGCAGAGTGGCAAACGCTAAAAATTATGTAAATCGAGCACATGCACGATTAGTCAGAGAAAGATTAATTCAAACTAAATCTGGCAACCTTGAGACAAAGAACGGTGTTCTACATGGCTGTTCGCTTTTGTGTGTGTGAGATTTTTTTCCCCCACGTACATCCTTCACACAATTCATCAAGGCGAAAGGAGACCTTGTGTGTGTGTGTGTGTGTGTGTGTGTGTTTTACTGGGGGAGTGATGTTCCTTATTGCCCTCTGAGAGCTAATCACCATGGTGTTCCAGAGATAAATCCAAGCTTTAGATAAAAGCAAGACTCATTGTGCATAACAAACCGAGCGGACCTCCTCCCGCTTGCTCTCCACTTACTCACTGCTGACAGCACACACCCACCAGGAGACCTTTGCTTGTGGAAACAGTTCTGATCTGAAATCAGTTCTGCTGCATATCCTGCACTGGTTGTAGGTTGGGTTGAAGGTGGTGAAACTGGTCCTAGGTCAGTAATGACATGGCAACTGACTGCAAAACAATGATTTTAGTCAAGTCAAATTTATTTGTATAGCGCTTTTCATAATACACATTGTTTCAAAGCAGTTTTAAAACAGTTGAGATTTACTATATAGCATATATCACTATACGCATATATACTGTATATATGTGTAAAAGAGGCCAGCTAATAATAATAAATAATAATTCCTTACATTTATATATTCTGGGTACTCAAAGCGCTTTACATTTGGAAGGGGGAATCTCCTCAACCACCACCAATGTGGAACGGCAGCCATATTGCGCCAGAACGCCCACCACACACCAGTTTATTGGTGGAGAGGAGACAGAGTGATGAAGCCAATCAGTATATATGGGGATGATTAGGAGGCCATGATGGACAGAGGCCAATGGGCAAATTTGGCCAGGATGTTCGAAGGACATCCTGGGATTTTTAACGACCACAGAGAGTCAGGACCTCGGTTTAACGTCTCATCCGAAGGACAGTGCTTATTTGACAGTATGGTGTCCCCATCACTATACTGGGGTGTTAGGACCCACACAAACCACAGAGTGAGCACCCCCTGCTGGCCTCACTAACACCTCTTCCAGCAGCAACCTAGTTTTCCCAGGAGGTCTCCCATCCAGGTACTAACGAGGCTCAGCCCTGCTTAGCTTCAGTGGGCAACCAGTCTTGGGCTGCTGACAGCTAGTAAAGAGTTGTGCACTAGCGACAGGCTTAGACTGACTTAGACTGACCTCCCATGCCAGAAGCACTGGTTCGAATCTCACCCAGAGCAGAGTGAGTAGAACCAGAGTGGTTACACTTGGTGCCGTGATCCGGATGGAAATGAGTTTTAGGGGGGTGAGTGTAATGGAGGCCAGCTAGTAAGAGCTCTGTGAGTAAACCTCATTATCCTGGCCTCAAGAGGTTCACTAGCAACTGAGGCTAGAGGCTACGGTCTTTAGCGTCCTTGTTAGACCGCTCACCTCCATGCTGGAAGTACTAGTTCGAGTCCAGCTTAGAGCGGGGTGAGTAGGACTGAAGGGGTTACATTGGTGTTGTGACCCGGATGAAAATGAGGCTTAGGGGGGTGAGTGTAACGGAGGCCAGCTAGTAAGAGCTGTGCGAGTAAACCTCATTAACCTGGCTTCAAGAGGCACACTAGCAACTGACGCTAGAGGTTGCAGCATCCTTGTTAGCGTGCTTGTTAGTGTTTTAATAATAATTCAAATTCTATGAGAATAGGGAAGTCCACACCACCGTTATAACAATAACAACACACTATTGTTGAAATCACTTTTAGGATAATTTTTTTTCAGCTGATGAACAACAAAAACATTGACAGCCAATCAGAATCCATCCTGCTTTAAAGAGCTTGAGCATTTAAAGTGGCATACTTCAAAACTGCATTGGGTGCTTATAATAAACAGAATGTTATTCAATGTTGGTGTGGACGCTAATATTGTTATCGCTATAAGCGGCGACAAAGACTGTCCCAATTCGAAGGATGCTTCAAATCTGACCTACAAATGCATCCTTCGTTTCCCAGGCCATGAAGGATAGAAGTGGATCCTTCGCAGTCTAGCCTATCCCAAGATTCATTGCTCAAGCATGCTTGCTTGATGCGTGAGAACCAATAAGGTTCATTCTTGTGTGTTATGCAGCACATTTGAGCTTCCGCAAGAACCAAGAGGTTTGTTCTCACGCATCAAGCAAGGTTGAGCTTCTGTTTATGTTTGCTGGTCAAACTTTATATGTGAATAAAAGCCTAAATTCAATCTGTTCATCATATAAAGCGACGACTAAAATTTGGACTAAACCGCTCGATTCATATGGTTTCGTTTTATGATCTCTTTTTGAAGTGACAAAGTGGCAGTTGCGTAGACTGTCAAGGGGAGATTTAAAATGTCTTCATTTGTGTTTCGAGATGAACGAAAGTCTTATGAGTTTGGAATGACACGAGTAAGTAAATAATGAAAATGTTTTCATTTTTGGGTGAATTAACCCCTCTAATTTTTTTTAATTTTATGTTAGAAATGCTGTGAATTAAGCTTAACCCAGAATGTTCTTTTTTAACCCGGAATGTTCTTTTAAGTAGGTGGATATTCTTTTAAGTAGAAAATAGGTGCATGATGCCCCTGGCAGGGACAGTCCATCATCCAAGCGTTGGGCTTCCTGTGAATGGGTGGATGCCCTGAGCCAAGTGCATGAGAGAAAAAGAGCGAGGGACTGGCACTGGGAGGCAGCTGCAAAGAGTGGCCACGGCAGCCGGCTCGCCACTGGGGATTTTTCAGCAGAGGCAGACGGCCAGGAAGTTAGAAGTGGATTGAGTGTGAGACGGAGAGAGAGACACAAACTGATGAGAGGATGAAGGAGTGGGGTTTTTGCAATCAGCATCTATTTCCTCTCTCATTAGTTTCAGGGGCTGTTGACTTCTGGATGCGCCTTTCATGGGTCAGTAGATCAGGGTTTTTCTGAGAGACGAGACCGAATAGAAAAGGTGGAGTCGTGAACAGTCGATCAACGCTGTTCTATCCTCCAAAACGAGGCGTGCAGGATCTGTGACATTATTTATGTGCAGGGTCATGCGTGCATGCGCATGTGTCTGAATATTCTCTTGCATGAATGCTAAAACAGCTTGCCGCTCATATTTACATGAATTTAAAAGGGTCATATTTAGTGTTACCTGTGATTTATGTTCTTGCTGAACAAAATCTATTTCTATGGGGCAGACCTTTCGGGCACCTGAGCAGAAGCATTAAGTACAGTAAAGTGTGTCTAATATAAATATATATATGTATGTGTATATATATATATATAAATTAAACATAAATAAATACAAAAATCTGAAATATTGTAAATTAAATAAAAAATTATTGTAATTTTTCTTTCTTCTCTTTTTGAAAAAGAGAAAATCTCAACATTTTGTTGAAATCACAAAGAAAATCACAAAAAAAAAAAAAAAAGAAGAAAAGTATGGCATGTGCTGTTATGAATGTGAAATCTTTGTTCTGTTTGCTGCGTATTTCATAAAATTCCTCAAATTACCATACTGGAAAAAAGAATCAATAAATATCGCGATGAGTTCAAACTCCAGTTGAAATCCTGATGATTCATTTTGCTCCGATTCAAGAAATCTCTAGCTTTCACTTGCAAATTTTTGCCTTCTGACCGGATAATTTTTTCCATCTGCATGGGAGAAACATCAGAAGTGCACTACATTGGTCATATCATACAGAATCAAATTTTCCTTGATGTTTTTTAGATAAAAGACTTCATTGTACTATAAAAACACAGTATAACTTTCTCTGAACGTCCTCCCAAGTGATAAAAAGACCATGTATTGCAACTATATAGTTTTAAAATTCAAAGGTTTCTGACACCAGAAACCCAAAATATTAATACATGACTGCTCAGATTTACTCTTTCTGCTCAGGTGCCCGAAGGGTTTCCACCATAGAAATAGGTTTTGCTCAGCAAAAACGTAAATCACAGGGAACACTTGAGTATGAATATGACCCCTATAAATTCATATAAATATGAATGGCAAGCTGTTTTAGCATTCATGCAAGAGAATATATATATATATATATATATATATATATATATATATATTCACATATTTTACATTGTTGCTCTCTTCCCAGTCTGTCAGTAACGCTCTGTTAAAGAATTATTTCACCTAAAAATTCTGTCATTAATTACTCACCCTCATATCGTTTTATACCCGTAGACCTTCGTTCATCTTCAGAACACAAATTAAGATATTTTTGATAAAATCCGATGGCTCGGTGAGGCCTCCATTGACAGCAAGATAATTAATACTTTCAGATGCCCAGAAAGCTACTAATTAACTAAGACATATTTTTAAAACAGTTCATGTGACTACACTGGTTCAAGCTTAATGTTAAGAAGCGACAAGAATACTTTCTGTGCGGCAAAAAACCAAAATAACGACTTTATTCAACAATATCTAGTGATGAGCGATTTCAAAACACTGCTTCATGAAGCTTTACGAATCTTTTGTTTTGAATCAGTGGTTCGGAGCATGTATCAAACTGCCAAAGTCACATGAACCATTGAAATTTCAAAACGTTTTGAAACACTTACGACATAGTGAAGTCTCGTTTACTGAAATACACGTTGACATGCCGTTTTTCGCATACTATATGGGGAAGCATTCGATTTCAGATGCAGCGAGGGAGTTCAGAAACAGTGCTATATAGATATAGAGAATAACTCCCTTTAGAGATAATTTGTGCTTTGTAACTTTGCAGACTCTTTTTTCATGCTCAAACAGCAACATCAAACACTGAAGAAAGATGAAAACTCTAACACTGTAAGTGGAAAAATGTGACCCGCTTAACATTGACATTGACGGTGCATTTTCTAATTACCCCTCTCACACCAAATCACCACAATCCAGAACACAGAGGTGTTCATTTCAAATATTCAGGCTTTTGGGTGACTGACTGTGTGCCTGAGCAATCCCTATTGGTTAATTTCCTTCTTTGTACTCATCTGAAAGTTCTTCCCGCCTCGTTGTAAAATTACAGGTCTATTCATCAATTACAGACCAGCCTGCTGATTGTCACAGAATGCCAGCATATTGCGTTTACGAGCTCATTAGACCGACAATATTGTACTTAGCTTCGCCTCGTTACGGGGAGAATTCGGTAAACACATTGTTTGTGCATGTAATCAGTGTCAGTGGGGAGAGTGAGACAATCAGCCACATTTTCTGGATAAATGAGCAAGGCAGGAAATGCGGTCAGTGAAAGAACAATCTGACGGCGGCAGAAGGACAGGCAAGAGCGGAGCAAGCTGCTGGGAGAGAGGAACAGTGAGGAATACGTGAAATATGAAGGTCAGAGATCACTCCTGCATCCCAGAATTACTGACGTGGTTACAATTACCCTAATAATGAGTGAGTGACAAATGTGCATCACTGTGAGATGAGCGGGAGCTGCTTCAATGAACAAAATAACTAACATTCTCTACCTACCTGCCAAAAACGTTTTCTTAACTAGTATTTTTCTATGTATGTACACACACACACACACACACACACACACACATATATATATATTAGGGGTACATGTATTCATCTTGAACCATACGCTACAGACATCACGGTTCAGTTCATGCAGTCAGACGACGAATACAGTCAGTTACAGGTGATCCACACTCCAATCCAGAAGGGGGCGCACATGGTAATGCAACACTGTTTTCTGACCGCCAAAACAGAAAAAAGCGCAGAAAAAGAAGAACAGGTGATCTAGATATGCGCGTAATCTCTCAACCCGTGTTTCAACCACGGAAAGACAAGAAGTCGCTGTTTAAGGACTACAACAAACAGCTGGTAGGGACTACAACAAGCTTCTTCCCGGGTTAGTGACATCACTAACACTAAAATTTACATAAACCCTTCCCCCAGGAACACGCAACAAAGGGAGTTGAGGCCATGTTGGGCTGCTTTAGAGAAGAGGAAGAGTTGTTGCAGTAGAGTGTTGTTATCATGCCGTCATTTTACACCGGACTGCTTCACAAACGAGGGTCAATTTAACGCTGGATTTACATGAAAAAGTTTAACATGAAGACACATGCTAGTCGATAAGTTGAATCAACTCCACAGCAGCTACGTAAATTTATCGCTAACCGTTCAGAAACGTCCAGTTTCATTCTAATAGTTGTAACTTCTTCCTGAGTCTCTCCATCAGTGTTCGACTCCGGTTTGAACAATATAAAGCTGAACACCGTTACTGATAATCCTCATTTTGGCTGCGTGAGATTCTCCAGCTTTGTTGTTGTTGAGCAACCGAAGCACGAGCTGTTAAAGCTCCACCCTCTTCTGGAAAGGGGGCCGGGAGCAGCAGCTCATTTGCATTTAAAGGGACACACACAAAAGCAGTGTGTTTTTGCTCACACCCAAATAGGGGCAAATCTGACAAGCTATAATAAATGATCTGTGGGGTATTTTGAGCTGAAACTTCACAGACACATTCTGGGGATGCCAGAGACTTATATTACATCTTGTAAAAGGGGCTTAATAGGTCATTCAGCTATTTCAGTGCCTTTTGGCTGGTTGAAGTGTATTGTAGGTATTAAACAAGATTTTGTAGAATACAGCAAGCAAAAATGGCACAGTTGTTCTATCTAATGCTGTTTTTCTTCTTGGTTAAATGTTAATTAAAACAATTAAATCTTGTTTAAGGAGGTTTCGATTTGTATTAAAAAGCAAGACAAAAGGTAGGCTATTGATTTTTTTTTTTTTTTTCCCCTCTACATCTTAAAGCATTTAGGCCGCAACCAATTTGCACGAAAGAACCCTCAAAACCTTCAGATGAATGTTTGATCTCTCTTGCGTCAATGTTATCATCTGTTGCATCATCCCTCATTTTGCACTTTTCATTTTAGTCCACCTACATTCGGCTCCCTGCGCTGTCGTCCGACACCTCAGATCAACAGAACTAGAAGTCCTCAATCCAAATCCTTATGAGTTCGTGCTTCGAGTCAGTGGCATTCACCTCATAATGAGCTTATCTCTGCCATCTCCACTGTAATGCCATTGTCTGCCACTCGAAAGTGACATAAAAGAGAGTTAAGCTGATGTTATGAGGTGAATCAGGCCTCAAATAACTACGTCCATCGATCAGCCATCACACGGACAGCTGTTCCCATGGAAACAATGGTCAAGCAGAGCACTATTCTTGCTGTTGTTTAAATCAGCACATGACTGGAATTTATAATTGAAAATCAGAGAGAGACTGGCCATCTTTTATGACTTGTATTTGTACTTCAACTTAATTATGCATATAAGCTATATTAAGATTTCATCAGAGTTGGTTAAAATACTGATTTTCTGAATTCATTTTTAAAATTAATATAAGGCAGAAGCTTCCCTGTACCATTGATTCCTGCGTCGATTTTCAGGACAGCAGATTCATATATATATATATATATATATATATATATATATATTTAATATATGTTTGCAATTTTTGTTGAGTATCTTCTTTGTTACATCGGGCTGTTATGGCTTATATATGATATAGGACAATATGGAGCTCATACTTCAAACATTCAGAGGCCCAAATTGAGGCCCAAAAATAAGCAATTTTATGATTAAAGCTCTGTAATCAAAACATATAATGCAATACAACAATACATCTTCTTTAAAAAAATTATGTATGTTTTTATCTTCTATAAAAATTATGATTTTTATAGAAAAAATCATTTGGATTCTATATAGAACCCTAGGGTTCTTTACTTTTTAAGTACCTTTATGCCAAAACCTTTCTATATATGGAGAAAACTTTTATTTATTTATTTATTTATTTTTTTTACTTTATCGAAATGGTATGAAACTTGGTAAAGGTTTTGGCACTTGCTATGTGAACACACATAAGAAAAAAAAAATAGTCACAATTGTACTTCTCAAGGTCAAAAATGGTGGCATTGGAAATGAATGGAAAACAAATTTCATCTAGTGGAAATGTTTGGTACTGCGTCCAAACAAAATCTTACTGAAAGCTTTTTTTTTTTTTTTTTTTTGAGATATCAGCCTCAAAATTGGAACTCAGCTTGTTTAGATTTATAGTTTTAGAGTAAAATGTTTTTGAAAAAAAAAAAAAAAAAAAAAAAAATATATATATATATATATATATATATATATATTTGCATTAACTTAATCTTCTAAAACGTTTTAGTTAACTTTTTAAAAACTTTTTTTCACATCAGAAATAATCTACCAAGTGTCTTCTTAAAAAAGTCTGTGCTCCAAAGCATTCAAGATTTATGACAGTTTAAGTTGGGAAAAAGTGCTCAAAATGTGGTAAATGGTAGTTTACAAGTAATAAATGGATTTTTTTTTTTACTTTTAATAATTACGGTTCATAACTGTTTATTTTAAAAATCCATTAAATTTACGGTAAAAACGTATTTCATTAACTGATACAATGTTAATTTACCAACCTATTGAAGCGCTAATATTTGTTTTGTACCTTTGTAATACACTGACAACTACCAAACACAGTGGTGATGAGAGTCACATGATAAATCAAAGCTCACCCCTAATGTACATAACTGATTAGAAAAACAAAAATACATCATATGTCACGCAGGGAATTGTGGGAATGTCAATTTATGTTTTTTCACTGTAAATTATACAATGACTTATTTTTCACACCCAAAAACTGTAAATTTAACTATTTTACTGTAAAATTACAATAAATGTACTGTTAGATCTATTACAGTTATTCACCATATATAGTACAGAAACTTTCTGTAAACCAGTGAACTGCATTTTTAGTCTTTTACCATTAAAATCACGGTCAGTTACAGTGTAGTACCAAAAAATAATTTTACACAAAAAATCTAAAATATAGTACATTAATTTCATTGAAATAAGCACCAGAAGGTTTTATACGGAACCTTCTAACAGTGTAGAACCTCATATAAGAAACATGGGGAGGGGGAGGGGACAGAATCCGACGGCGGATAAATTAATAACTAATATTACAACAAATTAGGCCTGGTTAATGAGAATGTTGTTAAACCACATAGTCCTGACCCAGAGTTTTAAGAGTCTTAACTTGGGTTCAGCAGATCATTATTTCTCTCCGGGCCGCTTATCAGGATACACAGTTCAGAACCAGACTCCACTTTTGGGCCTTTTCTTTGTGAATGCCAAATGATGGGGTGCTACTTACTTAAAGGACAAAGTCATTTGGCAAATCCTTAGAGTAACAGCACGTCTATCATTCTGCATTGACATCTACTTGAGAGCTTTTCTTCCGAACTCAACATGTGTAATGTTCTTTCGAATGGTGATCTAAAAAAAAAAAACTTTGAATGCTTTTCTTTAAAAAAAAACCAAAAAAAAAAAAACCTGGAAACTAAGAAAGAAAGAAAGAGATGCTGTAGCCCGTGATACAACCCTCTCTTGTAAACCCAGGAAAAAGAAGTCTCTAATTTTATTTATAATTCCCTGACTGCTTCAGCTCTTTCATCCTTTCCCCCCTCATCTTTCTCATCCCTCTATCCCGCTGACTGCAGGGAGCTGAAAAGAAGAGGGTCCCACTCCTATCTGAGCTTGAACCCAGTGTGCCGGCAGAATAGATTGTAGCTTTTATTTCTACCGTGACTTTTCCTTCAATAAGATTTGGGGAAGGTGACTTTTATCCCTATTGAGGAGGGTAGCACTTGCATATGGCGTAGTGCTCGGATGAGTTAAGAAAGATACGACGGGCTCCGAGAAAGAGGGCCAATTCAAAATCCACAGCATGAGGACCCATTTACTTTGTGCCTGTTATCTTTGTGTATGACTTGGACTGCATACTAGGTGGAAAGTGAGCTCTGGATTTGTGAAATACAAAGATGTATTATCTGAACCAAGTAATGGAGCCACACGCTCTGATATTTCAAGGCTTACCCTTGGCTGTTCCATAGCTTCTTTTGAGAAGCGAATGACCTGAGGTATTAACCTGGGCAGAAATAAAAATAGGACCACTTCCTGTACTGATAAAAAAAAGGGAGAGTGAGAGAGAATCTTGGAAAATCCTGCTATCTTGGCAGAAGTTGAGTTCAGTTAATAAGTCTATAACTGTGCTAACCTCAATTTAGTGTCGAAGGCTTCCATGTTCCCCTTTCTCAAGGACTACAAGCTATGCTCGTGGAACAGTGTCAGGGAAGCTACATTAGCTTGCTAAGCTACACGCTATTCATAATAGTTACAGTTACACTGATTCATTAAAGGGTTAGTTCACCCTAAAATGAAATTTCTGTCATTAATTACTCATCCTCATGTTGTTCCACACCTGTAAGACCTTCGTTCATCTTCGGAACACAAATTAAGATATTTTTGATAAAAAATCAGATGGCTCAGTGAGGCCTGCATTGCCAGCAAGATAATTAACACTTTCAATGTCCAGAAATCTACAAAAGACATATTTACAACAGATCATGTGAGTACAGTGGTTCAACCTTGATGTTATGAAGTGACAAAAAACCAAAATAACAACTTTATTCAACAATATCTAGTGATGTACGATTTCAAAACACTGCTTTATGAAGCTTTACGAATCTTTTATTTCGAATCATTGGTTCGAAGCGTGTATCAAACTGCCAAAGTCACATTATTTCAGTAAACAAGGCTTCGTTACGTCATAAGTGTTTCGAAATTTCAATGGTTCACCACTGGGGGGCGTGACTTTGGCAGTTTGATATGCACTCCGAACCACTGATTCGAAACAAAAGATTCGTAAAGCTTTGAAGCTTCATGAAGCAGTGTTTTGACATCACCCTTCACTAGATATTGTTGAATAAAGTCGTTATTTTATTATTATTTTTTTTTTTGACGCACAAAAAGTATTCTCATCGCTTCATAATATTGAGGTTGAACCACTGTAGTCACATGAACTGTTTTAAATATGTCTTTAGTAGCTTTCTGAGCATTTGAAAGTGTTAATTGTCTTGCTGTCAATGCAGGCCTCACTGAACCATCAGATTTTATCAAAAATATCTTAATTTGTGTTCCGAAGATGAATGAAGGTCTTATGGGTGTGGAATGACATGAGGGTGAGTAATAAATGACAGAATTTTCATTTTTGGGTGAACTAACCCTTTAAGCAGATACTTTTAGCTTAGCTAAACTAGGGTTAACCTCTACCCTTTAGATAAAATAGTTTAAGAAAGAAATGAATGCAGGTTTGGAACAACTAGAAGGTGAACTCAGATATTTTGTATATTACTTTACTAGATATTAAAAAAAAAAAAAATCTGATTATGTACTCTATGTTGCACTCTAAAAAAATGCTGGGTTAAAAACAACCCAAGTTGGGTTAAAAATTGAAAAACCCAGTGATTGGGTGAAATGTTTGCCCAAAGTGCTGGGTAGTTTTATTCAACTCAACTACTGATTACAAATTACTATATGTCTGGCTTAAAATGAACCCAAAATGGGTTGGAAATTAAAAATCAGACACATAATTACTAGAGGCAACAATAATAATCAAAAGGTGAACATTTATTAATAAGCAATTTAATAAATGTTTGTTGAATTATTATTATTATTATTATTCATTAAACTTATTGATAAATGTTCAATTTCCAACACATTTTGGGTTTATTTTAAGCAAGCAATACAGTAATTTTTAAACAATAGTTGAGTTAAATAAAACTACCCAGCAGGTTGCGCAAACATTTAACTTTAACTCTCTCCATACGTTTGCTACTTGACCTTAGCGCCGCCTTTGAAACCGTTTCCCATGATCTGCTAATTTCTCGTCTTTCAGGTGTGTGTATTTCTGGTTCTGCTCTTTCTTGGTTTTCCTGCTATCTCTCCAACAGTCAGTTCTACATTTCGGTGCAGGATTTTCGATCACCTACTGCCCATTTGAAGCAAGGTGTCCCCCAGGGATCTGTTTTTGGCCCACTATTATTCATTATTTACATATTGCCACTGCGTCAAATCTTATACCGTCACTGCTTTCTTCTGTTCTTGTTTCAAATGAATCAAATAACTTGTTTTTGCTTTATCATTTAATCTTCCAAATTAATCTGTTCCCTAAAAGGTATATAAATAAAAAAAAAACATATAAATCATACTATTTTTATTTATTTATTTATTTGAAAATGTAAAAATGCAGAATGTTTAGGGGATAGAATGTCAAGTTTGTACAGTATAAAAATCATTATGTCTATGGAGAGTCCTATTAAAATGAAAACAACTGAAGAAAAGAACAATGTGTGTGTTTACTTAGAGAATTTGCAGTGCATTTGACAAAACATGACAAAAACAGCAGCATTTTGTAAAACAATTAAGAAAAAAGTAGCTTGTTATTGGAAAAGTAATTTTGAAAGCAGCTTATCTACTGTCATGTTAATGAAAGATGTAGTTACATTAGGAGCATCACTATTTAGTTAATTAAAAGTAACTAACACAGTTCATCATGTTTCTCCACTGAAGTGTTTTAGCTGGCCAGGCGGGATTGTAATGTGTCTTAGAACTACTTAAGCACTAAATGGGAAAAATTAAAGACAGAAGTCTGAAATTTACGAGTTTTTAAAGCCTCTGGACTTTAGTTATGACTCTGGACTGTACGTTATGATCCTGGGAATTAAATGCAGCCACTATGTTTTTGTTCAATTTTATGGAGGGTTTATTTATACCCATAAAACAAAAATGTTATAAAATCTATATCAGCCATGTAGCTAAATATTCCGCCGCCTATTTTCCAATACAGTCTGGTCTTCGTGTCGAGTGGAGAATTTTGTGATTGGTCATCTGTTAGCAATGACAGGATTTGTGGGCTAACGTCAAACTCCAGGCCTTTTTGACTGGAGAGCGGAAACTACCTCCACACTTGAACACATCATGCTGACCAGCGTTTCCTTCCTCTGAGATTGTTCAATTCCTGAGCTGTCGCTGATGAAGATGGCGAGTCATCTGGCCTATCAGAGCAACTCTGTACCTCTTCATCATGTTGAAGGCTGACATACTGCTTCTGAGAAACTGGGGCTTGAGTTGCCAAATCTTGATTTTGGAGGTTTTTAAGGATATTGCTTTTTTTCCAAACTTTTTTTTTTTTTTTTTGGGATTAGTTTGTCTCAGCTGTTCCTAGACACAAATGCGACGATTGTTAACATATGGTAAGAGCATATATACTGTACATGTTCAAAAGTTTGACATAAGATTAATACTTTTATTCAGCAAGGATGCATCAAATTGATCAAAAGTGCACTGTGAACCCTAACGCTCAAAATAATTAATTGGTTTGAGTAGGACAAACTTAAATTAAACAAATTAGTTCAGTCAAGTGTACTTTTGAGTATTTAGCACTTTCTTTTTCTTTCAAGTTCACAGAACTGATATATTTTGAGTTTTATTAACTTATTTCTTTTAATTTAGATGAACTTAAAGGGTTAGTTCACCCAAAAATCCTTGTTGTTTCACACCCGTAAGACCTTCGTTCATCTTCGGAACACAAATTAAGATATTTTTCATAAAATCTTATGGCTCAGTGAGGCCTGCATTGCCAGAATAGATAATTAACACTTTCAGTATCCAGAAAGCTACTAAAGACATATTTAAAACAATTCATGTGACTACAGTGGTTCAACCTTAATGTTATAAAGCGGCGAGAATACTTTTTGTGCACCCAAAAAGCAAAATAACGACTTTATTCAATATCTAATGATGGGCGATTTCAAAACACTGCTTCATGAAGCTTCCAAACTTTACGAATCTTTTGATTCTAATCAGTGGTTCGGAGCGCATATCAAACTGCTAAAGTCACACCCCCCAGTGGTGAACCATTGAAATTTCAAAACACTTATGACTTAACAAAGCCTCGTTTATTGAAATCACGTGACATTGGCAGTTTGATACGCACTCTGAACCACTGATTCGAAACAAAAGATTTGTAAAGCTTCATGAAGCAGTGTTTTGAAATTGCCCATCGATAGATATTGAATAAAGTCGTTATTTTGTTTTTTGGGTGCACAAAAAGTATTCTCGTCGCTTCATAACATTAAGGTTGAACCATGTTAAATGCTTTATATTGCTGTACTCATTCAGCAAGTGCCATACCATGTTATTGTTAACATGTTAGCAAGTTAGCATTTTCTGAATTTGTTTGTTATAGCTAGCTAATGTTACACTAATAAAAATGTTTACATTGGGGTTACAAGATAATTTTAAGTTAAATGTATGAGTGTACTCAAACATTTCAAGTTAAGAACAATTAAAATGTATGAGTAAAAATCTGCCAGTTCTGCTTAAACTTTGAATTTCCTAACTTAAAAATTTTGAGGCAACTTTTTTTAGTTTTGCCAACTTATTCGGGTTTATAGTGTGACAGTAAAAATGTTTATAATGTTACTGAAAATTCTATTTCAAATAAATGCTGTTCGTTTAAACTTTCTGTGTATCAAATCTTCTTGATCAGCAAATCAGCATATGAGAATGATTTCTGAAAGACCATGTGACACTGAAGACTGGAGTAATGATGCTGAAAATTCAGCTTCGATCACAGGAATAAATTACCTTTTAAATATATTACAATAGCAAACAGTTGTTTTAAATTGTAAAAACATTTCATAATATTACTGATTTTACTGTATTTTTGATCACATAAATGCATCCTTGGAGAGCAAAAGAGACTTCTTTCAAAAACTTTATATATATTTTATAAATATAAAAAATATAAAATTTCATCATCCTCCAACATTTTTTCTTTCTGATCATTCTTTTAAAATAGCAGCAGTAGGTTTCAGCCCTATAGTTTAAACGTAACTTATTCAAATCTCATATAAAAGAAGAGCTGAAGATTTACTGAATGTGAAGAAAGCCAAATCTGTGCTGCCTCAGCTTAAAAGCTGCTTTGTGCTGATGTGGGACCACATTTTGCAATCCAAATCCCAGTCTTACTCAATTTAAGAGAAGCAGTAAAAAAAAAAGAGCTCACTTGAGGGTGAAAAGACCTTGAGCACCAAGGGCA
Source organism: Elopichthys bambusa (assembly GCA_037101425.1). NCBI lineage: Eukaryota > Metazoa > Chordata > Actinopteri > Cypriniformes > Xenocyprididae > Elopichthys > Elopichthys bambusa. The sequence continues at coordinate 6,403,947 of CM074455.1, forward strand.
CAGGAAACAATAAATAAAAGGAAAATGTCACATCTGAGCCCCAAATCAATCAAAGCCATAAATCGTATCAAGTGTTTTATTTTTAGCTGATTTCTTTTTGCCTTTGCTAGGGTCACAGTGCTCCATGACCCCAGATTCAATAAAAAGAGCTAAATGATTCAAGAAGAAAAAAAATAAAGAGACAAAGAAAATCCAATGTGTTGATGCTTGTCATTTGAACACAAGAGAATTTAGATTTTAAAGACCAGAATAATTATGCTTTTTCTCTGCTTTTCTTATGTAATATTTCAGTATTTATTATAAATGATTTATCTGTGCACACATCATTTTTTTAAATTCATAATCTTTAATCAAAATAACTTCTCTTCCTCTTGCAGCAACATCTCTTCTCTGATGACCTGTTTACTGGCACAAGGGCGGGGGGCAACCTGTCAATTACATGAGATCCACCAATAGAAAACCACAACCATCCAATCAATTCCCAATGGACGAAATCAAGTCCTGTCCTACAATTTGTCTTGTTCTAGAAGCTGTTTGACTCAGATATACGTCACATAAGGAAAAAAAGTCTATTCCAACATGTGTTTCATCCCGACTTTAATGAATGGAAATGAATGTCGAAGAGAAATGTTTTCCCCTGGAAAAAAAAGATTTGCTCTGCTCTGGGACTTCTGCTGCAAACTCGTTTTGAAGGATTATATAATGTTAAACAAGACTACACTTTAGACCCTTAAAATGAATAGCATTTCTGTAATCGTTTAACAATTGTTTATCATGTAGCCTAATATTTGTATTATAGTCCTATGCTTTATGAACCATAAAATATGCCAAAAATGCAACATAAATTCACAAAAGTAATCAATTGTATTTGTGCGCTGTAATCCACATCTTTAAAATCCATACGCTTGTGATGAATAGACCCAAATTCAAGACTATATTGGACGATCGCAAACGTCAAATCACTCGTATGCGAATTAGTAAGTTTTTTGCTAAATCGTACGTATTTTATGAGTTCGTATGAATTCGTACAAATTACCTACTAACCCCGCCCCTAAACCTACCTGTCACTGGAGTTTAGACAAATTGTATGAATTAGCGGGAATTAGCGACCTTGTAAAATACGTACAAATTGGTCATGAGATAACGTTGGCCTACCTGATTTGTCACAGACTGCAACGTGCCGTGTTTTGGGAAATGTGCGTTTAAATGAGAAATGCATGCCTTCACAAATTGGATCGGGATACAATTTTCAGCAGTTAATAACTTGAATTCTGCTTTTTACCTCATATGAAACGATTAGCCTAGCCTATGCTGCCAGAGAGGACTGCGACTGCAACACATCATCATTTGGACTGGTACATCTTTTGAAATTTTTGCAATTAATAAATTGTGATTACAGCTGTCTGTTATTTTTTTCTTTATAACTGTACATATTTTTAAGAGTTTTCAAGGATTATAGCAGGTTTAGAGGTAAGAGTTGGATTAGCGGCTCAAAATATCATTTTAATGTATTGTTACTAAAATTCATTTTCCTACACATGTGTAAAATGTATATATAGCCTAAAATTGTAAAAGGGCAATTATACAAATATCTTTAAGATATAAAAGACTCTTAAATATGTTTCTTTAGCTGTAAATACGTAATAATGTTTACGTTTAAATGTTGTCAATATGTCCATATTGTACATTTCAGAATCTATGATACCTATATTGATACCTACGTATTAACAATGAGACCATGCTGAAGAAAACAAGGTCCAGTGAATTTCCACTTAAAGTAGATGTTTTGTATCATTATAATGTGATATGTAAATATCCGATATGGTTTTAAATGCTTTCTAATGTGATTATAAGCTTGAAGAGATCAAAGAATATCCATGAAACATGTTGATGAGAGAAGATGGACTGTGTGGCATCGTGTCAAATGGGCCACTTTGTCATTTAAATGTTACGCTAAAGAGAACCTCACTTCCCAGAATTTGAACCGTGATCAGAAGCGGTTGAGTTCTCCGAACGCGTCCAAACAAGCCTCAGAGGAAAGCGTCCCGTGTCTTTTTGCTCCAGTCACTGAGATTTTATTGTTTCAATCAAAGATTTCCCTCTGCAGCATGAGCAACTACAAATTCTGTTGGACTGTTGGTCCGCCGCCAGTTGAACTGTTTTGTTCTTGGCTAATGTCATGCAGTGCCCTGAGATGTGAGTCTTTGCCCGTTTTCTTATCTTTTGTCGCTCTGCCAATTACTAAACATCTTTTTATCAGATGTCAGAAAATGTTGGATTTTTACATTTTCAACGAAAATGTGAGTGATAGGCCTACTTTCCCATATATAAGTTGCGATGTTAGGGTGTTCTAATAGTTTGCCAGGGAATTGCTATTTAATTGCTATACTATAGGGTGTTTTGTGTGATTTTTCTTCAGATTTACACATCTAAGAGAATTGTAGTAATTATTTTTCACAGTATAAATAGGTCTACATTAACATCTATAACTACCTTCCTAATTTAGGCAACACAATCTCATGGAAATTCGTAACAATTGTAGGTTTCGCTGTACGTTTTCGTCAGATCTGCTTACATCCCAATGGTTTAGGTTTGGTTTAGTGGTTGGGGTGGACCTTCATGCAGCTTTGAGGTCACCACCATAGACATATAATTTCCTTTATAAAATGCTTTATAAAAAAATCGGTCCCCCCCCAATGTTCAAGACATGGTCCCTCAGGTGGATCCTCATATGTGGGGGCTTGTGGCATTAAAAAACCCTTGACCAGTGATATAATGAATGTTAAATGGTGAACTCTATATGCATTATGAACACAAGCTGAAGGTCTTCAAAAGTTAATGTCTCAGGATTTGGTAGAGAGATGGATTTCATTCAACTACAACAATAGTGCCCACAACAGAAAAACTTTATCAAATTTTTCTTTTACCCTTCTCCGTCTCTTGGGGAATGGAAACAGTGGAGACCTCTTTAAGAATCCGAGGTATTGTTGCCTGTTTCTTTGCTTTTAATTAAGGTTAAATGAACAAATGGCAAGGATGTCTGCTAGACCGCCTGCCCTAAATAATCTCTCTGAAATTTCATTTGCCTTTCTCAAGCATGTACTACTATATTAATGAGTTTTTGCAGAGCAAAATTTCAATTGAGTATAGAAGAGATAGTCACCCACATTCAAAGCAATTTCCAGCAATGTCCTACAGACATCTTTAAATGAAATAAAGTCAAGTCTCATCACTTCCTGTTACTTATGAAGGCCTCATAAATGTTAAAATAGTATGTTTATGGAGGACCCTGCTGATGTTTTAAATAATTTGGGCTTTTTGTTTCATAAGTAAGACCCATTGAGAACATTTCTGCGGGTTTAGTATGTTAGAATTCAGGGTCATCAAGGTTCATGGTTAGGACTTGGGTCAGCATGATGTTCTATACTAATCATGGTTAACATTGTAGCGAAATTAACTCAAAGGGGAAATATTAATAATTATTCATAACTCATTTTGATGATTAATTATCATTAATTATGAATATGTGAATCAGTTAATCAGATTAACTTGATGTAGCTGCATTAAAATTAATATTACAATCAATTAACCTGTTCGTCCAGTGGACACTTAGTGTTAATTGTTTATTAAGTCTAAGAAATGTTCACTTCCATGTTATGAACAAACACATTCTTATTGTACAGTACTACTCAGAGCATGTAGTCAAGATCCAAATCATTTAAGAGGCAATTTATTAGCAGACGGAGTAAGAACCACCAAACATCTATTGTGCACAATCTTTATTAACTAACTCACAAACACATAACTAAACTAACAAACACATAACATACACGCAGGTCACACACATACGTAGGTAAAAATGAGCAATGATAGAGTTGAACCGGAAGTGGGACCGGAAATAGAGCTACAGAAAGAGTCAAAGAGTCTGGAAAAGAATCATCAGATTTCTCAGTAATAAAACACCTTTGCTGACAGGTGGTCTACACATTAATACTAAATCGCTGTTTAGTGTTCAAATGTACGATACTTGCAAGGTGCCTTTAGGCTGAGGAGCATCGGATCTGCAGACTGTGGAGAAATCGATGATTTGGTCCGAAGTCGTTGCCAGTATCTTCTGCGTTGGATGAAGTAATATGAAACAACTTAAGCTGTTAGTTTGACTCTTAGTAAGGAAAAGAGTCCTTTCTCACTCTCACAGATGAGCACATGGCTGGGTTGCAGGCCTAGGCTTACAGGCCTTCCAGGCCCACAGGCCTTGGCCTGATGAGGCCTGGAACAAAAAGTCTTTTTGTCGTCCCAGAAACAAGAAGAAAAAAAAAGAAAGAGAGGAGAGCGTTGTGCTCTAGCTTTTAACCTCTGGTCACAGTCCAACCTCTTAGGGTTGATGTGGCCAATGAAGATGTTGTATTTTTGGGTGACAACACAACCCCTGTCAGGGCTTTTACGACAGAGCAAGATTAACTGATAAACTGAGTTTTGAAGAGGAACTGTTAAACATTCTTGTAATACTGATGTGTTGCACAGGTATGGACATGCCACATACACAAGCATTTAAATCTTCTTGATACGAACCCATAGACACTAAACATGGCATAATTGAAGTTACCTTAAATGTATCATAAAACATGTGAATACAATGAGTGCAATACAACAACAGTAATAATGGATACCATTTCCTGGGGATGTGCATGTTCATTTATAGAACAGTCTGTCTATAAATTAATGCAGGAAAGTCTGTGTTCTGTGGGGATAATGCAGGAAAGATGCACGTTTCCTGTGTCTCTTTTCTGCTCTCAATGTGGCAACCACATTCTTTAGCACAATAAAACTGAGAACTTCTCGGGGGATGGGGGACAGAGTGCTTTAAACAATTATTGGTTACCTATAACACATAACGGTGTCTGATTTGTCTCAGTCGCTACAACATTAACATATCTACAGCCAAAGTGTAAATATCCAAGTCTAAAAAATTGGATTTTTTGTGCATTGTTTATTTCTCCATCATTCCAGAATGGAATGAAACCGAAAACCTGAATAAGCGAAGGGTTGTATGCTTTAGGAGTTAGGCAGCTCTGGAGAGTTCATACTTTCTACACTTTCGTTCAGGTACTGTACTCATAATTCTGGAAGAACTACAACAGGTTGCCAGGTCTGCATAACAAAAACAATCCAACTGCTAATCAAAACTCTCCCAATCACTGCTAAAACTAGCCTAATTAAGTTCTGGGGCAGAGCCCTCTTTTCAACCTGTGTGAAACACTCTTGAACCTACAGTTCGTTTTATACTTTTTATATGTCATTGCAATTGTTTATTTATTTATTTATGTATTTTTTTTGGGGGGGGGGTCAACTTGAGTAACTTTTGAGTTCTTGAACTCCCCGCCATCATGCCAAGTATAAAGTTAACGGGGGCTTGAAGCATAAATGCCACCAAAATTTATAAAAATGCCCCCAAAATTCAAGATATGGGGCAAAAAAAATTCACTTTGTGTTCTTGTTTTTAATATTTATAAAGGAGTTAAGCAATACCACACAAGCAAGAATGCTGTTTTCCCGAATATTTGCAAATGTTATAATGATTTTATACAACAGTTCAATAAACAGTTAAAAAGTTAATATTCGGTGACTTACATTTTAGACATTGAATTTGAACTTACTTCGCGACCGTTAAAAAAGTACGTTCTATATACAGTAGTCAACATTTGAAATGGATCAAAAAAGTTAATCAAAGTTGTCCTAAGAACTAAGAAGAAGGTTTTAGGACAACTTTGATGAAAGGTTTTGATCCACTTCAAATGTTGACTACTATAGTAGTATGAATGTAATCTTGACATCCGCCATGTTGTCATTATCATGTGACTTACAGGCGTCAGTTACGTCGCTTCACCTCCATTCATAAATCCTCTCCCGTGGCCTCATGGGATATTAAAGTGTCCATCGAATGCGCACTTCAGAATCTCGCCAGAAGTAGTAGGTCATCCAGGGACTTTTTTTTCGAATACTATGAATTCGGACATACTACTCTGTTGGCGTACTGTTTTTCGCATACTATATAGTAGAGAAGTATTCGATTTTGGATGCAGTGTATATCAGAACAGCTCGTTTGACTGAATGATTCAATGACTCACTCGTTAAGACAATGATTTGCCGCCACCTACTGGTGGTTTAGTTTCATAGTTAAAAGTATCATTTAATTGTGGTTAAAGAGGAACAATGCGTTAATAAATGTCCTCTGTATAGGACATATTTTGTTTTGCATGCAACTATAATGTCATTATTTTGTTTCTTTCTTTTTGTAAACTTGCATGTGCAGCTCTTCCAGACTGATTTTGCCCTGCGTTTATGTCTTGACTATAAAGTGTATTGGTCTGCTGAGCTTATACAATTATAAAATGAACAGATTCTGGTGTAGAGGGGCTTCCTCTGCTCTGTGCCAGGGCTTTATGCCAATGATCTAAAATCCAGCATACATAAGCATATCTAAAGGAAACCCCGCTTTTGAAGAGCAACTGAAAAGCGCTGCGATTCAAGGGTGAAAACATCTTCAGAAAGTATGACTCACTTTTTTGCTAATGAGTGTACTGCTGATCTGCTTAAAAAAAGTGAGTGGTAAGAGCTATTTATGCTAAACAGTTTAAATATTAATAGTCAACACAGCATGAAAAATGAAGTTATTTTTTGCTTACAACTTTACGTCCTCCTTTATATATACTAAAGCACCTGAATTTCTTTTCATCATAATGTCGACTCTTTGGTTGTGCGACGCTACCCATGACCTCATGCTGCTTAAGGCTAAGCACAAACCTGTGTGGCATATTTACCTCCATAATAAGCATTTCATGGCCTTCCCTCTTGTAATAGAATATTCTTGTCTGGTGAATTTATAATGGAGTTTGCATTCTCTGGTTCTTATTAAACTCTGTCGCTAGGATGGGCTAGTACAAACGACCCTTCTATTAGCCTTCCTGCACCCGGCGCGGTCATTAGAGGAACATTAGGAAATTAGAGGAGAATTGCATTATGGGTGCAGCAGATGGAGTGGCTGCAGCAGTGGCGTGCACAGACCTCCGCGAGGGCAGGGGCACAATCGTGTTTCGGGGGGGGGGTTGGGTTAGAGATTGTTCTACCTCGGTAGAAATCGTGTTGCGGGGAGGAAAATGGGAACGCTGGGGCACCATGATACGACCACAAAGGGCACTTTCACTTTCCCCTGTGCACGCCACTGGGCTGCAGTACAGGACAAATGTGATTGCCTCTTCCAGCTGCAAAAACAGTTGGGTCATTCTAGTTCCTTTTTCAGTTTGGTAAAATTATTTTAAAAAGAAATATTTTTATGATTCAGTCAGATCTGATATATTTTAAATATTGAATTCTCTCTCTGTCTCTCTCTGTCTCTCTCTCTCTCTCTCTCTCTCTCTCTCTATATATATATATATATATATACACTGTAAAATATGATTTTCATGATTATCACATTTTTTTCTTTTGCCAAATCAACTTAGATAATTGATGTGGTTCAGATTACATAATATTTTGAGTTTCTGTTGATTAAACCAATCGCCTTTGTTGTATTAACTAAAATTAACTTTAATTTCAAGGTCAAAATTTTAAGGCAACCAGGTAACTTACTTTTTTAAGTTAAACCAACAATTCTTTGGAAGTGTGTGTGTGTGTGTGTGTGTGTGTGTGTGTAAGGGTCATTGACGAATAACACATTTTTTAAAAGTGTAAAAAAAAACATAATGGAGATATAATTAACAAGTTTTATTAAGTGTTAACAATGAGATTATGTGGTTTTTATAATCAATTAACACTGCTTTTTTCATTTTTTACAAGATGGACAAAATTTGTCACCAAAAAAGTCATTCGGTTTAACCAAAATTCCAGTTTCACCGAATGACACTTTTGGTAATACCGAATAACAATATTTTCAAACAGTGCTAAAAGACTGATATGTAGCTAGTTAGTTTTTAAGTTTTTAAAATATTACAACATTTTCCATGTTTTATAGCAGTTGTACCGAATGACCTGATGTTTCGGGACATGCGTATGAGCAAGTGAAAACATTTTTTCAAAAAGTTAAAAGAGAGTTAGTTACTTTGCTTCATGACCATGTGGTCCTTTGCAGGTGTCTGAATGATGTCACATCCTATCACATGATATTAATCACGTGACTTGATCCAAAATGGTCCCTTTATATTGGTTACTCCGAATGACATCTATGAAATTCATTTTTCTGGACATTCTTTCTCATAACAAAGCAACGACTTCATCATCTTCATCTATACATTTATTAAATTTTAAGATATTTTAATTACAAATGAAATGGTTGTATTGGCCTTTGGACGATTAAACCAAATGGACTTTTGACACTTCAAAATCTTTAAAATACTTTTATATGTAGCAAAATATATGGATACAATAAAAGTGATCTAGTTGTACTACCTTACATACTTTGGATGTTACATCTTTGCTTTTTATTATTATCAAGGCCTTTGGACAAAAAAAATGACCCATATATATACAAACCCGATTCCAAAAAAGTTGGGACACTGTACAAATTGTGAATAAAATAGGAATGCAATGTGGAAGTTTCAAATTTCAATATATTTTTCAGAATACAACATAGATGACATATCAAATGTTTAAACTGAGAAAATGTATCATTTTATATTTCATGGCATCAACACATCTCAAAAAAGTTGGGACAAGGCCATGTTTACCACTGTGTGGCATCCCCTCTTCTTTTTATAACAGTCTGCAAATGTCTGGGGACTGAGGAGACAAGTTGCTCAAGTTTAGGAATAGGAATGTTGTCTCATTCTTGTCTAATGCAGGCTTCTAGTTGCTCAACTGTCTTAGGTCTTCTTTGTCGCATCTTCCTCTATATGATGCGCCAAATGTTTTCTATGGGTGAAAGATCTGGACTGCAGGCTGGCCATTTCAGTACCTGGATCCTTCTTCTACGCAGCCATGATGTTGTAATTGATGCAGTATGTGGTCTGGCATTGTCATGATGGAAAATTCAAGGTCTTCCCTGAAAGAGACGACGTCTGGATGGGAGCATATGTTGTTCTAGAACTTGGATATACCTTTCAGCATTGGTGGTGCCTTTCCAGATGTGTAAGCTGCCCATGCCACACGCACTCATGCAACCCCATACCATCAGAGATGCAGGCTTCTGAACTGAGCGCTGATAACAACTTGGGTTGTCCTTGTCCTCTTTAGTCCGGATGACATGGCGTCCCTGTTTTCCAAAAAGAACTTCACATTTTGATTCGTGTGACCACAGAACAGTTTTCCACTTTGCCACAGTCCATTTTAAATGAGCCTTGGTCCAGAGAAAACACCTGTGCTTCTGGATCATGTTTAGATATGGCTTCTTTTTTGATATATATATAGAGTTTTAGCCGGCAACGGCGAATGGCATGGTGGATTGTGCTGACTGGAAGTATTCCTGAGCCCATGTTGTGATTTCCATTACAGTAGCATTCCTGTATGTGATGCAGTGCTGTCTAAGGGCCCGAAGATCACGGGCATCCAGTATGGTTTTCCGGCCTTGACCCTTACGTACAGAGATTGTTCCAGATTCTCTGAATCTTTGGATGATATTATGCACTGTAGATGATGATAACTTCAAACTCTTTGCAATTTTTCTCTGAGAAACTCCTTTCTGATATTGCTCCACAATTTTTCGCCGCAGCATTGGGGGAATTGGTGATCCTCTGCCCATCTTGACTTCTGAGAGACACTGCCACTCTGAGAGGCTCTTTTTATACCCAATCATGTTGCCAATTGACCTAATAAGTTACAAATTGGTCCTCCAGCTGTTCCTTATATGTACGTTTAACTTTTCCGGCCTCTTATTGCTACCTGTCCCAACTTTTTTGGAATGTGTAGCTCTCATGAAATCCAAAATGAGCCAATATTTGGCATGACATTTCTCAACATTTGATATGTTATCTATATTCTATTGTGAATAAAATATAAGTTATTATTTTTTAGTTTATTTATTTACTTTATATTTAGCCATCTTGAGCTAAATAGTTACATAAATTATTTATCATTTATATTATTATGAATAAAACAAGTAATTTATTAACACATTTTTTTTTTAAACGACTATTTGTGCACTCTTTTTATGTATATGAGAGGCACAAATGTCATCTGTTTTGTAGAAAGGCCCATTTGTGTGGATGATAGTAAATATCACCATTAGCTTATCATTTAACCTCGTCAAACACAGTGTGAATGAGTACGGATGAGGTAGTGTGCATGTTTTTTAAGGTTTAGACTAAAATGCATTTGTGCAAAAAGTTCATTTTACTCTGCACGTCCTTGTGTAGCAGCGGCCACTTTTTTCCAGATGAATTAGACAAAAACCTTCAAGAAAACAACTTGAGCTACAAGGTTTGACCTGTTGAATGTGTTATGCTGAAGAACCTTGCACTCCCCCTCAAAGTTTGAAAAAGTTATCTCCTTTCGCACTCGTCTGCATGCCAGTTGCCTCTCGCTACAAGCAAAATCCCTGTACTACAATCAAAATGAATGTCTCAGACCTTGTACCCTTAAATGAGTTATGCTCCCGAGAGCGTTACATAAGGAAAACGGATCGTGTCTTTAGGACATACACTGTCCATATGCTTCTCAATCTTCCGCTATAGTCTTCATGGGCTCACGATGTGCGCCCTGGGCAATGAGCCTTGAAGATATCCGCGATACCGTCAGGCCGTTAGTGTGATTGAGCGAAGGTGCTCGTCTTTTTCTGTTATTTATACGTTTTAATGATACCCTCACTGTGCGTCCCATCTCCTCCCAAGGCTGCTAGTGTAAAATGCATATTTTAAACACTTGCCCAATGCAGATAACTCCCATCAGTCATTCCTGGACATGTTTAGTGTGGGTTGTGAGGACAGGGGGTCTCGGAAAGCGGAGAATCGGTCCAAGTATCCTCCTCCAACTGCGCGAGAGGACATTTTATTAAATAACTTTAAATATTAATGCAATCCTCTGGCTATGTTTGCTCACTGTTCCGAAATTATCCACCCTTCCTCGAATACACTTGCATGAGTGTGTTTCTTTTAATGCGTGTTCTTCAAAAATGAATGAATATGTATATGTTTTCTTTCCCCTCACACCCGCTGTTGCCCAAGCTCCGTGCCAGCAGGCAACAACCGTGTTGCGTTTCATCCTGGTTTTACGCCAGCATGGCAGGTTTGTCAATACAGATTGTCAGCGTCTCTGTCAGCCAGAAAGGGTCATCCGTGCTTGTGTCAGAAATCAGCGCTGTAGCCTCAGGATATGGAGGTCTTTAGAGTCAACAGTCTGACACAAGAACACAAAGCTCTGAGTTTCCTGGGCATTGGCAGTGTGTTGCAGCCAAGGTTTCATTAACTATACATTACAGCTGAATATTTCACATGTTTCTTCTTGGTGTGCGTCGTCCTTTGTGTATTAAGATGATTATAGACTCATTTTCTCAAAAACACTGATTAATACTCAATTTATTAATCAATGTCTTTGCTGCTGACCTTTTAATAGGGCTGGGACAATACATCAATTCTCGATTTGTGATACAATGATTCTGGATCCGTTCTGATATTTTCTCTTTTGAATCGATTCTGAGCTTAGTTTTAACAGCAGATGGCACTCCAGGCTAGTTTTTAACCGCAAACTCAAATGGTCATGAAGAAGAGTGCTGGACAGCGATTGTGCTCAGTGTTGCAAAGTCCGTGGTTTTTCCACAGAATTGGGCTACTTTAACAGTGTTGTCGGCAGATGTTTTTCATTTCCGCGGGTTGAAGCGACCCCAGTAACGTGATATTTAGTCCCTGGATTGCTAATTTTACCAGGAGAACCACCTGGTTTAAACGCACACTTAAATACTCACGAAGAAGAGTGCTGGACAGCGATTGTGCTCAGTGTTGCAAAGTCCGTGGTTTTTCCACAGAATTGGGCTACTTTAACAGTGTTGCCGCCAGATGTTTTTCATTTCCGCGGGTTGAAGCGACCCCAATAACGTGATATTTAGCCCCTGGATTGCTCATTTTACCAGGAGAAGCACATGGTTTAAACGCACACTCAAATACTCACGAAGAAGAGTGCTGGACAGCGATTGTGCTCAGAGTTGCAAAGTCCGTGGTTTTTTCCCGCAGAAATATTGCCCCCTGGAACGCAATTTTTATCGCGGGACCAAGCAGAGTACGGTTGTTTCTAAAGCATGCACTACCATCTGCTGTTAAAAACGAAGCTCAGAATTGATTCGAGAGAGAATCGTGATACATCTGAAAATATCAGAATTGCTTCAGATTCTTTGTATCATGAATCAAGAATCGATGTATACTCACAGTCCAATCCTTTTTAAGATCCAATTCAACTATACGAATAAGCAAAAATAAAAACTTTTTTTGGTTATAAACAAACAAACAAACAAGCCTAGGTGAGAAAGTGACGCAACTAAGTGACGCAATTAGTTACCTTTTTAGGAAGTAACTCAATATTGTAATGCATTACTTTTAAATAAAGACATTTACAAAATAGATCTTATTACAATAAATACTGTAAAAAATGTATTACAGTTTCCATAAAAATATCCACAAACAGCAGCTCAACTGTTTTCAACATTGATAATAATAAGAAATGTTTCCTGAGCAGCAAATCAGCATATTAGAATGATTTCTGAAGGATCATGTGACACTGAAGACTGAAGATTTATTTTTTAAATTGTAATAATATTTCACAATATTAATGTTCACAATATTTTACTATATTTGGATCAAATAAATACAGCCTTGGTGAGGATAGATAGATAGATAGATAGATAGATAGATAGATAGATAGATAGATAGATAGATAGATAGATAGATAGATAGATAGATAGATAGATAGATAGATAGATAACAAAAACAAAGATACTGTTGTTTTCATTCATAATGCAAATGATAAATAGGTCAAAAAATAGGCTACTAAAATAAAAAACTTGTTCTTGTGAGCCAAGTAAGAATTTTCACGTTTCCGCGGGGAACAAAAAAACATCACGCCATTCTTGGATTAAGACCCTCTCAGAGATTTAATTAGCTGAGCTATGCTAATCAAAGTCGTGTGGCCACTGAAAAATACATTAAACACACACCTGCTATGACAACACCCAGACAGCGCAAACAAAGAGAGAATGTGAATGTGAGTCTTTATAGAGAACATTAGGTGCAGACATGCCAACCAGGGGAATTTATACAACCTGCACTATAGTTACAGCTGTGAGAAACATTAACATTCACATATTCTCATAAACATGTTGGTGTGGGTCCGTTATCAACCTACTTTCTGGCTTGATTGGAGAGAAATAGAACTGCGACACTTGCATTGTTCTGAAACTATTATTTCATTTTGTTTCATGCTGAATAAGAATGTGTTTTCAGGACTATATACCTGACCAAATATGTGTTTGTTCATTCAAACATATAAAAATGAAATTAAATATATTCATTTTTAAAAATATCAAAATTTAAATTGGCTAAATTTTCTGTAAAGTATGTTTGAAAATAGTATCATAATTAAAGCCAATTTAAAAAATGCACACACACGGCCATGCCATTGAATTTCACACACGCAGATATGTCATTGTAATGGACGCAAATGAAAGGACTGATAATGTTAATTACAGCAGCAAGGTGACACGGTGGCTCTTGCTGAAGACTGCAGTCGTCGCTTTAATCAGGAAGAGGTCGTCAACTGAGCGAGGTCAAACAGAGAAACCACACGTGAGTTCAGACACATAATCTGATCAACTCTCCATCTCCATCTCTCTCATACTCAGCTACTTGTTTTTCACTCTTTCTTTTGAATCTAGTAAAGGAATATTTTTTGGAATGTTCTGTAATTTGTATTATATAATATATAAAATATATTATAAAGTAGTATTTATTTTATTTTATATTTTATTTTATTTTGAACTATCCCTTTAAAGAGTTAGTTCACCCAAAAATGAAGATTCTGTCATTAATTACTCATCCTCATGTCGTTCCACACCTGTAAGACCTTCGTTCATCTTTAGAACAAATTAACATATTTTTGATAAAATCTCATGGCTCAGTGAGGCCTCTATTGACAGCAAGATAATTAACACTTTCAGATGCCCAGAAAGCTACTAAAAACATATTTAAAACAGTTCATGTGACTACAGTGGTTCAACCTTAATGTTATGAAGCGACGAGAATACTTTTTGTGCGCCAAAAAAACCCAAAATAATTTCAAAACACTGCTTCATGAAGCTTTACAAATCTTTTGTTTCGAATCAGTGGTTCGGATCGTGTATCAAACTGCCAAAGTCACATGATTTCAGTAAACGTGGCTTCGTTACGTCATAAGTGTTTCGAAATTTCAATGATTCACCACTGGGGGGCGTGACTTTGGCAGTTTGATACGCACTCTGAACTAACCTGATATTATATAAGAATAAAAAGTATTCTCGTCGCTTCATAACATTGAGGTTGAACCACTGTAGTCACATGAACTGTTTTAAATATGTCTTTAGTAGCTTTCTGGGCATTTGAAAGTGTTAATTATCTTGCTGTCAATGCAGGCCTCACCGAACCATCGGATCTTATCAAAAATATCTTAATTTGTGTTCTGAAGATGAGCGAAGGTCTTATGGGTGTGGAACGACACGAGAGTGAGTAATTAATGACAGAATTTTCATTTTTGGGTGAACTAACCCTTTAAAAGTCGTGGTGACTATGGACTTATATTTTTTATATTATTTATACTGTAGATTTCACATTTATATTATATATTACATTTTTATAATATAATATATTTTTAGATATTTTAAATAAAATAATAATCTTTATAACATACATTTTATTTGTTTGTTTGTTTGTTTAAATTCATATTGCACAGAAACAGAAGGTCATATGAGACTCAAACTGATGGTAAATGATGACAAAATATCAATTTTTAGGTGAGCACTTATATTTTTATATCATTTATGCTGGTTATACTGCACATTATAAATATGTGTGTGTTCCACTGAATCAAATAACAGCAAACGGGTTTGGAAGCACAGTGTCTGTCTGCCTCATCATTTTCCAATTGACGTTTGTGACTCATATCTGACTCTGCCATGCCCGCACCTCGTCTGTGAACAGCTGGCTCCAGAGGCGACACGGGTCGGCCCCTCGATTGGATTGTATTAACTGGATTGAGGTGGGGTCGTGGCCCCCCCGGGTCTGTGTTAATTGCAATATGAGGATAAGTGATGGGCCCAAGTACTGTAAATCAAAGTGAAAGGACCCCTTCTCCCCTATATACATGGCTTGGCTGTGACTTCAAATCTTTTGTGAGGGATTTAAACCATATTGCTTTCATCTCAGCAAACTCTGTATCCTGTCATCACATGGTTTTTCCTCTTCTAAATAAATAATGGGACTTCATAGGATAGCGGTGGGCTACTTTTATGGAATGCCATGAGGATCAGATGGACAAATGATTATTCCTGCAATGGAATCGCTTTCTTTTTGGCCTTCTGACCCTTAAAAAATGTCTTTTTTTTAATATCTTGAGAAAAGTCTTGCTCAGCAGATCACAAAATATAGGAGAAATAAATTTGTCTTGTTATTTGAGGAAAAAAACCTTCAGTAGATTTGTGTGTACATTTAAATAAAGCGTAGGACCTTTAAATAAATCAATTCAAGTCATTATTACACATAAATGCTGTTTATTTGTCACCACATACTGCCATAAATATGTAATCTGAAGAAATGATCACTAAACAAATCCATGAATGAATCATTTAAGCTACTAAAATGAATCAAAAACGGCACTACTTCCTTCTAGAGAGCGTTTGATTAGACAAAACTGTTTAAATGCATACGTTTAGCAGTAAACTAACATGTAGCCTCAAAGCTAACACACTGATCTAAAAGCCACAACAAATGCTTTCTTAGGGGCTTTTTAATAGCTTTGTTGTAGTTATTTTTTGTGTAGCTTTGCTACTTCTAGTGTTGCTACTTTTGAAGTAGCTTAGCTATTGTTTAGCTATTTGCTAACTTTCTGAAGCTAGCAAATAGCTAAACAATAACAAGCTAATAGCAAATAGCTCCAGTTAGAGGCTCTTGTTCAGGCAGCGTCCTGGCACCTGGACAATATATGGTGAAATTAGAACAGCTGGAAAAAATGTTAAACAAGCAAAGAGCACCAGTTCTACAGCTACCCAGTCGTTTTGACATTTCTCTGAAGTGCCTTTCTTCGCACATACTCGGATTTGTTCAATTGTGCATGTGTCTATTTAATTCATTATTCATGTGGCCTTGCTATTATAGAATCCTGCTTTTTTTTACAGGTGCAATTGTGTATGAAAACACTCTAATGGAAGATGGATCTCTTTTGGACATCATGCTGTGTGTAATGTATGAATTTCCAATTTTTTTCCCCATTTTGAATCACATATTGAGTTGTTAGGAGACTGTGAAGTGTTCAGTTAGAGTCGCTATGGTGAAATTTAGACGTGTACTTCATGTTGTGAAGTCTCCAGTAGAGAAAACACACTGTCTGCAGATGTTGTGAATGTAGTTTTGATGCTTGTTCTGTTTGTGAACATTCGCAAAAACCACCACTCACAGAAGACGTGTACTGTTTGACTGTACATCTAGTCGCCGATAATGCCAATGCAATTTCGGTTGTAAGTGTCACAAGTGCTGTCCATCCCAGAAAATCACTTAATAGCCAATTTCATGCAAGAACGGTGAGGAACGAAATACAGAGTTAATACTAAAGAAGAGAACAGGAGAGTCCAGAGAGAGAGAGAGAGAAACAGGTTTGGCTCTAGTCACACCTCATGGGCCTGTGATAAGGTACGAAGTAATAACTCGTCCTCTATGAGTTTTTCCTAAGCAAAATCATCTACATTCCCTCCAATATAGTTTACAGGTGTCTGTAGCATCTTGTTTTATTTCACCAATGGCATAAATCTGGTCTAGATTGAAGTTTCTTCTAGCCAAGAACGACGCACTTAAAAAGGATGAGAGCGTCTAACTGACATTTTAATGGATCATTCACAGTTCATTTGGGCTGTGGGCTCTGAAATGAATTATACCATCATAATAGATGCTGTTGAAAAAACACATTCATATATAACATATGTTTTCAATGTCTTTGTTTCCATACATTTAACTACTACAAATAATTTCTGTCATTTTGGCGAGTCTGATTAAAAACAAATTACTCTTACGAACTGGTTCTTTGTAGTGAAGGAATCAGAAAAGTACAGTTCGAAGCAGTCTGATTATCAAGCAAATGACTCTTACGAACCGGTTCTTTGTAGTGTAGTTTTTGTGTGCAGTATGCATCAGACAGACATTGATAGACTATGAATGGTCCTTGCCACATCATAGACTTCAAAAAACACTAAAGTTAGTCAGTGATAAGCCTTTACAGACACAAAAACTTGCAGTTCAACAATTGCCTTAAGCTAAAAAAGCCTTTTCCCTCCTGTTTCTTGTTGATGTATCTAATATGTAAATATCATATCTTACTGAAACGGTAGTAGCATATATGTTTTTAAGTACTATTTGGAGCAGTTTAAATGGTTTTAACTGGATGCTGGAAAAAAAAGGTTCTGTCTTTGTAGACTTGCATCGTCGCATGGGATAAAACCCAACTCTTCAGAAACCTATAGATCCTACCATTCGGCTCTAAACAGAATTAGCTTCCACACTAAACTAGTGTCAACACCAATGCTTGAGACTGCCACAGTCTAAAACAACAACAAAATGTGACTCCACAACACCACATACTTTTTGCATATTACCAACACAATTGTAAAAAGGACACAAGCAGTTATTGTCATTTTGCTAACACCAAACTGATCAAAGCGTTTCGCCTTTAGCATGAGCGCTAGCTGCTTCAGATCTGTTGCTCTTTTATCTTTTCAGCGTTTATATAGTCAGACAGAATTTTTCCCCGCTCTCTTGCCCAATATAGATGATTCTACTGTAGAAGATTATTTTAACTTTTTTTTTTTTTTTGGATGACTGGATAGAAGCTGTTAATTAACTCAGAATTAGTTTTTCTCTGAGGCATAATAAAAAAACATGGTACTCGCGAAAAAAAAAAAAAAAAACGTTAAGTTTTTTTAGAATCTGAATGCTGTTTGATAAAATATTTGATGTATTCAGCAATGACCTGTATGCAAAGTCTTTTTTATTTTTGTATTGAAGTAAAAATTAATGCCAGGATTAATCACATAAATTCTTTTATTCATACTGAAAGGCTTTTTCAGTATAATCATAAGATAGCTACATACATTTTTAATGAATATGACTTCAATTTAGGTGATTTATACAACAAAAAGAGGTTATTAATTAAATATAGGCCTACTTTCTAGTTCAACACCCTGCTTGGCTGTTGGTTCTGTGCATTGTGAAATTTACAGGATCACGGTTAATAAGTCAGGATTAAGATATTCCCTATTTTTAGGTGTTAACTAAATTTAATAAAATAACTGGAGCTGAGAAGGACATTTTCTGCATGCTGTTATCCAACCCATTTCTGCAATTATATTATGTTGCTTCTTGCATGTCTTGCGACTCTTTCAAAGTGAATTACGGAGCCCTGCACAACTAAAACAAGTAAACAGATTATTACAACGTGGCCACGGTTTAATAAAAAGTGATATATAAAAAGTTCTGTCATGAAACTCTAGATGGCACAAGCTGATAGCTCCTCCTAACTTAATCTGCTTGCAATCACATCATTCTCTGTAGGGCACAGCTGATTTCTGCTGTATCAGTAGGTAATGGGCTCGCTCAACCTTCAAATGCTTGGTCAGCTTTTGCTTTAGCAGTTGCAGCATGCTTTCAGAAACCCTCCTCCTTTCCCACCTCCACCTGTATAGATCTGCTACGGGTAATTCATGTATGCTATTTTGTACAGCAGCAGCATGTCTTACTTGCTCACAGCACCGTGTTGTGTATGTATTGGCAGTAGCAAGTCTTGTACTTGCTCTGCAGCAGCAATAACCAAGAGCAGCAGCAATAACAGCAGTAGCAGCAGCAGCAGCAGCAATAACCAACAGCAGCAATAACAGCAGTAGCAGCAACAGCAATAACCAACAGCAGAAGCAAAAATAGCAGCAGCAATAACCAACAGCAGCAGCAATAACAGCAGCAGCAATGACCAATAACAGCAGTAGCAGCAGGCGGTAACCAACAGCAGAATCAATAACAGCAGTAGCAGCAGCAATAACCAAAAGCAGCAGCAATAACAGCAGTAGCAGCAGCAGCAATGACCAATAACAGCAGTAGTAGCAGCAATAACCAACAACAGCAGCAATAACAGCAGTAGCAGCAGCAGCAATAACCAACAGCAGCAGCAATAACCACCAGCAAATGCAAAAACAGCAGCAGCAATAACCACCAACAGCAGCAGCAACAATAACAGTAGTAGCAGCAAGTAGCAGCAATAACCAACAGCAGCAGCAATAACCAACAGCAGAAGCAAAAACAGCAGCAGCAATAACCACCAACAGCAGCAGCAGCAGCAATAACAGTAGTAGCAGCAGCAATAACAGCAGTAGTACCAGCAGCAATAACCAACAGCAGCAGCAATAACAGTAGTAGCAGCAGCAGCAAAAACCAACAGCAGCAGCAATAACAGCAGCAATAACCACCAACAGCAGCAGCAATAACCAACCAACAGCAGCAGCAAAAACCAACAGCAGCAGCAATAACCACCAACAGCAGCAGCAAAAACCAACAGCAGCAGCAAAAACCAACAGCAGCAGCAATAACAGCAGCAGCAAAAACCAACAGCAGCAGCAATAACCACCAACAGCAGCAGCAAAAACCAACAGCAGCAGCAATAACCACCAACAGCAGCAGCAATAATCACCAGCAGCAGCAGCAATAGCCAACAGCAGAAGTAAAAATAGCAGCAGCAATAACAGCAGTAGCAGCAGCAGCAGCAAAAACCAACAGCAGCAGCAATAACCACCAACATCAGCAGCAATAACAGCAGCAGCAATAACCACCATCAGCAGCAATAACAGCAGCAGCAATAACCACCAACAGCAGCAGCAATAATCACCAGCAGCAGCAGCAATAGCCAACAGCAGAAGTAAAAACAGCAGCAGCAATAACAGCAGTAGCAGCAGCAAAAACCAACAGCAGCAGCAATAACCACCAACATCAGCAGCAACAATAACAGTAGTAGCAGCAAGTAGCAGCAATAACCAACAGCAGAAGCAAAAACAGCAGCAGCAATAACCACCAACAGCAGCAGCAATAACAGTAGTAGCAGCAGCAATAACAGCAGTAGTACCAGCAGCAATAACCAACAGCAGCAGCAATAACAGTAGTAGCAGCAGCAGCAAAAACCAACAGCAGCAGCAATAACAGCAGCAATAACCACCAACAGCAGCAGCAATAACCAACCAACAGCAGCAGCAAAAACCAACAGCAGCAGCAATAACAGCAGCAGCAAAAACCAACAGCAGCAGCAATAACCACCAACAGCAGCAGCAATAACAGCAGCAGCAAAAACCAACAGCAGCAGCAATAACCACCAACAGCAGCAGCAATAATCACCAGCAGCAGCAGCAATAGCCAACAGCAGAAGTAAAAATAGCAGCAGCAATAACAGCAGTAGCAGCAGCAAAAACCAACAGCAGCAGCAATAACAGCAGTAGCAGCAGCAGCAATAACAGCAGTAGCAGCAGCAGCAATAACAGCAGTAGCAGCAGCAGCGTAGCAGATCTATTCTGCCAAGACCAAACAATTCAACATATCCATTACCATGCCAAACACTCCGAGAGATGTCATGACAGAAATATTTTCTGTCATATGCGGGGCTCCGTAGTTAAATGTCTAGTGAGTGTTTAGGTTTATCCTTAACAGATGAATGCAAATCCGCAACGTTGCGTTTTGAGGCCATAACATAGTATTATGCAAGGAACTGTGTGAAAATAAGGCTTAATTAATACATAATCTGCTTCTGTAATCATAATTTGTTTGGGAAAGGAATAAAAGTTGTTGGTGTTTTAATGACACTAGTGCTGCAGTGAATATATATATATATATATGCTTTTTTTTTTTTTTTTTTTTTTTTTACAGAACTGTAAAGGTTATTTTTATTGCTTCACTTCCTTCACTGAGCTCTAAGATAAAAGTGGTTTTATACAACGACATGCAGAATTGTGGGAAAAGATATCACGTTCTGGACAGAGACTGTCCAAGGCTGTCTGGTTTTTTTTTTGAGGCAGGAACTGGCTCATGAGAGTGTATTGTGAACGAACAGAGGGATTTTTGTAGTAAAGCTACAGGGATTCATACATTTCAGCTTTCATTTTTCCAAATCTCGGATTTGCTTGTTGTCAAGCATATCATCCCAGTGTAGATACATCCGTGTTATTCCTCTTAGTTTTTTGAAATTCAATGGGGTGTTCACTCGAATCTCTATATAATTCATGGGACTTCGGCCGTATATGCTGACACTGTTTATGTTTTTTTCTTCTTCTTTTGGATAAAACGTCTCTCTCTCTCTGGATTCTCAGACCCAAGTGCCAGAAATGAAACAAGTCGTTCGGCCACATTCTCTCTCTCTCTCTCTCTCTCTCTCTGCTTGTTGCTGGAGTGTGTGGTTTTGCAAAAAAAAAAAAAAAAAAAAATGATTGTAAGCTCTGTCGTGACTACCTCTTGCCGGAGCTCTCGGACGGCCTGTGCAGTTGTAATTTCTCAGATGGCAGAATCTCATTTACTCCTGAGCGCGATGTGTATTTCAGAATGTGTGAAAACAAGGCACTCAACGCAGCTGAGAGAGGGGGCTGTCAGATGCCACTCAGGCCAGACTCAGAGCCCTCATCATCCCCTAGTGGATTAACACCTTCTGGCCTGGATCTGCGCCGTGCGGCTGGCCCTCTCATCTATCTCATTCCGGCCTCCAGAGGAAAGTGAGTCCATGTATCCGGCAGTTGAAAGCAAGTGTGTGTCTCCTGCAATCAAATGGACAGCTATCACAGTATGTTGTGCTTTTTTAGTCAGGCAAGCATTACTATTAATATTGCTCGTACTTAGGGCTAGGGGATTGTCCAAATAAGTATTAAACTTTGATCTTTTTAGTTATTTATTCTTACAGAAAACAACTTAATATGTTTCTCAAGTAAATGTATCTTGATTTATGAATGTTTAGATATTTGTACTGGAAAACAAGACAAAAATATTGAATATTATTATTATTATTATTTTTATTTATTTATTTATTTATTTTTGCAGTGTGCACCTAGGAAAGGAAAACGTAAGAATCTAGTTTTATTCAGTAGAGAGAGCAAATTTGAAGCAAATTCAGATTCACAAGCTCTTGATTCAGTTTCATTTTGCTATTCTGTCATTTAATAACCTATAAATTATACATTATTTATTACATTTATCACATTATACATTGTTATAGATTGCCCTTTTTAAATATTTATTAAAAGAACTAGCTAAGAAGAGTCCTTTCGAGTATTGGGCTACACTGGTCATGCTGTATGTTTCTGATTCATTAAAAAGAACTGGTTCATGAGAGTCATTGTTTGTGAATCAGACAACACTCATCACACTGTTTTTTATTCACTAAAAAGACCTCAGTTGTTTGTGAATTGGTTTCACTAGTTGGTTTTTGATTCACTGAAAAGAACCACTTCATAAGAGTCATATGTTCATGAATCAGATTCCGTTGGTCACACTGTATGTTTTTAACTCACTAAAAAGAACTGGTTCACAAGTCTCATTTGTTCGTGAATTGCATTATACTTGTCATCTTGTACTGTATGTTTCTGATTCACTAAAAAGAACCAGTTCAAAAGATTTATTTGTTTGTGTATTGGACTACACTGGTTACACTGTATGTTTTTGATCCACTAAAAAGAACCAGTTCATAAGAGTCGTTTGTTGGTGAATCAGACTGCACTGGTCACCTTGTATGTTTTTAATTCACTAAAAAGACCAGGGGCCTGTTTGATAAAACAAGTTCATCAAATAATCCAGTTTTATTTCAGTAAGTCTGATTTATTGTCAGTTGATTTGGTTCAAAATAATAAGACTAACTGAAATAAGCCTAGCTTATTTGGTAAACTTGTTTAATGAAACAGGCCCCTGGCTAATAAGAGTCATTTGTTTGTGAATTGGTTTACACTAGTGGATTTTTGAGAGATCCACTAGTGAAGAACCACTTCATAAGAGTCATTTGTTCATGAATCAGATTACATTGGCCACACTGTATGTTTTTAATTCACTAAAAAGGTGAATTTTTCTCATTTGTTCGTGAATTGGATTATACTTGTCACCTTGTATGTTTCTGATTCACTAAAAAGGAACGCTTTAAATTATTTATTTGTTTGTGTATTGGACTACACTGGTTATGTTTTTGATCCACTAAAAAGAACCAGTTCATAAGAGTCGTTTGTTGGTGAATCAGACTGCACTGGTCACCTTGTATGTTTTTAATTCACTAAAAAGAAGTGTTTCATAAGAGTCATATATTTGTGATTTGGACTAGACACCGGTTGCGATGTATGTTTTGGGGATCTTAAGAATGCATATAAATACCCAGCTTTAGAAAAAAAAACGGGAACCGGACTCAAACCCGCAACCCAGCTCACCGTGTCAGAGCATGTGCAAGAACTGTGTTATTTTCAAAGGTGGAATGAATCATGGCTGAGGGCTCTGGGCGGGTGATTTGTTGAGCTAATGGTGGGCGAGACATCACATTTTCATGTTTGCAGGTCCAATGCATCACAGAGGGCCACAATTCATCACAGTTCACATCTCCTCTGCAGACATTTGCAAAATCTGTGTTTACTCATTATGTCTAGGTTTTCAATTCTCTGTCAGTGAATATGGATTAGATAAGCTCTCTTTCTCTCTCTCCCCCCCCCCTCAGCATGGAGCGAGCGAGCGCTTCCAGAGACCCGGACAAAAATTCGGTGTGAAATGCGAGGGCTGTCTGCGTGTGTGAGGGAGCTGACAGGATTTTAGGAGCGTGGAAATGGAAATAAGAAGCAGGCTTTGGATGTGCCCGGCTGCCATCCTGGAGGAAAGATTGGTGTCTGTCGCAACTGGCCCAATTTCAAAATTGCCACGTCCGTTTACTCTCCATCTTTATTTACACAAATCTGTTTTGTCACTCTCTCTTCACCATTTGCCTGGACAGATGCATTAAAACACTCAAAACAATCAAATCCGAAGCGGCCGGTCGAGATGGAGTTGATTGACGAATTGGCACAGCTTTCCCGGCAAACGTGCTGAGAGACAATGAAAAGCGCTTGTTGTGGCTGGAACGACAGCTCATCGGATTTCAGAGGCAGAGTGTGATGAATAAATTGGACTATTAAATTCATCTGAATATAAATGTGATATATTTATCATTATATTTGTCTTATTTGATATGGTAGGTCTCAATGTCATTTATCCAATGGAAGATCGTAGGGGAACGTCACAGGAAACAATACAAGCAATCAAGCACAATCAGGACTTTAGGGAAACTACTGACTCAACATTTTCTAGAAACATTATTTGTCAGGCTTTATAGATTTGTTTTTTAGTTTTTATTTATGTTTTGTCTACTTGTAGGACCAGAGATAATAACTTATCCATTAGCAGCTCTGTATGTTGTGTGCCATATGTTATTGCAGCTAAAAATAGCAATTTTATGGCTAGTGTGTTCACAGACTACCGCAGCGATGACCTACATATGAGTGAATATCATGAAAAGGTCACATTTCTCCTGAAAATCAAAAGAGAAAAAATAAGAAACTATATTTTCACAAAGAAAATAGATTATTTTATTTTATTTTCATGACAATTAAACACATTTCCGCTGTAATTAGTTTTTTCTTATTTTACCATCATTCTTAATGATTCTGATTCAATTCTCAGTCTGCTATCAATAAATGATTTAATTTAAATCTGCATAATTAAAGGTAGCACAACTATTACTACCATGATGTATAAACAGTGTCATGAAAATATTTTCACAAAGTAAAACATCTTAAAGATCCTAAAAATAGGCTGTGTTTTCATTTCAGTAGCCCCTCACTGCAGAACACTCGAGATCCAGGGGGCGGAGTCGGGTAGGTTACGGTAAATGTAAAGTGGGAGGAGTTTGATCTGGAACCAGGGGGTGGAGATGGGTAGGTTTAGAGCCAGGTGGCGGAGACAGGTAGGTTTAGGGATATGTAAAGTGGGAGGAGTCCAGATCCCTGGATTTTGTGTTCTGCAGTGAGGACCATCACTTTCATTTAGGAAAGTATAATTATTTCTTATTTTCCCAGACACCTTATTTACAGTTTTTGTGTAAATCACAAATCACATTTAAAAACATATGTAGACAATTTAAAAGAGGATTCAAAATCCTCAAACCATTCTGAATGGAGTATTGTTTATGTAAATACAGTCAAATGGAGCACCTGTAGATTTTTAGAAGGGGCACCGTTGATCCAAAAGTCCCATGACATAATCAGCTATTTTCAGTCTATATATCCTCATAATATCTGGATAATATATGATGTCTACACTTTGCATTTACACCCAGCAACAGAAATATGACTCTGTTAGACAGACAGAAATCCGATTGCATCCATCTAGCTTTAATCGTGTTACATGCAAATCTGCAAGGTCTAATCTACTTTAGGAGCCACAGAAATTGCCACTATATGCGTTTATATAATGTTAAATAGACCTTTATATAATTTAGGTGCATTAGAACTAGTGAGAGACATTGGCAACATCAGAAACACTTGAACTCTGTGTAGCATATTTCTCCCCATAGTGAACTCTCTTAAAATGGTATGGTCCTCAAAGGTTCTTTATTTTTTATTAATAGTTAGTGTAATGGAGGCCAGCTAGAACTAAAAGCTGTGCAGGTAAACCTCACTCCCCTGGCCTCATGAGGTGTATTAGCGACTGACGTTACAGGGAACGCGGCTAGAATCCTTTTTAGTGAATCCTGCTAGAAATGTGTGCAAGTAGGACCTGTTGCGTTGGTGCCGTGACCCGGATGGGAGTGAGGTTTAGAAGGGTGAGTGTACCATCCTCAAGAGGCGAACTAGCGACTGACGCTACAGGGCTGCGGTCTTTAGCATCCTTTTTTTTGTGCGTCCGCGCTTCCCATCCCCATGCTGGTGATGCCGGTTTGAATCCTGCTAGGAGTGGGTGTGGGTAGGACCTGATACATTGGTGCCGTGACCCGGATGGGAGTGAGGTTTAGGAGGGTGAGTGTAGCTGCCTCAAGAGGCAAACTACCGACTGAAGCTACAGAGCTGCAGTCTTTAGCATCTCTTTTTTAGTGTGTTCACTTTCCATTCCCATGCCAGTGATGCCAATTTGAATCCCGCTTAGTGCGGGTTAGAGTAGGAGCAGTTGCATTGATGGAAGATGGAAGTGAGGTTAAGGAGGTTGAGTGTAGCAGGCTCATGATGCGAACTAGCGACTGACGTTACAGGGTTGCAGTCTTTAGCATCCTTTTTAGCACGGCCTCCTCCCATTCCCATGGCAGCGATGCCGGTTTGAATCCCGCACGGAGTGGGTGCGGGTAGGACCTGTTACATTGATTCCATGACCCAGATGGATGTGAGGTTTAGGAGGGTGAGTGTAACGGAGTCAAGCTAGTAAAGACCTGTATAAGTGAATCTCACTCCCCTGGCTTCAAGAGGCTTCGGTCTTTAGCATCCTTGATAGCGTGCCCACCTCCCATGCCGGTGATGCTGGTTTGAATCCCACTCTGACTTCATAGGAAAATTCTACTTAGAAATGTATTAAAAAGTATCTCCTTTCCAAAAGCAGCATGTCACAAATATAATCATCTAGCAACTCCTTTTTGTATGCATGTGTGTACAAAAAAAACCTCTTGCCTTCTGTTTAAAAGAAAAATCTGGCTCAGCCTTCATTTTGCACCTAATCGCAGAAGTGAATTATTGCAGAGCGTAATAAACCTTCAAAAGCATTGCCTTTGTTCCTCTTATCAGCTCAGTTAAGCAATTTACCTACACATTCTCTCTCTATAATCACCACCAGGCTGCAATTATGCAGTTCTAGAAGTTTCTGAAGAGGATTGTAAAGAGAGTAGATGTCATCAGATACAGCCTGAGAAATAAAGACTCGAGTGTGCATGCTTATACATTTAAGATGAAATATGTTAAGCAGGATATTAATAGGCTCGCATGCAATTATATTAACTACATCTTTTCATAGTGTCATAGTGCCTTATTGTCATAGTGACTCTTAAGATCTTTTTTTTTAGATCAGATTTTCATTTATTGACATCAGCATTGTTTTAGTAGCCTATCATTGAGATACTATTATAGTTTTTATTAATATTTTGAATTAAATTTTACGTATATTTTCTATGTTTTATTTGAACATGGTTCAAATTTTTAGTTTTAGTTACAGTTTAGTTGACGATAGGTGAAACTTTTCCATCTGATGCAATATAGTTTCACAATGCTAAAGTAATTCCTCAGTTTTCATGCTTTAATGCAGTAAAAAATCTCCCCCGTAACTCTTCCACCCACAGAGCTGCAGTCTGAGCTTCAGCAGTTACAAACTTTATCACTGCTTTCATATACAGCACTTTGGCTGCCAGCCGGCCCGTATCAGTACAGATTTGTGTATCCGTTGATTCATGTTGGTAGATTTCTGCTGGACTGAGTGGGGCTTCAGTAGCCGCCGGGGGCCTGAGAGAAGCAGCAGGAGGGTTGGAGCTTTTAGCTGCCCGCATTTTAGCCACAAACACCGGTCAAAGTGACTCCAATCTGTTTTTTTGGTGGACTATTACACCGGTAAATAATCTTGTGTGTGTGTGTGTGTGTTTGACAATTAGTCGTATTAATTACGATGAAAAGTGGGCGACTTGTTCTGTTGTTCTTTTTATGTTCCTGTTGTTATTTTATCTTCTCAGCTGATGTGGGCTTGTTGTGGTTAATGGTTCCAGGAAAAATAAAAATGTACTGCAGAGGAGGGTGAAAAACATGGAGGATAAGTTTAAAAGATTTACCTGATATTCCTGTGTTCAGTACAGGTACAGTATGTGTGTTGAAATTCACTGTAAAAATGTTTGAATTTTAAAAGTAGTCTTAAAATGCTACAGTAAATTAACTATTAACTGGTTAAAAAGTTGACTTATTGTTAAAGATTATACACTGTATGATTCAACAAGAGAATACATGTATTTTTACTGTAAAATAATGTAAATTGTTTACTATAAGTAAAAAAATATAAATGAACAGTTTAAGAAGAAAATCTGTTTTATATTTCTAGTTTTACAAAAGCGGTTTTGTTTCATTTTTAATATCAGTTATGCATATTAGGTTGTTTTTTTTAATAATGCAATTCATTTTATATATTGCAATCTTTTTTGTGGTTTTCAGTACATTTTTAAAGCACAAAGCAGATTTTAGTAATTTAAGAAAATTATCATTATATAATATCAGTTAATGATATATGGTTCACTGACGAATAAGGTTTTTAAAAGTGTAAAAAAACATAACGAAGATATAATTAATTTAGAAGTTTTATTAAGTGCTAACAATGAGATTATGTGATTTTTATAATCAATTAACACTGCTTTTGTCATTTTTTTTTACAAGATGGACAAAATTTGTCACCAAAAAAGTCATTCGGTTTAACCAAAATTTCGGTTTTACCGAGTGACACTTTTAGTTTTACCGAATGACGATATTTATAAAAAAAAAAAAAAAAAAAAAAAAAAAAAAAACGCTAACAGGCTGATATCTAGCTAGCAAAAGGACAATCAAACATTTTATATTTAGTACAAGTTTTTAAAATATTACAACATTTTTAGCAGTTGTACCGAATGACCTGATGTTTCGGGATATGCGTATGAGAAAGTGAGTTAGTTACTTTTGCTTCAGGACCATGTGGTTCTTTGCAGGTGTCTGAATGATGTCACATCCTGTCACATGATATTGAACGCATGACTCCCTTTATATTGGTTACTCCGAATGACATCAATGAAATTCATTTTTCTGGACATTCTTTCTCATAACAAAGCAAAGACTTCTACACATAATTTTAATGTCATTTTGCACTATGTTGATATATGATGTTATAAAATTATGCTAGAATAAAAAGGATATGCATTTATTACATTTTAAGATATTTCAATCACAAATAAAAATGGCTGTATTGGCCTTTGGATGGTTAAACTGAATGACCTTTTGACATCTCAAAATCTTTAAAATACTTTTATATGTAGGAAAATCTTTTGGATGTACGAAACCTTTTGGATTCGATAAAAGAGATCTACTTTGGATGCCATATCTTTGTTTTTTATTATTATTAAGGCCTTTGGACAAAAAAATGACCCCATCACATCATTGACCCATCTATGTTTACGAAAAAATAAATAATAATAATAACACCAAATTTCATCCTGAAAAGTGAATTTCCCTGTAAAAAATTATTTTCATGATTATCACAGCATTTTTTTTCTTTTGTCAAATCAACTTAAATAATGTGGTTCAGATAACATCATATTTTGAGTTTCTGTTGATTAAATCAATCGCCTTCATTGTATTAGCTCAAATTTTTAATTTCAATGAACTCAAAATTTTAAGGCAACCAGGTAACTTACTTTTTTAAGTTAAACCAACAATTCTTTTTTTACAGTGTGGAAACCGCAGCTTTTATTTATTTGTTTAAGCCAGAAATTTAACAGGATTTTTCTTATATGATTGTAAGTATTTAGTTTGGAAAGCTCATTTTCCATAATTGATTTTTTTCATTACTTAATATTCCTCCATTTTACCATGGCTCTGTGATCCAAGTGTCATTTCTCCATTGACATTTGTACAGACACATTAACATGTTAATCAGTTGCCATTTCATTATTGACAGCATGAAATCATTAGTTATTGATAATTTTTCTCTAGAATAGCAACAAATCATTACCCACTGTTTACCGGAGGCTTCTTTCAGTAAGATGCAGAAAATGTAGACTTCGTAGGCTAATCCCTTCTTACACTGAGCTGAAACTGGTCACTTTTACCTTGATTGGTTATGCAGATTTGAATAAAAGCAAATCGTAAGTCAGACTTTTTGAGGTTTGATCATGTGATTTCTTCCTCCACAGAATGCCCATAAAGTTCTGCAAATATGTTGTAGATATCTTTGGCATCAGCAGACGGTTTGGAAATGAGCTTCATGTGTGGGACAGAGCTGGAGTTGAAAATCGGATCATCCTGTAGAAGAGGGGGAAGAATTGGAGTTGGGTGAGAAAACAGTCTATAATTCTTGCACCACAAATGCTCATCTCAATCAGTGATGACCCACTCTTCATAAATCAAAGTGGAGGAGAAGAAAAGGAAATGTGCTTTCCTTTCCCGTCTTACCCTCCTGTTCTTTCTCACTCGGAAGCGAAAAACGGAAGTCGACAGATCATTCACAACATCAGAGGCAAAGATTAATGGTTTATCCTTGAGACCAGCAATCAACAAACACATGACTACATGCCTCACTAGCCACAGTGGGAAAATGTGCCACATGATTTACTAGTCACAATAAAAAGGGAAACTGGCTCTGTATATTTTCCCCTAATTGCATTCCGAAAAGGTTTATCGTCTATTCTTCTTAAATGAGGAAACTGAACAAAATGCAAAAGAAACGTAAGAATGGCATTTGGACTAAAATCATATATAAGATACGTATTCACACACACACACACACACACACACACACACACACACACACACATATATACAGGTGCTGGTCATATAATTAGAATATCATCAAAAAGTTGATTTATTTCACTAATTCCATTCAAAAAGTGAAACTTATATATTATATTCATTTATTACACACAGACTGATATATTTCAAATGTTTATTTCTTTTCATTTTGATGATTATAACCGACAACTAAGGAAAATCCCAAATTCAGTATCTCAGAAAATTAGAATATTGTGAAAAGGTTCAATATGGAAGACACCTGGTGCCACACTCTAATCAGCTAATTAACTCAAAACACCTGCAAAGGCCTTTAAATGGTCTCTCAGTCTAGTTCTGTAGGCTACACAATCATGAGGAAGACTGCTGACTTGACAGTTGTCCAAAAGACGACCATTGACACCTTGCACAAGGAGGGCAAGACACAAAAGGTCGTTACAAAAGAGGCCGGCTGTTCACAGAGCTCTGTGTCCAAGCACATTAATAGAGAGGTGAAGGGAAGGAAAAGATGTGGTAGAAAAAAGTGTACAAGCAATAGGGATAACCACACCCTGGGGAGGATTGTGAAACAAAACCCATTCAAAAATGTGGGGGAGATTCACAAAGAGTGGACTGCAGCTGGAGTCAGTGCTTCAAGAACCACTATGCACAGACGTATGCAAGACATGGGTTTCAGCTGTCGCATTCCTTGTGTCAAGCCACTCTTGGACAACAGACAGCGTCAGAAGTGTCTCGCCTGGGCTAAAGACAAAAAGGACTGGACTGCTGCTGAGTGGTCCAAAGTTATGTTCTCTGATGAAAGTAAATTTTGCATTTCCTTTGTAAATCAGGGTCCCAGAGTCTCGAGGAAGAGAGGAGAAGCACACAATCCACATTGCTTGAGGTCCAGTGTAAAGTTTCCACAGTCAGTGATGGTTTGGGGTGCCATGTCATCTGTTGGTGTTGGTCCACTGTGTTTTCTGAGGTCCAAGGTCAACGCAGCCGTATACCAGGAAGTTTTAGAGCACTTCATGCTTCCTGCTGCTGACCAACTTTATGGAGATGCAGATTTCATTTTCCATCAGGACTTGGCACCTGCACACAGTGCCAAAGCTACCAGTACCTGGTTTAAGGACCATGGTATCCCTGTTCTTAATTGGCCAGCAAACTCCCCTGACCTTAATGGTATTGTGAAGAGGAAGATGCGATATGCCAGACCCAACAGTGCAGAAGAGCTGAAGGCCACTATCAGAGCAACCTGGGCTCTTATAACACCTGAGCAGTGCCACAGACTGATCGACTCCATGCCACGCCGCATTGCTGCAGTAATTCAGGCAAAAGGAGCCCCAACTAAGTACTGAGTGCTGTACATGCTCATACTTTTCATGTTCATACTTTTCAGTTGGCTAAGATTTCTAAAAATCCTTTGTATTGGTCTTAAGTAATATTCAAATTTTCTGAGATACTGAATTTGGGATTTTCCTTATTTGTCAGTTATAATCATCAAAATTAAAAGAAATAAACATTTGAAATATATCAGTCTGTGTGTAATGAATGAATATAATATACAAGTTTCACTTTTTGAATGGAATTAGTGAAATAAATCAACTTTTTGATGATACTGTGTGTATATATATATATTTATATTTTTATATATTTATTTATTAACATTAACATTGTGTGTGTGCGTATATATATATAAATTATGTAAATAAATTATATAACAGTTATAAATAGTTTTATATATAATATTTATTTTAAATAATTAAATGATTTATTTGAATATGTATAACATTTATTTATATTTTTTTGTGTGTGTATCATAAATAAATATACAGAAATATATAAATAATTTATTTTTTATAAATATTTTTAATAAATAAATAATTATCTAATTTAATTTAAAATAATTTAATAATTTATTTTAATATGTATAACATTTATTTATAATATTTGTATACACACACACACACACACACATATATATATATATATATATATATATTAGTTATATAAATAAAATCTATCTATATATATATAACATTTATTTATAATGTTTGTATATATATTTAATTATGTATGTAATTATGTATTAAATTATGTAAATAAATTATATATATATAACAGTTATAAATAATATATATTTAAATAATTTAATAATTTATTTTAATATGTATAACTTTTATTTATAATATTTGTGTGTGTGTGTGTGTGTGTATATTTTCTCCTTTTCCTCCTCATCATTTCCTCAAAAACCCCTGAGATGAGAGTTTCTGAGACACCAGTCATTATTGTTTTAAAGACATAATGTGTGTAGCAAAGGGATGGTAAAAATGCAAACATTCCTCATACAGTTCAGGATCTCGATTCTTTGGAGAGCTCTCACTGTCACTATGGCAACTGAAAGCTGTTGGAAGTCTATGGAATAAAGGCCGACTGAATGAAACTTCACTCTACAGATGTTTGCATTGCAAAAATCTGTCTTTGTAAAGTTTCACCTGCAATGCTTGTGAAAAAAAAAAAAAAAAAAGCAAAAACAATCCTAAAATTGTGATTTATAGCAGGGCTCTTAATTAAAGTGCTCTGGCCCAAGGTATCCGTCGATTCGGCGCTTAAAAAGATACGGTGGGAAGTAAATAAATAAGCAAGTAAACCCTAAAATGAATGAAGCTCATATCAGCAGCCGAAAACCGCAGGCAGTATTAAAGCTCATTGTGGCCGTCGCATCCTTAGGGATTACAGCATCTTATTTAAATATTTTTCCAGATAGAAAAGAGTCATCAATCCTGCATGACAAACTTACAGTGTAGTCAGCTCCCCGAAGGTGCCGCGGCTAATAAAATACAGCTGCTACCTGTCCTCAACGTCTTCCATATCCCCCTGTCAACCTGAAGGTGAGGGAGATGCAGCATTTTGCACTGTACGTTGGCTTCAGGAATATTTATGTACAATTAAACAGTGCAGATAACAGGTAGACTATTCATGCATTCAGAAATGGGAATTAGAATTAGAGCTGGGACTGTATTTTCCCACAATGCACTGCTGACACCGGGCCAATGACACTGTACAACTGAAGCAGAGGCTGTAAAGGCATTGTGGTGCTTCATTCAAATGTTTTGCACATGTGGCAGAAAGGAATATCATGCATTGACAGGAGGATTTAAAGGAACAGAACAAATGCAAGACACATCTGACAGGGATTATTGTATACGGCAAAAATCAAAGTTCACCTACACCCACTGCCACAATGTTGTATAATGTAAACATACTGCAACGGACAGCCACAAATAGCCATGAAAAGGTCTTAAATGCTATGAACAGACCGATCTGTCAAGTATAATTCTCATTCTTTTTCTGGCTCAAAGTCTTGTGTGCCGTCACACAATTCTCTGTTTGACTGTAATTGTACCATTTACAAGACTGGATTGTGTCCTACACACACCTGTCTGCACACATTATGACAGGCATGCTGCATGAGGTGATGTGTTGAGACAGACCACCTGCAGCCAAACCCCACGTCTGTGTGCGAACACGGCTCGCGTGACTCATCTATGTGCCGAAAGAGAATCATTATCATATTACTGCAGCTGGTCGTCGGGTTTGCATTTGCGCCGCAGGCTCACGTGCTTACATAACACGTGATGAGTGAAGGAATGTTTGTCTGGTCTTGCCATAGTATAATTAATCATTTTATTTACTGTATTTTATATAAATGACATTTTTTAAAGTAATATATTCCATAATAAATTACAACTCAGCATGGTTGATGTTCTGAGAACATGAACACAAACAAATGTGAATGACGCTTGGTTGACAGGCCAGCGGTGCATCGTCAGAAAGTATACTTTAAGGCAGAAATTATACTTCATTTTTTGC
The DNA here is from genome assembly GCA_037101425.1 of Elopichthys bambusa. Taxonomy (NCBI): domain Eukaryota; kingdom Metazoa; phylum Chordata; class Actinopteri; order Cypriniformes; family Xenocyprididae; genus Elopichthys; species Elopichthys bambusa. The sequence continues at coordinate 6,438,514 of CM074455.1, forward strand.
ACAGTCAAACGCACAGCCTTGCAAAGTGTACTTCACAGGTGTTCGACGCATGCGCAGTTTTGAGCAATCTCTCGCCACGAGTTACAACACATGTAAATATCTTTGTATTCTTTCATGCTAGAGTTGTACAAATGAGGGTACTTTATAACCTCTTAGCACAATCTGTCATCTATGTAGGCCTCCACTGTCGCTGTAGCTTGCATGCGTTCCGGTCTTTTCTGTTTATGCAGTTTTTCTCGGACTACCTTGTGAATCGATGTTCCCAGGGAACGGTTGCCACTTTGCGGAAAAACTAATTACTGCAATTACTGTGCCAAATACACTACTTCCGGTTTTGGACCGGGTTTAATTTTTTTTCGAGTATGGCCTGTATGATGTCAAAAGAGAGCGGAATTCCTTATATAGGCACTCCTTCCTGATAAGTGTGCACACACACTTCACCCAGAGCAAGAGCACGCCCATCAAAGTGTTTCGTTCAAGATACGGAAGCCGAGAGATTTTTCAACAGTGTCCCAATTCAGGGGCTGCACCCTTTGAAGGCTTCATACATCATCGAGGCAGTCTCATTTAAGAAAAGTAACCGTTAGATTGCAACGTAAGAAAGAAATTATAGTATTTTACACCCTTACAATGAATATCAGACAATTTTATTACGGTTACTCTTAAATATGACATCCTTGATGACGTATGCAGCCTTTAAATGCGACATCCGGAGGACGCAGCCTCCGAAATGAGATGCAGCTACTGTCACCGAAGGAGTGTGTTTTTGGTTGTGAGGGAAAGATTACCTATTTCAGCTTCCCAAAGAACCCAGCGTCAAGGGAACAGTGGATAAAGTTTGTTTTTCCGGGGCAGTAATGGAGTTGTGCATATATGTTTTTGGTTGTTCCCGGGATTTTGGTGACGAATACTTTGTAAACAAGTCCCAGTTCGGCGCTGGATTTGCAGATCACGGGTGGTGAGTAAAGCTGCGTCAGATGTCTGTGTTTTGTAAACAACATGGACATTTTGTTCCCTTTTTATTTATAATGATGTTGTAGCTAGCAGACAATCTCTACACAAAAGCTGCACACGCTTGTGACTCTTTAGCTCCGCCCACGGCACTGATGCAGGCACGCCTCCAGGAGCTCTGCTTTTTTCGTAAAGACTCGGTTTAGTGTATCTATCTAGAATCGTGCTTAGAAATCAGCAACAACAAGAATATTTGTTTTTGTAATGTTGCTGTTTTCTAAATTTACTTAATTTTAAGTAAATGTTTTAAAATCATAAGATGTGATTTTGTTTTATTCAGTGTTACTATCAGCAAACACTAACAGGTACATTAGTGTTAGTATTTTGAAGTAATAATTGCACTTTAAAAATAATCTGTTAAGGCTCTTGTTGGTGAATAGAATATATTTTTTGGATTATCCTACAAAATATGTGACATAAAATAAGGGTTAGCATAAAAGTAATCAAAATGTAATCCAAAAGTAGTCAGATTATGTTACCAAAAATGTGTAATCTAGGAGATTATTGTCAGGCTCGGTTGCAATGAAGGCAGACGAAGATGAGTACAATTCAACAATGTAGTTTAATGTAGAAAGATCCAATGGAACATTGATGATACCGGACAATGAACTGAACTAAGGCAGGAACTTAAATACACAAAGATAATGACGAACAACTGTGAGATGATTAGTGTCCATAGTGACTGATGAGTGGCGGGAACAGAAGCACATGACAATCAAAACAAACAGAGCATGACAGTGACCGTGACATTACATCCCCCTCCGGCAATGCGCGTCCTCACACAGTAATGGAACTTCAACGGGAGGGCCGGAGGGGGTTCTGGAGGTGGACGGAGTGATGGTTATGGAATGATGAAGGGAGGACGACGATCCCCTGGCGGAGTTGGTGGTAGACGACCGATGGCACAGACCCAGAGCTCCCCAGAACCGACAGTCCAAGGCAGAGTCGAGGAGGGGAGGTGCCCAGATGGTGTTGGGCGGACTGACGGCATCTGGGGGACGACCGTCGGAGACTCGGCAGGTAGATCCAGGGGTGCAGACGGAGAGCTGGCGAACTCCCGCAACGCCACAGGCTTAGGAGACCCGGCCATGTCACGGTGACGATCAACGTAGGTGGAGCTGGAGATCCCGAAGGCTGAGGTGATGCCAGTGTGATGGAGGACAGTGGCGACCCCGAGGGGAAGGAGGAACCCCCTGTAGCCGTAGGGGTGGAGGGACGGAGTTAAACGGATGGCCCGCAAGTCCGTGGCGAAAGAGGTGGGACGACTGACCAAGGGGGAGCTGGCTGGACGAGGGAGACTGGAGGAGCCATCAGTCAGAGGGTCTCCAGTGGAACCGTAGGTGGGAGGAGCCTGGACGGAGCCGGCAGGTCGACGGGCCAAGATGGAGCGAAGAGGTCGACGGCGGGAGGCCGGTAATTTTGGTAATTTTGAAAAGGTAATTTTGACTTTTTATCTCACAATTCTGACTTCTTTTCTTGCAGTTGCGAGACATAAAGTCAGAATTATGAGTTATAGTAACAACTGTGCGTTATAAATATATATAAAGATATATACTCACAATTCTTTTTTCTCGCAATTCTGACTTTTTTTCGTAGAATTGAGATATAAACTCAGCGAGTATAAATGGCGAGTTATAAAGTACAATTCTGAGGAAAAAAAGACAATTTTTTCCCTCACAATTCTGACTTTATAACTCGCAATTGTGAATTATATCACGCAATTCTGACTTTATAGCTCACAGTTCTGACTTTATAACACGATTGCGAGTTTATATCACGTAATTCTGAGAAAAAAAGTTTTTATACCTTTTTTATTTTTTATTTAGTGGCGGAAACAACCTTCCATACGTTATTCTATAGCATTAGGTTGTAAAACCTTTATACCAACAAGTGGAAACTTTATATTTAAAAGCATATTCTTTTCCCCTCCAGTACTGATGATGTGTTTTTAAAGCAGTCTGGAAAATAAGATTATGTGCAGAATTATTTATTTCACTGTCTGGAACAAAACAAGCAGTCATGGCAAAATCACTTCACTCAGACATCATTTTGTCCAGCAGCTGCTTGACGTTCATCAACAATTCATAAGCTGGATGTTTAAAAGAAAATGCAAGCTTAACAGTCTTGAACGCAATGTTTAAGTTTGCTTAGATCCACGTGTCAAGTGATTTGATCAAGGCTTCGGTCAAGTGGAAATGTTTTTATATCTCCTACTTCATGGTACTCTAAATTATTCAAACTTCAGATCATCGCAGATTGGGTTTGAGCTGTGCAGTTCTAGGAAAAACTGATTTTAATTGTTGAATGTTCACCGAATCAAATAACTTTGCGTTAAAGGACTTTTTTTTTTTTTTTTTTTTTACTGTTGTCCTGTTTAAATGGCCAAGATAGCTAACATATTTATTTAAAGATGTTATTCTGTATTTCAGCGTCACGGACAGAGAAGGCACTGACCAAACCATGACCCTTCCCTTAATAATGTTCTCTGATTTGATGCGCACTGTAAAGTGTCTTGGACAGCTGCCTCGCTGAAACTTTTCAGAAGCTTGCCGAGTTGAGTTGTGACTGAGATATCGTAAAGCTTGGCACCGCTTCCCTGGTTCATCAAGGGGAGGAATATATTTATGCAAGGAACATATGCATGGTAAGGCTGCTATTAACATCATGCAGTATTACTCAAAACAAGGTTTGGGCCACTGTGAGTAATATCCAGTGAACACTCACAATCTGTTCTCTGCTGCCTCTGTCCGTGGAAGTGAAATGCGGAATTAAATCTTGACATGTTTTTAATAAATAGGCCTAAACCTGTTGTTTTTTGCTTTGCGCTGTTTCTCCTCAAATGAATAATCCAAGCTGAATTTACCACCAATCAACCGCATGTCCTTTATCTAATTACCAATCAGAATAAGATGCTGAGATGGGCGATCTGAGTGCCCTCCAAAATCAAGGGCATACAGAATGAAGGGCACTTTTTAGAATGGCTTAAATCAACATCAAACCTGATTACCGTTTCCCGCATGTCTCCTTATTTAATTTGGTTCAAATAGAGAGGTTGTTCCTGAATACAGCAATATAAGCAGACCTCTGTTTCGTTGTTATCAGTCAAAGTCATGATGGCTTTTTGAAAAACAGGTCTTTTAAAGGGAAAGTTCAAACAAAAGTGAAAACTGTATGACTTATAAGGAGAAATATTGAAGACTTTCTCATGCAATTGAAATTATAATTTAATTATAATGAAATAATGAATATTTAATCATATTTATCAAGTTATAGAGTAAAATCTAGCATATGACGTAGCGCAAGAGGCGTTACACTTTCTTCGTAACTTGAATATGGAAGGCGTAGGATGTAGTGTAAGTGTTTTGAACTGTGAGAGGTGTTACACTTTCTTCGTAAGTTGAATATGGAAGGCGTAGGATGTAGTGTAAGTGTTTTGAACTGTGAGAGGTGTTACACTTTCTTCATAACTTGAATATGGAAGGCATAGGACGCAGTGTAAGCGTTTTGAACTGCGAGAGGCGTTGCACTTTCTTCGTAAGTTGAATGCAGAAGGCGTACGATGTAGTGTAAGCGTTTTGAACTGTGAGAGGCATTACACTTTCTTCGTAAGTTGAATATGGAAGGCGTGGGATGTAGTGTAAGTGTTTTGAACTGCGAGAGGCGTTACGCTTTCTTCGTAACTTGAATACGGAAGGCGTAGGACGTAGTGTAATCGTTTTGAACTGCAAGAGGCATTACACTTTCTTTGTAACTTGAATACGGAAGGCGTAGGACGTAGTGTAAGCGTTTTGATCTGCGAGAGGCCTTACACTTTCTTCATAACTTGAATATGGAGGGCGTAGGACGCAGCGTAAGCAGTTTGAACTGCAAGAGGCGTTGCACTTTCTTCGTAAGTTGAATACGGAAGGCGTAGGATGTAGTGTAAGTGTTTTGAACTGCGAGAGGCCTTACACTTTCTTCGTAACTTGATTATGGAAGGCATAGGATGCAGCGTAAGCAGTTTGAACTGCAAGAGGCGTTGCACTTTCTGAATACGGAAGGCGGTCTGGAGGAATCTAGTTATTTTACTTTATAACTTCTTACACAAACACATCGCTTCGCTTCAGAAGGCCTTTATTTTACTTGGGGTAATTTTCATTTTAAAGTGAACTAATCCTTTAACACCTACAACAAGAATGTGTGATGTTATACAGTGGGATGAACAGACTGAAATTGGAGTCGTTGTTCACTAAGTTTCCTCCAGTGAGTGACCAAACTGTTGAGCAAATAAGTTGAACTCAAGAAATAATTCATTTCTGAAATGAATCAACTGGTTCACTGAAATGATTCGACTTAAAATAATGATTTGTTCACAACATAACACTGTTCCTCACACAAAGCTATTTTTTGAATACATTGCATGAATCATATGGAGCACTTTTATGTTGTTTCTGCGTCCTTTTGGAGCTTAGAATGAGCAGTTGAGATAGATTTGTGTCTCTGCTTTCTGTGTATTCCAGCTTGCTCCAGGTTGTGGGTTTTTTTGTGAAATTCGAAGTATGAACAATTGACGTTTTCAGTTTGCTGTCATTCATCGCTCTTCCTGGTAGTGAAGCTTGTGCGTGTTGTCCAACTGTCAGTATTGTTACCCGTGGTCTAAATCATAGGCTAAGCTGTGCTGATTTTTTTTCCTCTAGTACTCTGGTGGAGAAAAGCTTTGTTTCCTTCTGTGTTTGACAGCTAATGGCACTGTGCCACTCTGTAGAAGCTGTCATTGCAGAGACAAAAAAGGAGAGAAAGTGAGGAAATGTTATACCATATGCTAAAAAAGAATCAGATGCGAAGGAGCAATTGGAATTGAATGGTGAGATGGATTCAGAGGTGTACGAGTCACATGACACGTACAGTATTGATCAAATCCAGCTGGTGCTGATGAGCGAAATGATAGCTTTGGTGATGCTGTATTGTAACAGTATCATAAGAGGATGTGCAAGTGTAAATGTATTATGACAAAACCTTATCTTCAGTGTTCTGTATACAAGCTTTTCTTCCTAATGTGCTTAAAAGGGAAATCACGCAAATTTTAAGTATCATAATGGTATTAAAGTTGTTGGAAGATGAACAAATTAATTAAAAATGTACATTTAATATTTATAATATATATATATATATATATATATATATATATATATATATATATATGTTAAATCTTTTTTATAAAATGTTTTAAGATTCATATTATATATATATATATATATAAATATTATATATATATTTAAATAGATAGATAGATAGATAGATAGATAGATAGATAGAGATAATTCATATGTTCTTGTTGGCAAAGGCTATTTACACTAACTCCGCCCACCAATGTCTGGTTGGGCCACACAAGATTAAAAAAGACGCGCACCACACAACGCGGTTTGAATCCGCCTTTTGTCGAACACTCTCTTCTCCCTTTTCCCATCACATATAAGATCAGAAAGGCATTTATTTTCAATAAAAATTAAGAAAATACTTAGTGTAAATACCTGCTATTGTCACTTATTGTAAATAGCCGCTGCCTTTTATGATATATAAAAAAATATAAAATCTATTTTATACTCTATACCCTTTTTTACTCTTTATTTTATTTATTATGTAATTTATTTAAATTCATTTGATCTATTATAAATTAATTTAGATTTTTTTTTTTTTTTTTTTTTTACAATAGAAACTGCAGTGCTGGGAGATGAGGACAGTTTCATCCCAGTTCTGCCCTTCTGCCATCTTCAGAATGACTTTGCAAGCTCTACTGCGGTTCCGCTGGGACTGTGGTAGCCCACAGAGGGGATTGGATTTTGATTGGAGACAGGGCTGGATGAAATGAGGCAGAGGCTTGGAGGCCGGCCGGCCTGCAGGGAAGCGGATGGGGGAAAAGGGCCCGCCCTGCAGGAGCAGGTACTTCGGCTTTTATTACCGTCTCCTCACACATCACTTCACGATGGAAGGTGAAAGACTGAGAGACAGGGGTGGGATCTCATTAAGGAGCGCTGTGCACTCTCAATAAACCATCTATCTTCATCCAGTGTGGGCCGCTAAGCATTTTCTTACCACTCATAACCCACAATGGCATTCTGATGTAATTTCATATTATAGAATGCAACAGTTTTTATTTTGTTGTTCGTATAATTGTGGATCTTTACTCTTCCAGGAGAGGGCACTGATTGCCAGGTTAAAAAATAAAGCTCTGGACAGCTATTATGGAACTTAATTACCTCACTAGAGCCTTCAGCAAGATAAAACTGTTTGTCTGAATGCATGCGTGTGTTTGCGCACAGACCGGGTATCTACCCATCATGCAATTTGCAAACGAGCCCTGTCAAGTTTCACCGTGTACCTCCTGAACACATTTCTGTGCTACGGTAAAAATTTAACTATTGACATTTGTACAGACATGCTTTTTGCAGTGTTGAAAATGTCACTGATTGTGGGTATAGGGCTTATTCTGAACAGGGCTTGCTGATTGGCTGACATTCACTGTAAATGGTCGACTCATTTCCACTCGATTTCATGGTAAATGCTGACACGTTTACTGGCTAGCATTTACAAGAAAAGCTAGCAATTAAATCATCAAAAAGCATTAGTTTTTCGACTTGTAAACCATGTGCTGTTGCATGATGCTATTGTGTGAAATGCTAAAGCTGTTAAAAGCATGTGTCTTGTATTGGTATGAGACAAAGGGGCTAGTTGTCACACAGATTACCTTAGGACATATAAGATTTTAATAAAGCCACATTGTGAGATGTACATTCCTAATTATGAGAAATTAAGTTAAAATTGTGAGATATAACATTGATTATTAGAAATTCAGCTGCAATTCTGAGAGATATAATCAATTATGAGAAAAAATGTTGCAGATGATATATGAAATCAATTATGAGAAATCGGGTCAAATTATGAGAAATAGAGTTGCATTTCTGAGAGATATCAATATTTAGTTCAGTCATGAAACTCTGTGTGTGCAGGCTGACAGTTCCTTTACATACAATCTGTAAGAAATCATATCATTACACATGGCACAAGCTGATTAGCTTCTTCTGATCCTGCAGCCAATGAGATTGTGAGCTCAACATTTAAAGGGGACCTATAATGCCCCTTTTACAAGATGTAATTTAAGTCTCTGACCTGAAGCATTTTTTTTACAAGATGTAATATAAGTCTCTGGTGTCCCTAGAAAGTGTCTGTGAGGTTTCAGCTCAAAATACCCCACATCATTTTATTATATTTTGTCAAATTTCCCCCTATTTGGGTGTGAGCAAAAACACGTTTTTTTTTTTGTGTGTGTGTGTCCCTTTAAATGCAAATGAGCTGCTGCTACTGGCCCACTTTCCAGAAGAGGGCGGAGCTTTAACAGCTTGCGCTTCAGTCGCTCAACAACAACAAAGCTGGAGAATCTCACGCAGCCAAAATGACGATTATCAGTAATGGTGTTCAGCCTTACATTGTTCAAACCGGAGTCGAACACTGATGGAGAGACTCAGGATGAAGTTACAACTTTTAGAATGAAACTGGACGTTTCTGAACGATTAGTCAGTAAATTTATGTAGTTGCTGTGGAGTTGATTTAACTCATCGACTAGCATGTGTCGTCATGTTAATCTTTTGTGCAAATCAAGCATTGAGTTGACCCTCGTTTGTGAAGCAGTCTGCCGTAAAATGACAGCATGGTAACAACACTCTACTACAACAACTTTTCCTCTTCTCTAAAGCAGCCCAACATGGCCTCACCCCCTTTGTTGTGTGTTCCTGGGGGCAGGGTTTATTTAGTGATGTCACTAACCTGGGAAGAAGCTTGTTGTAGTCCCTACCAGCCATTTGTTGTAAGCATTAAACAGCAAATTCTTTATAAGAAAATATCTCCCTTTGGTTTGAACTTTGAGTGCTGTAACTTTGCAGATGTTGTTTATGCTCTGACAGCAACATTACACAACTCACTAAAGTTAAAAAATTGAAATCATAATCAACCTCCCATTTAAATAATCTGGTTCAGTGTTTGCTGTAAACTGGTCAGATTTACTATGAAACCCTCCACCTCCCCAGCTCCACCTGCCTAGATTTGCTACGGGATTTATGTATGTCTATTTATGCAGCAGCGGCATATCTTACATGCAGCAACAGCAGCAGCTTAACAGATCTAGTTCACCACGACCCAATACATTAACATTGCCATATTCAATAACAAGCTAAAACTATTCCGAGACTTGTCATGATTGAAAGTCACTTGCACAGTTGCAGTTGTGAGCTATACAGTTACAGTTACAAGAAATAAGTTTGCAATTTTGAGATGTAAAACCACATTGAAATATAAAGGCAATGTAAAAAACTGTGACAACTAGCCCCGGTGGCCTATATGATTTTGTCAGCTCAAAAAAAAAAAAAAAAAAAAAAAACCTGTGGAAACTGCATTTGCATATGGATCTGACATGTACTTTGCAGGTTCTTTGAAAATGCTTGAGGTCAGGCATTACATGCAGGGATCTTGTCCTAGATGAACAATAAGACGCACCTTCGATCCTCTGCTCAAGAAACCTCTGGTATGTGATCTTCTAGAGGGCAATGCTTGTTGTTTGTGGAGGCCCGACCTTATGGCTAAACATAATTAGGGAGGATTAGCAGAGAAGCAGCCACGTCTCATTATCGCTCTGGCGCATGTCTATCTCACCCAGGTTTTAATTACGCTCGACCAAGGGGCCCCGATACTCCCTCTGAAAGCATTTGATCTTCAAAGGGCCCTACATGTCACCAAAAATCCAGCTTCGGTCTCCTTCTGCATCCGCTTCCTGGCTGAGGTCACTGCAGGAGGTAAACCATAAATTCATCACACAGTTTGTGTTTTACAATGTGACAGTTATAAATAATGGTATTGGTGAATGTGCTGGGTGCGTATATATATATATATATATATATATATATATATATATATATATATATATATATATGTGTGTGTGTGTGTGTGCGACTGAGCCATAATGAATGGGAACACTAAAGCGCTGATTTCCTTTTCTCTTTCTTGTGTTTTACGCAGTGAAGACTATCGATTATGGCTTAAAGGGGACATTGATTTTACCTTTGTGTCCTGCCTGTTTGACTCCCTCAAACTCTAACTGCACCTCTTTACTCGTTCATATCTCTCTCTTTTTCTCTCTCTCTCTTGCTCTATTTCTTTCACACTCGCTCTCCCTCTCTCTCTGTGGAAATGCTTCTGACATATTTCTGGCCTCTTATCTGTTGCTTCCAGTTGGCTTTGCCTGGTCGGCAGCCAGTGAGGAGGTGACATGTTAGAGGAGCCTTTATAATTCACCAAACATATCCTCCCTAGAGATCTCATTCCTCTTTCTAAAAGCGAAAAAAAAGAAAAGAGGTTTAGGTTGTCATCGCCCATCTGTAAAATATATCCTTCACATCGCATTTAGACTGAATCTCAGCTTAGTCCATTAAATTTTCCATTCTTTCCAGGAATATGTTTAAGAAAGTGACCCAAAGGAGACGTTTAGGATCAGTCGTTCATATAGATTTAATAATTCTGTTGGACGGTTGTAAATTGTGGGTTTCTGCAATTAACCTCTGTTTTAACCCTCTTTGTCATTTCCCAGACAGCTCTGTCCAATATTCGTCATCGCAAGAACATGGTTGCTCTCCAAACGCACATTATTTTGAAATGTATCTGCCAACCACTTGGCAAAAACGTTATCATAATGTTACAGTGTCTTGAAATATGGTGATTTATTTTATCACAAAAATGAAAGATCACTTGCTAAATTGAGATGCTCTGTTGCTACTTCCTGATTGTTTGGTTTTGATTCACAAATTAATAATAATTGTAAATTATTATTTTCCGAGGAGTAAACTGGATTTTCAGCATCATTATTCCAGTCTTGTCACATGATCCTTCAGAAATCATTCTAATATGCTGATTTGGTGCTGAGAAACATTTCTTATTATTATCAATGTAGAAAACAGTTGTGCTGCTTAATATTTTTGTGGAAACCGATACATTTTATTTTTTCAGTATTCTTTAAATAGAGTGTTCAAAAGAACAGCATTTATAAAGATTTAAGTATTTTGTAACATTATCAAAAACAGCATAAAATATCAAAAATATAAATTTTGTGGTAAATGTAATCAATGATTTAATTCCCATGCAAGGAAACACAAATTTATAAAAGGTAAAACTTGTCTTCAAGCAATTTCACTAGGTCTTCTAGTCTTCACTGTCTTGCGTTTTTAATATCCAAATATTGGATATTAGATGAACCTGGGGTAAGTTTAATTTTAGCTGTCCAACATTTGATTGATGATCATATAAGATCAACCAAACCATTCTAATATTCATAAAGAAGCACAATAAGGTCTTTATCTACACAGAACACGTTTTTATTTTTAAAAACGCGATGGAATTGTAACGCAACGGCAACAGACTGCAGTTTTTTTTTTCTTCGCCAATTTTTTCACAGCGTTCTAAAAGCGCGGCACAAATTGTTATCCCAACGGTCAGCCATTAGCCTAGCGCATTTTTTTTTTTTTTTATACATAAAAAAAGGACAATCATTGCAGTGAAACTGTAAAACATGTTCTGTGTGAACGCTCCCCATGAGATGAAAGTCCCTAAAAACACAGCAGGATTTTATGCCTGAGAGGTTGACAAAGTCCGTGAGGAATTCAGGAATGGCCCGGCACTGACCGTGCACACGATGAACACGGCGGGAATCTTCACACCTCTCAAAATGTCAAAGATACGGATGAAATGTCAAGGGAGGTATCACCACATTCTTGATTCTACCCGTCTACTCTTAAGATTTTGCTTAACACTCATTTTAATATGCCAGAGCAGTTTTTTAAAAAGCATTTGAACAACCATATAGGCAAATGTAAATGGCAATGAGCAGGTTTTAAATTACATCGGTCCAATAAGCTTTGGATATTTTATGTAATATTACATAAAATATGTAATATTTTATTTAGTATAGTTGTCAGATGTTATGAATACAGATTTCGGCAAGCGAACACGGTTATTGTAATGGCATATAAAAGATGAGATGTACTGTTTCAGTACAGCTTAAGCTAGGCCTATCCTCAAAACTTTATTTTGTACCTGGCTTTATTTTGTAGCCAATGGTTATTTTAAAATGCCTATTATGGTTGGCACCGTTGCAATTTGCTTATGCAGCTATTTATCCTATCTAATATATTTAATTTAGAGATGGTCCATGGTGCCGGTGAGGCATTTGAATAACAACACAGTGAAGTTGGTCGCTCTCTGAGCAAGCAATAATAATGTATCACAAAATGTTTATAGGCCAATAGATCATTAATTCTTACGCCTGCATTTGCTTGCTGCTGATCCATGCAGAAAAAAAAACAAGCTCTTACCTCATGATTAAGTCTCAAAGACTTCCATTAAACCTTCTTCTATGTAGTTATCTGATCGGGTTTATGGTGTTCACGCCAGTGATTGAGATTAATTTTGGCTGATGTTGATTTTTTTTCTCTTATACGAAGCAAGTCCAATTCATTTAGTGAATCGGTTCATTTTGACATTTCATTTAAATGAACCGGTAAAGAACGACTGACAGAGTGCCTGTGATGCTTGTGAGATATTTATTTTTGTAGCAAACACAAATATAATAAAATCATCATATATGGTTGCAAGAATTGTAATCTTGAGTAACTTACATTTGAGATACAATATTGCCAATATTGTTCCTGAATGATTCTGTTTTTCTAACGAATCAGTTGAGTAAATGATTCAGTAACGGACCATTCACACAGAACGTTTTTGCGGTTAAAAATGCGAGATGCAGGTCAGTTGAACAAAAAAAGCAAACTCTTGATACTCGTTTTATAAAAGCTGAATTTCTTTTAACTTGAGCGTCGCGTTTTTAGAACACAACTGTCAAACGTGTACATGTCCATCTTTACATAGGAAAACAATGGAAAAGCAGCGCAGTGAAATGTAAAAACGCGTTATGTGTACAGCCCTTAGTCCTGTTACATTGATTCATCCCTAAATTAACGCATTTTTGTACAAATAGTAAATGATTCATTGACTCATTTATAAAGTTGTTCTTGAATTAATCAGTATTTTGAATGAATCGTTTGAATTCATAATGACGATCACTTTTCGCCCCCTACTGGCATAATGATGTACGAGTAACACAAATAGTGAAAAGTATGTATAAAAGTAGGCCTAATGTATAAAGATGGCTGTATCATATGTAGGTCTACCATGTATATCATCGTCATCTGATTATATAGGCCTACTGTTATTTTATATTGCTGTTGGTCCTTAAATGGTTCATTCATTCATTCAGTCAGTCTTTTGTCAGGGTGGATTAGAAGGGATCGTGAACTGGATGAACCCTTTAATTAACTCAGCATCTCGTTCCTCCTTAAGAAGCACCTTAAGATTCACTCTTGACAAAAAGCAGATATTCAAATCCACCCTCTTAAGATTTGCTGGTAAGCATGACCAATGAAGGAAACATTCACAACACATTATTGCGCTATTATTAACCACCTTCCAGTTCTACACTTCACTGAAAACTCTTCTTTTTTTTTATTTTTTATTTTTTATTTTCTCCTGTTTGAAGCCATTAAAATTCTCAGAAAAGCAGCGGGGCAAATTAGCGGCTTGCTTTCAGCCACATTTTTTGAAAGAGCGGTCTTCCACCTTGTCCTAATCAACTGCTTCTACGAAATGGAGCCATTGCACCCAAGAATGAACACACAGTTCTATCTGAAAACACTCTCAAGGTTGGGCAATATTGGTTACATTCTGGGATAAGCCTGCAAAACCAGCAATTAAATTTTAATCCATAACAATGACGTCCTCTTTGCATAAATCAGGAGCTGGGTAATTGACCGGAGAGTTGGAGAAGTGGATGCCAATGGTTTGAGGCAATCTCATTGGATAATGGCAGCACAGTTGGAGAGATAAGAGAAGTGGTTAGCAGGCCCTGCAGTCACAGCCCGCAGGCACGCAGTTGTCGGAGAGAATGAAATGTGACTTATCTGACTGACAGCTAGTTAGATGACGAATACAATTTCAATGCTGATTGAGAAGATGAACAGAGTAAAGGAAATAAGGAGATAGAAGTCACAGAGGAGTCTGTACTACACACTACGACCTACGCACTCGCCAATATGTAACATATTAAGCGTAGTTTCACATGCTTATTTGAGGGAAATGGCGTTTTAATCCCCATGGCTTTGTGTTTGGTATTGCTGCTAGCTTTGGTGTGTTAGCTAACCTGAGGCCAAGTTTAAAAAAAGTGCCCAAATGTGACTTGTACATTATCTTGCCATCTTAACAAGTACACTTATACTCATAGTACACACCTCATTGAATTTTTCAGTACGAACACTAGTACTAAAACTAGTGTTGCTGCTAGCTTTAGCATGCTAGCTAATCTGAGGCCAAGTTTAATACAATAAGTGCCCAAATATGACTTTTACATATTATTTTGCCATCTTAACAAGTGCCCTTATACTCATAGTGCACGTCTCATTGCATTTTTTTCAGTGTGAACACTACTTAATAATAATACAGAAGTATTTCCAAGAGTGATCTTTGTATTTTTGTGTTGTGTACAATTGTACATGTACAATTTTGTATGTTTAAATAGACACTGAAATGTACAATATCAACATACTGGCAATTGTCTAAAATTTTGTTGAAGTGCTGCTGCTAGGACAATTTATTTATTTATTTATTTATTTCGCAAGGTGACTGAGCATCACATTAGCGTATTATTGTAGTAGATGATACAGCATGTGGATCCCACTGCAGTGACTTTGACATTTTCCAAGTGCATTTAACATTATGTTTAATATGCTTATCTACACATCTCTTCCCAACTAATTTAAAGATGTGTGGAACCTCTGACAAGACAGTATTCAAGGCCTTGTCGAAATATTGCCCTTGTACTTTGTATATTGCTGACACAGCGTATTTCTTTCATCAGGCATATTTTAAAGCTTCCCTATCATATTCCCATAATTTAGAACCACCTCTAGAGACATACATTTACTTTAAAACGGTGTTGATGTTCATTTTCATCATAAATCATGTTAATATATACAAAGAAACTCAGATTTCCGAATATACCTTCACATAAGAGCATGATCACATACAATATAAAATCCATGTATGCACATTCTTATCGTTTAAAGTGAAAATGTACTCATGTATTGCAGCAGTTAGTGGTTTCTTGGTGGCTTTCTGCTGCTCATGCACATTACTGAGCAGCATTGTCTCATGGGATATCATATTATGGACATTGATCTTTTTGTGAGGAGGGCTCTTGACAGCAGGAGGTGGCAAAACCCTCTGGGAAATATTATCCTTTGCTCCTGACATCACAGTGTTGACAGTTTGCATTAGCATCACTCGTACGAGATCGTGTGTAGGCAGCACAATATGTAAGGAAGTGAAGTAATGTGTTGAACTACAATGACGTGACAGGTCATTTTTTTGTCCAAAGGCCTTAATAATAATAAAAAAAAAACAAGATATGACATCCAAAGTATGTAAAGTAGTACAACTAGATTTCTTTTATTGAATTCAACAAGTTTTAATTATATTTTGCTACATATAAAGGTATTTTAAAGATTTTAACATTTGGTTTAACCGTCCAAAGGCCAATACAGACATTTCATTTGTGATTAAAACATCTTAAAATGTAATAAATGTATACATTTTTTATTCTGGCATAGGTCAAATTGGTATAAATATTATGTGTTTAAGTCGTTGCTTTATGAGAAAGAATGTCCGGAAAAATGAATTTCATTGATGTCATTCGGAGTAACCAATATAAAGGGACCATTTTGGATCATGCGGTTAATATCATGTGACAGAATGTGACATCATTCAGACACCTGCAAAGGACCACATGGCCGTGAAGCAAAGTAACTAACTCTCTTTTAACTATTTGAAAAATTCATGTTTTCACTTGCTCATACGCATGTCCTGAAACATCAGGTCATAATACATGGAAAATGTTGTAATATTTTAAAAACTTGTACTAAATATAAAATGTTTGATTGTCCTTTTGCTAACTAGCTAGATATCAGCCTGTTAGAATTGTTTGAAAATATCATCATTCAGTATAACCAAAAATGTCATTTGGTAAAACCGAAATTTTGGTTTTATAAAGTAAGTAACTTAAAAACTTAAAATGGAAAGTCAGTGCCTAATATTATAAATATACTAAATATTATATATGTATATATATATATATATACATTTTAAGTTTTTAAGTTACTTACTTTATAAGTTACTTTACTTTATACTTTCTGAAAGTTACTGGACTCTTTTGAAACACCAAACAAATAAAGTGTAATTTCAGGGCTGCAGAACTGAAGTGGGTCACTGCACTCAGGATGTATTTGGGCAGTAGTGTATTACAAATTACTAAACGCCTCCATGTGTGGTAAAATGATGGTCGGGATCATTTTCTTCTTGTAAACAACCTAGAAATGATCAGCAAATGCTGAGGTGGATGTAAGGCAGCGTCTACCTGTGAGAGATGCTCATAAATCTCTTTTTTCTTTTTCCTCTGGCTTCTCTCTCTTTGGTTTCTCGTAATTTGAAGTTTGATGAATATCCTCATTCCCATCATCCTTCCTGTCGCTGTGAGTGGGAAAACAATTAGTTGTGTCCACTAATGAATCAAGACCGCCATGAATTCATTTTCATAAAAAGCAAATATGTTGTGGCAGGGGGCAGAGGGTCAGAGCCCACATAACATGCTTCAAATCAATGAGCTTTTTTATAATGACCACAACAGCCTTTGAACAATAGGGATGTCATCCCAATCTGTATTTATTTGTTAGAGAATTATCTTCTTTTTTTAATTGGAATCTATTTTTTTCCCCCCCCATGTGGATATAAACAGTTTATCTAATTTTGGAGTTTATTAACAGTGTTGGGGTAATGCATTACAAACGTGAGTTATGTAATCAGATTACTTTTTTTCAAGTAACAAGTAAAGTAACACATTATTTTTAAATTTACAACAAAATATCATTTACTTTTTCAAATAAGTAACTTTGTTTCCCATTTACTGACTGACATCAATAAATGTTGAGATAAATCTGGAGTAAGTGCAGAGGCGTTGTGTGTAAACATGATGGTTATTGTAGTTCTGGACTAAATGTGAGCAGGAATTTAATCATCTCACTTGCACAATAACAGATTAGGTATTCCTCAAAATGAATAAGAACGGTGAAATGCAAACTCAGAATATTACGCAAACCTGCAATTAAATATTTAAAAATAACGTCTTTGCTGCCGATGATCCAATTCAACTAAACTAATAAACAAAATGACTTTAGATAAACATCACATTTGTGTTTGAAATTTCTTCTCCTGCATTCTGCAATCCAGAATGGCAACAAACCTGAAAGGTTTGTTAGAGCTGCGCCCTCTGCTGTACAGGTGTGAATTTGCATTTCATTCAGTTTGTGGCTTATTCATTTCACTTTTGGTGTGAAAGGGCCATTACATTTGCCAAAAATAGAACTTTTTTTGTTGTTAAGCAATTCCAGCCCAGTTGCGAAAGAGTAACTCAAAAGTAATGTAATTACTTTCCATAAAAACGTAACGCAATTAGTTACTTTTGAGTAACGCAATATTGTAATGCATTACTTTTAAAAGTAACTTCCCCCAATACTGCTTATTAATATGTGCACTCCTAGAAAAAAGAGAGATCTGAACTGGTAAATAACAAATTACATAGCATTTATAGTATATAACCATAAAAAAATTACTCAGGTTCTTCAAAGTTTCTTGTGTTCCACAGGAAGTGGAATGTGAAGTGACATGTGGGTGAGTAAATAATGACAGAATTTAATTTAGGACGAACTGTTTCCAAGTTTTAACCTTTTATATTTGGTGTTATTATATTATAAACCCCTCTGTCTGGAGTCTCTGATATCCATAGCACTTCATTTAAAAGTTTTCTGAAAGCATTTCACGCAGCGTGTATAGCTCCTCGAGTGCTAATATTCACAGTATTTGGCAGGAGGCGTCGTACAGGGGGCTGGAAGTGACCGCAGACAGTTTGTTGCCTGATAAAAGACATTTTGGAACAACGCCACATCTGTGATTGAATCTGCGGGCCTTGAGTTTAACACTCTCAACAGGAGGAAAATCTTGCCAGCCGACACAGTTCTACAAACGCGTCCACTAACACTTACGTGACACAGTGTCTTGTACACAAGCAAGCATGATTCAAGAAGTTTTCATGTACATTTTTTTTCCTAGATGTAGATAATTAATTGAAGACAGATTGAAGACAACTCTTGTTGAAAATTATTTGTTTAACAGCGAACTTTCTTATGGGGCACATAAAAGCAATGTCGCTTAGTCTTAAAGTGGAGCTATTGTCTTGAAATCTTTCTGTTGAAGCCAATTCTCACTCAGTAGTGACTGAACACTTCAAAAGCAATTAAAGAGATGCAGGCTTTGTCTTTAGATGGATCAAGCCCATTAGGGAAGTCTTCAAAGTCTCAAAGAGTCCATCATGCTATAAAACTGTTTGGCTTCAATCGAAAGATCTCAGGTTTCCTACTGCGTCTTGTTACAATGGCGAGCAAGAGAGGGGCTTTTAGTACGGCTGTCCACTAATTCCTGCCCTACACAATGATCCATACAACATACTTGCATTTAAAATTGACACATATGATTTTGCGTGACACTAATTGAGTGGCTCGCCAGCTGTTATTAGAGCAGTGAGCATTAAAATATTAGAGAAGAATAGAAATGGAAATAGTATAATGAAATAAAGGACACAGGAACAAGACCTGATTAGGAAGGACAGGTCCAAATACAGCATTATCAACAACACGATTATTCTTTTTAATTAACTTATTTTTATTACATAATACAATTAATTAATTATTCAGTGTTTTGAACATGCCATTTGAGTAAATGATTCAATAAAATAGTCATTTGTTTCATTAAATGATTCATTGTTGAACAAATCAGTTCAGTGACCCAATCACTTGAATGAATCTGTGGATGCGTCCGAAATCGCATACTTTCTTAAATAGGTACTTATTTTGAATAAGTAATTACTTTATAACTGCTATATAGTGCATTCTATATAGTTAATGTGTGTAGTATGAATATAATCCAGATTTACTACGTTCGCCAAGTTGCCCTTATCATGTGACCTACCAACGTCAGTTGCGTTGCTTCAGCACCATTCACAAATCCTCTTCCTGTGGTCCCATGGGATAGTAAAGAGTCCAACGTATGCACACTTCAGAATCTCATCAGAAGAGGTAGGTCAACCATTTGCCTACTTTTATATGTGTACTGTGAATTCGGACTTACTTCTTTTGTCACATAGTTTTTCACCTACTATGTAGTATTGAAGTACGTGATGTCGGATGCAGCCAGTGAACGAATTGGTTAAGAGAAAGATTCAATGACTCACTCATTAAGACGGTCACTTGTCGCCCCCTATTGGTGTAAGAATGTAACGCGCAGAAAGAGCTACATTGAAAAAAAATTTAATTTATGAAATAGCACTGTTTAATCAGATCATCAGGGATGTGGTGGCATTGTTTTTTGCACGATGCCTGTTTCTTAGACTCACTTATGGGCACAACTCAATTTGTTGTAGAGAAAAATAAACAGCAATTAATGAAAGAGCCATAAAACAAGCATGAAAGAGATATGAGGCAATAATATATGCTTTGATGGAGGGCTTCTGAGAGTATTCTGGTTCGTGGTTCATTCTTTCATGTGTTACGGAGTATTAAAGCAGGGTTTTCTCAAGCAGGTATTTCATTATTGTTTCTAATCAGCCTGACTGCAGACCCTAATATGGTCAGTGTTTATCAGGAACCAGACAAACAATGGCCACAAAAATCAGCATGGAAAAGGGAATTGAGAATTTGGCTTCATATCCCACAGCGATAATTTCTTGAAATTCAAAATTATTACAGTGCTTTTAAAGCAGAATTGCATTGATATTTCACAAACATAGTGGTTTGGGGTTTGTTCTAAACTCAGCATAATAAGCTTTTGTAATGATTTCAACCTGAACAGCTTCATTTTAGTGCATCATGTAAGAGTGAACCACTTGATTCAGTAGAATGAACTGTTTCACTAAAATGATTCTGTTTTAAAGGGATAGTTCACCCAAAATGAAAATTATCCCATGATTTACTCAATCTCAAGCCATCCTACTGTAGGTGTATATGACTATCTTCTTTCAGACTAACACAATCTGAGATACATTAAAAAAATATCCTGGCTCCTCTAAGCTTTATAACGGTAGTGAATGGTGCTCACGATTTCAAAGCCCAAAAAAAGTGCATCCATCCATCATAAAGGTAATCCATACGGCTCCAGGGGGTTAATAAAGGCCTTCTGAAGTGAAGCAATGTGTTTTTGTAAGAAAAATATCCATATTTAAAACTTAATAGAAAATAACTAGCTTCCGGCAAACAGCCGTATGCATCGACACAACGAATGATGTAATGAGCGAATGAGCAAAACAAAACACACCGGTCATGAATTAGAAGTCTAAAATGAGAATTTTTAAAGAGAAATGTCAGAAGATTTCAATATACGAGAAGATGAGCTTGAGTTTTTTACCCAGCCCTATTTGTTTGTCTAAGCTTACGCTATGTCATTCGCTATTGGATGTGTACGGCGTATTGTTGGAAGCTAGTTATTATAGTTTATAAAGTTTTAAATATTTTTCTCACAAAACCCCCTTACGTCACTTCAGAAAGCCTCTATTAACCCCCTGGAGCCGTATGGATTACTTTTGTAATGGATGGATGTGCTTTTTCGGGCTTCAAAATCGTGAACGCCATTCACTACCATTATAAATCTTGGAAGAGCCAGGATATTTTTTTTAACTATGATTGTGTTCGTCTGAAAGAAGATAGTCATATACACATAGGATGGCTTGAGGGTGAGTAAATCTTGGGATAATTTACATTTTGGGGTGAACTATCCCTTTAATCTAGCAAACAACAGAGTTTGGGAAGCTATATTGAGACCGAATCGTTTTAGTGAATCGGTTCATTCCGAAGTGAAACAAATTCACTAAAATGATTCAAAGAGGATATAGTTCCATGTCATGGCCATTGCCAGGATTCAAGGCATCCAACTATAGGATCACAAAGACAAGCTGATTCACATGTATCTCAAAAAGGGTGATATTTTAGCCTTATTCTGTGATATCTTCCCTTATCAAAGAACCCTTTAAACCTCTAAAATCTTTTTTAAGCGGCAGAAATCTGTCAGAGCTTTGATTATATTCCTAATAAATACTAATGAACTTCTTATTTCTTCCACTTCTCTACAATATTTTAAATTCCCTTACATCTCCTGAGATCAAGAAGTGGGGTGCAGAAATCACAATCATAATGAGAATGGTTTATGGTGGGAGTGAAATCCAGTTATAATGGGCTATACCTTGAGAATCCATTTGGAGTGAAGCCATAAGATGACGCACCGTCAAGATAAGAACCGACTGGGGACTGTTTTCAGCCAACGATCCTAAGAAAGTTATTGATTATCCTTTTGGCCTAAATGATGAACTGGGCATTTGCTGTCTCTTTGCTCATGTGAAATACGGCGCACTTGCTCCATGGCTCGCCACATGTGTGTGCAGCATGTGTTTATCCATGTTGTTGATGCTTATTTGCCATTTATCTGCAGGTGTGTGACGGAGTGAGATTGAGCATCGGTGGATCCAGCTCTTACACAGAGAGCGATTGTGGAGAGCTGGTTCCTCTAGTAATAAAATGCCTGGCAGTGATCTTACTTTTTTTCTAGGTGTGGCTGTGTAAAAGACAAACACCTTGTGTGGGTCTGTGGCATCAAAGTTTTGAACAGTAATGTATATATTATGTAATCATTATAATATATGTTGTAGGCTATGTAGCCTACTGTATGTATACAGTTTAGCCTACATGAATATAAACAGTTAATGTATGGATGATTTCAAATGCTTTCTACATGCTATAACGTTACGCCAGCAGGTGGCAACAAGTGATTATGATTGAGTCATTAAATCATTCAGTCAACCGATTCGTTCAAACTGAATGATTCAGGAACAAAACAACAATACTGTGCTGTTGCAACGATTCTGCTACGTCATTGTTTGAAACTACAGTAGGAGCAAAAACACAACTGGCAATAAAATGTGAGTTTATCAATATTAATTTCTTGTTTATGAACTGTTGTACTATCAGACAATGCTATCAGTACGTTAAACCAATACATTATTAGCCAAACATCAATACTGTGTCTTGCTTGGTGCAACGATTCTGCTGTGTCATTGTTTTAAACTACAATATTGTTGGCGGAGCAAAAACACAACTGGCAATAACGTGTTTCTTAATGTTAACTTATTGTTTATGAACTGTTGTACTATCACACAATGCTGCTTGTTTTTACGCGATGTGTCGTGACTCGTGAATTAAACGGTTGCTTTTGATTTAACAGCGGCGGGAATTCATGGCGCAAGTTCCATACAAAAGACGGTCCGTTTATATTATGCACTTAAAGACCCACTGTGGTGAAAAAGTTTTTAATGTTGATTATATATCTATGTGGTGTTTTTAACATGCTTAAAGAAAAAATTATGTAATTAATTACTCACCCTCATGTTGTTCCTAAGACTTTTGTTCATCTTCAGAACAAATTAAGATATTTTTGATAAAATCCGATGGCTCAGTGAGGTCTCAATTGACAGCAAGATAATTAACACTTTCAGTGCCCAGAAAGGTACTAAAGACATTTCGAAACACGACATAACTAAGCCTCGTTTACTGAAATCACGTGACTTTGGCAGTTTAAAACACGCTCCTAACCACTGATTCTTCGGGGCACTTCATGAAGCTTAGTGTAGCAGTGTTTTGAAATCACCCATCACTAGATATTGTTGAACAACATAGTTATTATTATTATTTTTTTTTTTTTTGGCGCACAAAAAGTATTCTCATCGCTTCATAACATTAAGGTTGAACCACTGTAATCACATGAACTGTTTTAAATATGTCTTTAGTAGCTTTCTGGGTACTGAAAGTGGAAATTAACTTGCTATCAATGGAGGCCTCACTGAGCCATCGGATTTTATCAAAAATATCTTAATTTGTGTTCCAAAGATGAACGAAGGTCTTACGGGTGTAGAACGATGAGGGTAATTAATGATATAATTTTCATTTTTGCTTGAACTATACCTTTAAGAGAAACAATGTGCAAATTCACCATTGCTAAATATTTTTCGCATAAAACGGCAGTTTACCAAAGACAGTCTCAAAAAAGCGGTTTGAAAATGCCCCTGTTCTCTACGCTATATTTTTCTGTTGATAGAAAAATCGGGTACATTTAGCAATACAGCTGGTGAATTATATGTACATATTAAGATGTTATGATTACATATATGCCTTCCTCCACTGACATTCTGAGGAGTTCAAAGCATTTGGATGTTGATTTTTAGAAGGCAGCTGTATTACTCTGAGATGGCGAAAGGAACATGGTTTGTGTAACATTAGCAACACATTATTAGCTGTTTGATAGTGTAGTCAAGCCAAAGGCTAATCATATCAATTACCGTTATGTGTCCGACATAGAGAGCGCTACATAAAACGCATTACCATTCGGTTACATTGACTTGTAGATAAGCCTATTCGCTCTTCCATTTCTTCTTCGAAGTCAGTTTCTGGTTCAAACATATATGGCCGAATTAAAACAGTATTCCACTTGCCATTGTGTAGCGTTTAGCCTACTACAGTAAAGCTGACTGAGCGAATCGGGTATTCTGAGCTCCTGTGATCAAGTGGAGGTGGGGCTAATTTGTATATTCATGAATCCGCGTATCCATAGAATAATGAATAAAGTAAGGGTGTAGAGATACTTTCAAGCTATTTTAAGGCATGAAGAAATTATTTTCAAAGGAAAAAATGTTTAAATATGTAATTTTGCTGATCAAAGATGAGTTTTAAGGGATAAAATTATTGACTACAGGGGGACATTATTTTCTTTAATATTTAAAAACGGTAATGCTTTAACATATTTGATTATATATGGCATAGTTTGAAAGTTTCATGATTGTATCTGTTTGTTGAAGGTTGTATCTATTTGAACAGTAAGGTGAACTTTTACAGTCAACATCTGTCGGCAATTTGTCGACAGTATGTGTGAAATGTATCCGTGTCCCCATCTTCATTCTCCTTGGCGGAGGGCGGAGAATGATGACAGGGCTTGTTTTAAAGGGCTGCCGTGGGGTGAAGATGGATTGGCTTGTCATCCGTTGGGGACTTGACAATGTTGATGTTTGTCAGGTTCATGTCAGAGATGGGATGTGGTGGGGGGGAGGCCACACCTCAGGAGGGAGAAAAGGGAAGCTCTGGGGTGCACAGAACAGACGTGGAAGGTAGGAGAAACAGAACAATCATTTTTGTAAAACACTTCAGGCCACACACAAAATATGGCCTAAAGAAGCGCACTGTTTGCAGGTGCAGGGTGATCAAACGTGCTTGCGTAAAATTTTCATTCTCTCTGTTTTTAACTTGATCTTGAATGCATCATGATGCTGATGCAACAGCCAAAAGATCTACAATTTACTTCAGATCATCACCTGTAGCATAAACATCTAAATATTTTCAGTAACCCTTAATGTTTAAAACACTAAATTTACACTGCAAAAAAAGGTTAATGGAAAGGATGATTTAATAACCAAAATCCACTAAAATATTGCCAATTTTATCTTTGCAACCCAAGTTTCTGATCAATTTTCAAATATACAGTTCTTCACTGCGGCCCAAAACATGAATGTTGAATGAGTTTCGACGTTTCTCTATGAATATTTAAGCGGCGACACAAAGACCGCACACGCTGCTGCCATTGAACAAAAATTTGGTGTCCACCGTCCGCATTGCTCATTAAAATGAGATTTAACAGGGATTTTCATTTTCAGTAACAAATGTATTCATGGCTAGCCCATCAGTCATTGTCAAAAGTAATCTCATTTTCCTTGTGTGAGGGAGACAGACGCACAAGGAGGTGAGCGACAGCTTTTTTCGGCCGAGAGGGAGGGGTGCTGGATATTGTCCACCTCCTGCCGTCTTTTCACTTCCTGTCACACAGGAATAGGTGGAAACCCACTGTTACCGGAGCGCTTCAAAGCGCCTATAAATTTCCATATTTCCCATCCTGACACAAAAACAAGTGATATTATTTACAAAAATAGAGGCTAAAAAAAGGAAAGAAAAATTGGTGCGTGCTCTGTGGAAATAAGATGAGGAATTAGCAAATGAATGCTATAGTGGCCCTCTGCATGTTACCTGCACTGTGACAATTTGTTATCTTTGGCTAAACAGCTGTGTGTTTGGCCACCCACCCCCCCACCCCCCACGCCCCTTAAAAAAGGGATCCGAAATTAACTTTTGGCCAAACATGCTGAATGGCAAGTGGATTGGGAAAATTCATGGGCCGTAAATATATTGTACCAGACATTAAACTGTATTGCATTGTAATTTTAAATTTGTATTTTGTATTAGTTTAAAATAGTACATTTTAATTAATTAGTTATTGTTATTCTCACATTCTCTATAAAAAAAAAAACCTTCAAATGATGTATGATTTGTTGGAATCTGACAAAAAATGAATGAGCTACACCTGTTTGAAGTCGATAGAGTCGGCAAAGTCAATTTTGAGAAAAATCTGAAGGTTTCAAAACAAAATCATCTAGCAAATATACCTTAAAATCCATGGTAATACCACCAAATTTGGCACAACCCAAGTCAAAATCCATATCTATAGGAAAAAAAAAAAAATTTAACTTTTTTTTTTTTTTTTTTTTTAACATGATTCCACAATTGTTTGATTAACATTAATGAAACCGATGGATTATAGGCAATATTAAGACCTACTGTACCACATGGATCTAATGTTACGCATCAGATGTTTTCCCCAACAGTTAACCAAATGTTCACGTGAATACTCACCAAGACAGATTTTTTGAAATACTGTAATTCTGTGTATATCTGTATCGCGCACAGTCTGAGGCGTCTTTGTGTGTGCGCTTCAGATCTGTCAGTCAGCGTGAGTAAAATCGTTTTGTTTACATCAGCATGACTTTGAAAATCACATTTCATTAGTTCCATCGAGAATTCACTATGAATATTCACCAATCCAGAATGCTGCACTTTACAACTATACCAAACTTGTGCTGAGGGGAAGCGCCAGTCGTCCAGAATCGAGCAGAGAAAAATGGCATTTTTCATGGTCAAAGGAAAGGTACTTCTCTCAGAAAACGTACAAATAAAGATACTTTTAGATGTTCAATTGCTATTTGGAGCATTGGGATCACTAGGTGAGGGCTCAATGAACTCATTTTTGTGAACCTCAATTTTGATTAAAGTTGACAATTTTTTACATTTGTTTTGCTTTAGTTCGAAATTAGCCCATGTGCATTCCGACTCATTTTGCCAGCACGGGTCACATATACTTGTCCCTGTGACATTGGAATTCATAATGAACTAATATATGTGTGTGTGTGTGTATATATATATATATATAAATAAGATATCATTAAATGGAATAGAAAAAAGTCTGACATATTATGTTAAAAATAATGAACCTTTTTCCCTGTGTATTCACAGCAGATGTTTCTAGTAGGTGGTTTGTATGCGTTTAAATAACATTGTTAACTTGTCAGACTATCAGTGTCCCAATTGAGTTTAAAACAATTACGTGACAATTTATAATAGAAACTTACAGGCCAACTGACATGTATTTACCCACCAAATCCAGTTTTTACAGTCTTGCGTTGCTCAGTTTTGTGGCCTGCTTAAATGCACGGTCACATGTTGACATTCAAAGATTGTTTTGGTTTATTACCTTGCTAACTGCTGTTAGTAAAATTCCCTTTAAACTTCTAGACTGTCACACACTCTCTGCAGTTGGTGTGGAACAGAGCATGATTTACCATCTGTTTTTGCCACTTGTATCAAGACGTAAACATCACAATCTCGTTTTCAGCAAGTGTACCAGTTTCCTTTACTCGAGTAGGGTAATTGGAGAGGTTATGTTACGCAATTTATGATTTAACGTAAAGTCACGCATGTCAAGTACATGAAATGAATGTGTTTTCACAAACATATTTACACGTTTGTTTTATCTGTAAACACAAGTGCCAGGAGAGATTAAGAGACGGCAAATGTGAACCCACACACTGCCGAACCCCTGCGATCTGCCAGGAGCTTACCGAGGGAAAACAACATCTGAGTCCTCTCTGCAAAACCACCGTTGACGTACTAAGTCTGTGATAAACAGGAAAACTGTTCAGTTTCGGTGCATGTTGAGGTAAATGATACATGAAAGCTGAGAGGCTTTATACTGTGCAACATGAAACAGCATTTTACTGTAGTAGTACAATTTTGGCAATATTTGCCTTTATTGTGATAGGATAGTATAGAGTGGACAGGAAGCGAGGTGGGAGAGTGGGATGGGATTGGAAAGTTCCACAGACCGGGACTCGAACTCGGGCCGCCCAAAGCGCAATGACGCTATATGTCGGTGCTGCCCACGAGGCTATTGGCACCGACATTTTAATGTAGTTTCCATCCCACGTGTTCAAGAAAACAAAATCGTCACTTCCTGGGAAATTGGCACAAAATATCTGTAATAAAAATAGAAGTTGTTGCGATCGGGGAAGCCACTGTGGCTCTTTTTTCGTACATCATAAATGTCTTGCGTGTCAAAGTAGCTTTCATTTTCACAAAGTAGCTTAAACTATTGACGAACCCTTTCTTAATACCAAATAGGGCATATTATTTTTATAAAATGATATTTGAGCAAAATATTTAAATTAACAACAATAGCCATTATAAAAAACACAAGCATAAAATAAACACAATCAAATAAATAAAGAACACAAGCATTATTTACATTATATACAATTTTAATTTTCCCCTTAACCCAGATCGTTTTGCTCTGGAACAGGTAATAGATTAATAAGCCAAAGACTGCCCATTTCATATACCCCAAATTAATTATAATTTAAACCACTATCTACACAAGAGCCAGCGGCAAATATCCAAAGGACTGGCCGAGATGAAGCTGTTCTCTGCGGGTACACAAGCACTGAATGGCCGCTGACGGCCTGGAGCATCTGCGAAAGTGTCAAAACTGATGATTAAATGAGTCACATATTTCAGGTCTAAACAACTACATTCTCGCCAAAAAAACTCTTAAAACTACAGTTTGTGTATCAAGTGTAGTATTTGTAAAAAAAATACGGTGGATTTTCAAGCGGAGTGATACAAACGGTGAAAAGGTAGGAGTGCCGTTATCACTAGAATATCGCATGGCTCTCAGCCAATCAGATTGGAGGTGGGAGAGTGGGACTGGATTGGGAAAGGTCCACGGACCGGGACTCAAACTCGGGTTGCCGAAGCGCAATGACGCTATATGTCGGTGCTGCCCACGAGGCTATTGGCGCCAACATTTTACTGTAGTTTCCATCCAAGCATAAATAGATGCTTTCTATTCCATAGAGGTGTTAGCTCACCCTGTGGTCTGTGTGGGTCCTAACACCCAAGTATAGGGATGGGGACACTATACTGTCAAAAAGCACCGTCCTTTGGATGAGACATTAAACCGAGGTCCTGACTTGTTAAAAATCCCAGGATGTCCTTTGAAAAGAGTAGGGGTGTTACCCCGACATCCTGGCCAAATTTGCCCATTGGCCTCTGTCCATCATGGCCTCCTAATCATCCCCATACACTGATTGGCTTCATCACTCTGTCTCCTCTCCACCAATAAGCTGGTGTGTGGTGGGCGTTCTGGCGCAATATGGCTGCCGTCGCATCATCCAGGTGGATGCTGCACATTGGTGGTGGTTGAGGAGATTCCCCCTTCCGTATGTAAAGTGCTTTGAGTACCCAGAAAAGCACTATATAAATGTAAGGAATTATCCCATTTGTTCAAGAGAACAAAATCGTCACTTCCTGTGAAATTGGCGCAAAATATCTGTAATAAAAATGGAAGCTTTTAGTCTAAACCAAAATTTTTAGCCTGTTTTTTTTTTTTTTTTTTTTGACTGCAGATGTCATATGAACTACTTTTTAAATATTTTTGTCTTGCCTTTGTGTCCTTTTTGAAGCTTAAAAGCTTTAGTTTCTTTAATTTCACAGTTTTCAAATTTTCTCTTTCAGAAGAAAGAAAGTCATGGGTTTGAAACAATATGAGAGTGAGTAAATGAACTAGATAAACCAGTGCACAGCTTGAAAGCTGCCTTTCACTGTTCTCTGACATGAAAACAATGTGTTATGTTTGAAACACGTCCGCAGTGTTCAAAATGTGTTCCTTTCTTATTCCGCCTTCTTTCTGTCATAAGTCCTTTACTTTCATTCCAGAATGTGCATGAAAAGCATCTTCAGTGAAGTTCAAATCTCCAGAACGTATACTCGCATGCATCCTCAGAGCCACTCTGAGCTTTAATGGGGTCCACGCTTGGATCTTTAATTAATGCACGCAGGTAATAGATGCCATCTGGGGACCCTCTTGGCAACTAATCACATACACAGAGATTCTCGTTCAGTGCCAGATGCGTTGTCTTCTCTCCCTCTAACCTAATTACCCTTTCTTTTACAAACAAAGCAATGCACATAGCATTTATCCATTATTTCCTCAAAAACATCCACTCTCTGTGTCGGATCCAAAAATGGAGATCATAGTAATTACAAAGAAATCAATGCATTTTAACATTCCGCTGGTTGTTCTTTTGATTTTGTTGCCGTGAGTCTTGTTGCAAAGGCTCCGTGAACTATATCTGTTTTAATTTAGGTATGCCATCTCATGGGTTTGGGTTCAAAAGGCATCTGAAAGAAGAAAAAAAAAAAAAAAAAAAAAAAGAGCTGAAGGAATTGCTCTTGCTTGTTCACTCACCTATGTTAATGAATCCTTACCGAACCCCTGATTTATAAAAAGCAAGAGTCTTTACAACAGTGGTTCTAAACTGGTCTGTTCTGGTAAGACACCAGGGAAAAATCAATGCTTAAAATGCAAATAATTAAATGAAGTTGTTTTTAATGTTTAAATTAAACATAAAATGATAAAAGAGGCACTGCAAAAATAAAATGTGCCATTGATTTGCACAGCAAATATAAAGTTACAGGAGCTTCTGATGTTTTTTAAATAAATTGATAATAATATAAAAAGTACATGTAAAATTGTTTTTTAATTTTATTAATATATTTTGAATTAATATTTTTATAATGAAATAAAACAAACAAACACTGATCAAAGTAAATGGTTTCAAATAAAATGAAAAGATAAATAAATTACTTAATAATTATAAATATAATTATTTAAAATATAAAATATTCATTAAATATTTAATAATTGCTTAATTATTAAAAATATTGCTATTATTATTAAAATAAAACTTACAAAAATAACTTTCATTTTTAATAGTGTTTGATGTAAGGATGTTTTTGATCGCCACCACAAGACTGAAGCAAAACCAGTGGAGAAACACTGATTTATATATTAGTCATCATGTCAATAAAATTTTCGAGGCAACAACTCATTCTGCCCATCCCCAAATGCAACAAATAAATGAATAAATGTATCTAATCTAAATAAATGAATCTAAATGAACTGTGCTCATAAAACAGATTTAGCTATGAATGAGTAAGAATTGTATTGTTTTGTGTTGGCACAGTATTTTTAATTTCACGTTTTTGTTCGTACTTGGATGCTCAAGATGCTTTTAAAGATATCTCTAAGCCCTAGGATAAAGAAAACCACCGAAATGTTCAAAGAAATTTCCTTGAGAAACAAATATTTTGATTGTTGACAATATTTGTACATTCGCAGGGCGTGAAATTGATTTACAGAAGTGACAAATCTCGGGGGGGACTTAGTTTTGTTGCGATGCTCCGTGGCGACTGCTCTCCCACTCCACTGGTTATATCTTCCTGGATGGTTCTGCTTTAATCAGGTTTGCATGATAAAAATAAAACACCTTTTTTTTTAACACCAGGTCTTGTATCTCTGCATGTGCACGTAGGGATCTACACGTCAACCAACCAACCAATGACATGGAGCGTCGGTTTCACACTGCATTGTGTCATAATCCGTTTATGTTTTCTTCCATTCAGAAATTCATTCATTCAGCATAATCCATTTGTCTGCTCTCTTGCCTTCAGATAAACAGCCGTGGGCCTTGGAAAACTCGTTTTTGTGTAACACCGCCAAGAGTTTAAACCCCCGAGCCGTTCTGACTCCATCTGGGAATGGGGCTGATCTTCAGCGCTTAACTCTGCATCACAAGTTCACGGCAATTGGTTTTGTGTCTGCGTTCTTGAAGGCTGCCCTCAGATGGCATTGTTTGGAGTTCATATCCCGAGCTTTGCGAGCCCTGGCACCCTTCCTGGCTCGGCGGGCGGGAGTAACACAGCGTTGACTTGGAAACGACCCTTTGGCAAGTGTTTGCAGGGCTTGCTAGCTTCCATGTTTTTGGCCAGACAATACACCACAGCCACATTAAACACTTATGGAAAACTGCAAGAGCACCAGGACTGGCTTGAGTCGATAAATACGTCGCTCAGGACCTGCAGTGCTGTTTACATGTAGGGCTACACGATATATCGAAAATAAAATTGACATCGCGATATGGCTTAGTGTGGCTCGCACTGGCTACGATTAAATAAATATATATGCACTACCAGTTTTAAAGTGAAGCTCAGCATTTACACACGTTCGTGGTCTCAGTCTCAGTTCATTTTTTGTGAATGAAGCTGTTCTGAGATATCATGAGTGAAACCAGCAGCACATATTCATATTTGCCAGAAACACGTCAAAATAAAAGCTTAATGGATATTTTAATGTTGGTATTGTAATTTTACAATAAAATAAATATTTTTATTACTCAATAAAATTACTTTTATTTTACAGTACAATAGCATTTACAACTTTTTTTTTAAAATTTTGTTTAATATTTTTATTTAATAATAATGATTATAGTCATTTCACTCAGCGGCCATCTTTGAAACGCCTCTTGGGCATGCAAGTGCAGCTCCTATCTCTTTGAATGGGGAAACATCAAATTCTCCAAAGCTATTTGCCAAGCTTTCGATTAAATTTCATATTTGAAATCACCAATGAAATCTGACAACTGTCTCATAAATTTAGTTTCTAAACGCTCGAATAATGACAAAAAAGGCTGGATCAAGCTAGTGCGCATGCGCAGTCCTAAAGTGCACGCTTGTGTCTCATTTCGGAGGCGTGTGTCTGACTGACCGGAGCTTCTAATAGTCGCTGCAGTGACGCAATGACTTTAACAATCTGCGATTGGCTCTTATTTGGAAGGTGGGACTTATTCCGCCATATTGCGCGTTGCACTTTCTCCAATTCAAAACAATACAAGTGACACGTCTTGTGTTATTCTATAGTCTTTGGTAGTGTTTTCTTTACAAAGTGACATCGCCAACTACTGGCCTAACATGAATAATACAGCGTTTTTAGTCGTTTTCATGGATACATGTTAACAGGGATCGTTTTGACTAGGCTGTCATCTGTACGCAAAAAAAATGTCCCCTTTTTTTTTAGTACATCATTGTCGTATGAACGTTTTCTAACTTTAAGACAATTCTTACTTAGTGAATTTCACAAATATAAAAAATTACAAATAACATTGAATTAAACATGAAATTTTGTAGTAGAAAGACTGAAAAATTTTCTCCAATAATTTTTCTAATTGACAATTTATAAAAAAAATATTTTATTACAGTGAAGGTTTTCCTAAATCATTCAGGATTTTTGCCATAAAAAAGTAATTTTTCATCTTATTGTTATTTTTATTTTCTATGCAACTCCCCAACAAAATCAGTCCACTAACTCTTAGTTCATTCTTTCCAAATATAGAAATATATACAGTAGCTATTCAAGTCATATGAAGTCAAATATATAAATATATATATATATATATTTTTTTTTTTTTACATCAGAAAAAAATATTGCAATGTCAGTTTTTTCCCAATATTGTGCAGCCCTAACTGCATGTAAAATGGCCTCGGATTACGAGGTCTTAACGGTCCCGCTGAAAATATGAACATACGGCCAAGCTGTCATCAAGGGCGCTGCTGATAAAGCCTGTGCAGTGTGAAGACATCGTGGCTTGGGGCAAATCCTGGCCTGCTGAAAGTGTCCTAATCTGTTCCCAGAGAGCCTATCGCCATCCCTATTAGAGAGGGAACAAATGTTTGGAGACAGACATTCTATCTGCTTGGCCGGTCAGAGGAGTGGCTCTTGCCAGGAGTGTTCTTGTGTGACACAAGCCGACAGCGTTATCAGTCCAGGTGCGTGTCCAAGGTAGGCATCCACAGCATGCAAACTGCAGAAACAAGCTGCCGCCCACTCAGCAAGGCAGAGGACGGCTGTAGTGGCGGCTAACTGTGTATAAAGGGCTCAAAGCTCAGGCAAAGGCCTGGCATGGTGACAAGAGTTGTTCTGTGTTGGATACTAGCATAATATGTGCTCCTGTTGTGCACAGTATGCTAATTTTCTGGGTGTATAATACCTAATATGCAAAGATAAGCTATTATATTTGCCAAAATGAGCAGTAGCTTTCTGCGTGGGAAAAGGTCTCCCACAAATGCAATGCGCTCTTGACCTTCCATTTCCAGTGATGAATGAACTGGACCGTTTATCAGTTTCTTGACTTGTAATATTGAATATATAAGATAAACATTTTATTTAAATTGATTTAAATACATTGATTGAGTTTTGTTCAGTAAACTAGTATTCCATTCTAAACATAGACAATCCCCATGTCCAAACATGCCTATAGTACTCTCTTTATGCAGTATATACTCAACTATATAGTATTCATGAAACAATACCCCATATTTTTTCCAGAGTTTGGATTGTATTCATACTACATACTTTCATACTTATAGAATATACATTTAGACAACAAAAACATTCCAGCAACCAACTTGGAGAGACTAGAAGTTCAAGTACATACTGTAGCTATCCAGTAGAAAGGTGACCACAATTGTGATTGATAGTGTTTTTTGTGGCTATTTCTTCAGCAATAAATCACTGATACACTTTGGAACAAACTTAAGAGCATTTGTTGGAGAAGAGACTACAAAAACTGATTACATTTATAAAAAGAACAGGACAGTCATTTTAGTTTCATTTGATCAAAACAGCAATTTCCATTATCACTTAAATGTCAGCTTTCATAAAACTAACCATCACACACCTGTGTTTGACACATGGTAATTCCTCAGCGTTTGCATATTTTTGAATCACTGAATACTAAATTCAATCAAGCAATAACACATTTGAAGGTAATGATGTTACAGCTGACCTAATTTAAGAAAAGAGATAGTTGCATACTCTGCTTGGGGAGATGCATTGGAAACTGTTCTATAATATCTAGTCTCAGCAGACGTTCTGGACTCACTAGCAGCCTTCATTGGCCAAGGACCGCCCAGAGGCCGTCTGACTGACATGTAAAGCAACCAATCACAGTTTGTTTTGTTGAGCGTCATGTTTAGGAGCATAAAAATGTACTGTTGATGTCCCTGATGTAATAACAGACCGGCCTGTAAAACTTGAATTTTAAAGAGTCTATGCAATGAACTTTACGTACTTGACATACTTTTGAAAATCCAGCAATTAGTTGATCCTGGTAAGCGCTCATTGTCACAGCTGTAAACATGATGGCTTTCTTCTTCCATGAGGGGGTTTAGCATCATGGCGGCTTTTTTTTTTTCTTTTTTCTTTCAAACAACAAGAGTGTTTAGAGACTTGGGGTCTGTTTAGATGACACTGTTTTCAGCTAACAACAGAAAACTTTTTATGCATTTTGGCCATTAATTTACACAACAGTGTTTTAGGGGCCTGAAAACAAACTTTTGAAAATGGCTTTCAAAGTGCAAGTTTTTGAAAATGATACCGTTATCCTCTCTGTGCAAACTACAAAAACGCGAATTTGTGAAAATGGTGATGTCATGTGCATGCGTATTTACGTGTTCAGTCTATAGGCGCGTAGTGTTTCTTTACAAAGTGACATTGTCAACTACTGGCCTGGCATTAATAACAGCGGTTTTAATCGTTTTCGCAGATCCATGTGAACACATTGTCGTTGTGTAAACATATCCTTAAATATTCCAAGGTTTTTTTTACTGGTTGAATAATTACAAATTGGTTAGATTAAATAAGGATTTCATAATCCTTTTGGATGGATTTCATAACAAGATCACCGCCCCTCCAGCGGTGAACCATTGAAATTTTGAAACTTTTCAAAACACTTAAGACGTAACGAAGCCTCGTTTACTGAAATCACGTGACTTTGGCAGTTTGATACACGCTCCAAACCACTGATTCAAAACAAAAGATTCATAAAGCTTTAACTTCACGAAGCAGTGTATTAAAATCGCCCATCACTAGAAATTGTTGAATAAAGTCGTTTTTTTGGCACACAAAAAGTATTCTTGTCGCTTCATAACATTAAGATTGAACTACTGTAGTCACATTAGCTGTTTTAAATATGTCTTTAGTAGCTTTCTGGGTATTTGAAAGTGTAAATGCCTCACTGAGCCATCGGATTTTATCAAAAATATCTTCATTTGTGTTCCGAAGATGAACGATGGTCTTAGGGGTGTGGAACGACATAAGGGTAAGTAATAAATGGCAGAATTTTCATTTTTGGGTGAACTAATCCTTTAATGATTCTAGTGCATCGTCTTCAGTGTCTCACAATCCTTCATAAATCACTATAATATGCTGATTTTCTGCTCAAGGAACATTTATCAATGTTGAAAACAGTTGTACTGCTTAATATTTTTGTGAAAACTGATACGTTTCTTTTCACGATTCTTTAATGAATAGAAAGTTCTAAAGAACAGCATTTATTTAAAATTTATTTTAATAGTATGAATTTAAAAAAATCTTACTGACCATAAACTGTGTTCAGATAGCGACATTTTATCTGTAATGAAGCTCACCAACCAATGCATTAAAACACGGGTCTTGTTTGACCGTGGACAGGGGTGACACACTTTTAGTGAGTTTCATCTTTTTTGGAGCTTTAATGGGTGAAAATGGAAGGGTGATATCTGGAGCTAATAGCCTGAGGTCGAACTCTTCTGCGTGACAGATATACTACAACAGCGGGACACATGGACGTTCTGGAGAAGCTCTCTGCCAAACTTTAATTATATCTGCTGACACGAAATGACAAAGTGTAGTTCACTCATCTCCTCGGGCTCCAGGAAGATGAAGCAAGCGGGTAGAATGACACTTGTGTATATTATTTTCCCGTCTCTTACAACGCATACCCTCTAGCTACTGTAAGTATCCATGTGGCACTATTTAGCATTTATGTTGTGCCAAGGTCATCACGCTTCGCTAATAGTCATTTACTGTTACCCCGAGGCGGGAGTTTGCGTGCAGAGTGGTTAATTTACACAGATGAATGTCTAAAGCCACCTGTTTTCAATGACCTGCTTTAAGACTGTGTTTCTTGTAGTTTTTTACTCAACAATTCCCCTATTACCTACTCAAATTCCACTTTGAATAAAATATCTTGTGTTGTATGAACACAGGTGCTTTGGGGGGGGAAGCATGTTAAATACTAAGTACTTTAGGGGGAACTGCTTAATACAGGGTTGGCCAATATTTCTGTATATATATAATTGATATTTTTAACATCTTGGCAGCCAGCGGCAGCGTTTTTGATCATTTTCACAAAAATTTTTTGTCCAGAATATTTTGTTGTTTTAATATCTGAACATAAAGTATACCCATATTTTTTTTTTTTCCCTTTGATATTGTTATACAACCCATGTAAATATATTTGTATTCTTTTTTTGATGGTAGAGTTGTACAAATGAGGGTACTTTCTAACCTCTTCGCACAATCTCTCGTCTTTGTAGGCCTCCATTGTCTCTGTAGCTTGCATGCCTTCCGGTGTGGTGAGAAATCGAGTTCCCTCAGGAATTGGGTCTCCTTTAGGACCCAGAGTGATCCCACTGGTTCAACAGACTTTTAATGGGTAGTATTTTTAGCATCTGTTTATAATTAGTGCAAAATTACATGAGAATTTATATCTTTTAAAATGCATTATAATGACCATTAATGTCTTTTAAATTACATGGTTCATATCCTAGTAACTGAAGCTATAGGTTGTGAAATCAAGCATTTCTTGTTATTATTGTTTTTTTTTAGTTAGCTTATGTACTAGCATAGCATACATCTACCCGATTAGCCTGCTAGCTTAGATTATATTATTTTAGTTAGCATGACAATTAATTTATTAAAAAAATTATAATAGTAATATTATATAGTATACCACATTGCTATTATTGTGTAATTAATATTAAATTCATACTTCATAGAAGAACATAGATCACAGTTTCTTTTTGTGGCACTAGTTAAATAATTACAAACTGGTTGGATTAAATAAGGATTTAATAATTCTAGTACACTTTTTTTGTAATCTTAAAAAAATTAAGATCTAAACAGGAAAACATTTTGGGAAACAAAAACAATAACGAATTCACTAATAAGTTACTTTATGTGTTGATTTATTTTTTGTATATTTATATATTATTTCACATATAAACACTATTTTTGTGGTTGGTTTTTTAATGTATTTGATAAAAAAAAAAACTTTAATATTGTAAAATATTATTAAAATAAACATCTATTTTAATAAAATTTCAAATGTAATTTATTCCTGTGATGGCAAAGCTGAATTTTCAGCATCGTTACTCCAGTCTTCAGTGTCACATGATCCTTCAGAAATCAGAAGAATTGGGGTGCTTTGGGGAAAAAGTGTGTATAATAAGTCCTTTAGGGGGACTGTGTAACCATCTGCTGGTTAAAGTCTACAGGGGTGGCTAGGTCAATGGAAATGATCAATTTAGCCACTCTGAACTGTATTTTATATAAACAGTGGAAAAATTAAGAAAGGTAGTCATTAGCAGCTAGGATCAGGAGGCCCCATGGTAGGCATGGAGCCACTCTAATTAAAATCCTGTAGGGCCGTGTTTATCTTAGATTAGCTTAAAGCTAACTTGGAGTCTGACTCTTTGTTTAAATCCATTCCCAAGTCTTAAAAGCCTGGTAAAAATAAGCCTTATCCTTTGGGCCTGCTAACAAGTATACAAATGGAGTACCCCACCTCATGCAATCCTCAAACGCACACACTTTTTCCTCTCTGGGCGGGTTTGTTTGCTGTGCTTGATGTTAATGGATTACATGGGTGCTATAAGGCCTCCTTCCTGTGAGGGCCTTTTTACACCAGACCGCCGATGGCGTTCAAAGCATTATACGATGCCAGGGAGCACTAGCCTCGCACGTGGTGGCGCCCGTTTGAACATGGCTAACTGCGACGATTCCTGGCTGGGCTGATGCGCTGCAAAATTGAGATATTAGATGACTCTTGAGACATCATCTAGTCAGTTTTATCAGAATAATGAGCATCACAAGTGAGTTTAGAATGGTTAGTGCTAGTTTAGCAGTTGATAACCGATTAGCATTGAACTAACAGTACTTTAAAGTCAAAATGACATGATGGCATTCAAAGCTTTTTTACTTTTGTAATGTGATATTTGTGAAACAATAGTCAACCAAAAACAATAGTCAATCGACAACCAAAAATGTTTAACATTATTTACCTATTAGGACTAGAATGGATTGTGAAAACATCTATCTATCTATCTATCTATCTATATTATACTACAGTTCTTTCTGGTTCTCGAAGCTGATTGGCAACAGCTTGATAACAGATTGATAACAGCACTCCTACCTTTTCACCATTTATATCACTCCGCCTGAAGCAACTGTCATGGTGGCCGAGCAAATCCGTTTTTATTTTTTTACAAATACTACACTTGTTACACAAACTCTACTTTTAAGAGTTTTTTTTTTAGGCAAAAATGTAGTTGTTTAGACCTGAAATATGTGACTCATATTTAATCATAGCATCTATTTTACAATTTGTTTAGACGTTTTCATAGATCAGCCATCAGCAGCCGTTCAGTGCTCGTGTACCCGCCGAGAACAGCTTCATCTCGGCCAGTGTTTTGGAGATTTGCCACTGTCTCTTATAGTGGTTAAACATGAGATAATATTAATTTTGGGTGCAGAAAATGGGCAATCTTTGGTCTTATTCTATTACTTGTTCCTAAGCATCGAATTGGTGATGCTCAGGAACAAGTAATAGATTCCCTAATAGTTCCCAGTTCCCTTTTTTCTAGGTCTGCTGGTCTTTAAACACCACATTTCCGCCTGTGTAGCAGCAGCCAATTGATGGTGTTTCTGCAATTAGGTATTTGGAGCACAGTTGGCATAACAACTGTAGCTCTGAGTTACCTGCTGTGCTTCCCAGCAGTGGTAAATCTGACTGTAATAGACCTGCTTGGTGATTGTCACAATTTGTATTTGACTGCCACGCTTACGTCGGGGTACATACATGGTCTAGGTCAGAGCAGGAGAAAGGAGAATCTGGGAGAGCAGCCAGAGCCTGTTCTTTTCTCATCGGGGGGTCAAGGTGAGACTCTGATGCCAGGCATGCGCTGATGGGAGCTGGCAGAGCAACCACAATGCCACTGTGCTAATGCCCCTGGCAGCATCTGTCCAAGAGAGGGAGAAGAGGAGGATGAAATGGAATAAATGAGATGAGGAAAAAACAGCGCTTGTTATCTAAATATGACCTTGGACATGTCCATCATTCATAAGACAGGCTGTTAGATCAGCAGGTAGATGGAGGTAAAGAATACACAAAATAATTAATTCCCAATCAAGGTCTTTCTCGCTGTCATATTCTCTGCAGGAAGTTCAGCTCAATATGCTAAGGTTTGTTTTAAATAGGATTCCTGTGAAAAAGGTTAGACTGCCAAAATCAACATTATTGACAGGATTTATTTTATAAAAAGTTCAGGCTATACAATCTTGAATGCAGCCATATTCAAAACTGATTGAATAAACACACATTGAATTCTATACATCAACTATGGACACCTTTGACCCTGTATATATATTTTTTCAATTTGTTTACTAGGACTAGATATTACAATCCATAACGATTCAGCACAGTGCTGGCCTTGAACGCTACCACAGTCCATGTCGCAGTCTTCTTAGGTGGATCTTCGCACCAATATGACACATCGTCAGTTGTGTACCACCACCTCATTGAATGATCACTGATCGTTCAATTTACTATTTTGTTCACTTGATTTACTATTTCGTTCACTTGATTTGCCAAATCACGCGCACGATTTACTATTTTGTTCCCTCGATTTGGCAAATTGAGGGGACAAAATAGTAAATCCTGCCCATCATTTAGTAAATCGAGGGAATGAAATAGTAAATTGTGCGCATCATTTAGCCTACTAGTTTTTTCCTGCATGTGCGGGGCTCCGTATAAATGAACTATAAAACTTTATTGTGATTTTCTTTAAATACCCAACATTGCTTTTTCATCTTATATGCTGTCTTATCAAGAACAATTAGTTACAGCACGTCTTTGGCAGTGACAAACACGTTTAAATGCTGCATTAAATTTAAAAGTTCAACTTAAAATCATGTCTCCTTTCCACTGCGTTTCGCTGTTCTTGAATGCAAGAACGTGTCTCGTGAGTCACATTGTGCCAATCAACACCTAACATATGGCCTCTGATGGCTTATTGCTTTAATAAAAACTCGTATTCTATTCTATTTTAAGTGATACAGTGTTTTGTTCACATGTAAATTGAGAACAAATAGAAAGATCAGCAGCGCACGCATTCAATTTATTAGCATTTAAAACATTCGTGCAAAATGGGGATTTTGATGAAACCCACTCATGGGGCGATGGGGAAAAGAACGAGGGGAGGAACAACGAAGGGACAGGGAAATTTTCAGGACACCCACGCCGCAGGTCTTTCTGAGCCGAGCTGTCAAAAAAGGATTACCAGAATGAGCAAAAAACCTACAATAGGCAGTAGCTTATGTACTTTAGCGGCCAGGATTTGATTCTTAATCCACTGTAAATTGAGGAAAAAAACTACGTAAATCAGTGGAAGTCACTGGTACATTTTGTGGAGGAGGGCGAGGGAAAAGAGCGAGATGGAGAACTCGTTAAACGTTAATGATACACTGAAGATCGGGAAACGTAGCGCACCTGAAAATCTACAATGGCTCGTCACCTGTCCGCATTGAACCTGACAAAATGAGTTGAATACTTAAGTTTTAGATTAGCATTTGGATTCGGATCCCATTCAGACACACAGACTCCCGTGTAGAGTCACAGTCTACAGTCACTAATTATATGCAAATGACTGCTCTAGGGGAAATAGATGTTAGAAACATAATTGTGGGGGCTGAGACTGAGAGACTTAAATAATTGCTGTGGAGGTCAAGGCGATTATCATCTCACGGAGATGTTATTTTTCTTGTTCCTCAGGTGGGTTCTGTTCAGCAGATGTTTGTGAATGTCGTCCTCTTCACCTTTTGCCTCTCGTGCCATCGCTTAGTGAGTTTCCCACGGTTTGCTTCAGAGCAAGCGTTTGAGGGGCTGTGTGGAGGGTTCACCGCTTATTCTTTTGACTGTTCCTGCACACAGAACAGACAGTCCACTTACTCACCAGTGAAAAGTGCTGAGTCTGGGCCTTCCTGTTCCTGTTATGCCAACTATATACACTACAGATGGGGTCACCCAAGATTAAAACCATAAATCTTTTTTATTTTTATTTTTTTTAAGGAATGAATCCACCAGCAGTGTTAAGGGTAATGCATTACAAATAACTCAAGTTATGTAATCAGATTACTTTTTTTTTCAAGTAACTAGTAAAGTAACATATTACTTCTAAATTTAAAGTACAAATGACTAAGGCAAGTTACTTTTCTCCCCCATTTATTGACTGACAGCTCTCCTGTCCTCATGTTGAGAGAAATCAGGAGTAAGTGCAGAGGCGTTGTGTGTAAACATTATGGTTATTGTTGTTTTTGACTATATGTGGGCATGCATTTACTATTCAATATTCGGTATTCCTCAAATTGAATAAAAACAGTGAAATGCTAACCTTCGATGATCCAATTCAGCCATACTAATAAGCAAAAATGACTTCAAACAAACATCACATTTGTGTTCATTTTTGTTTGTTTGTTTTTATTGCTAAAATAAGTGTTGGGCTTTCTTTTCCTGCATCCTATTCTTCTGCAATCCAGAATGGCAGCACTGCTGAAAGGTTTGTTTGAGCTGCGCCCTCTACTGTACAGGCATGAATTTGCTTTTCCTTCAGCCTAAAGGGTGATTTATACTCAATGCGTCTGCAAGTTCGCTTGGGTGCATGCGACAAATTATTAAGAATTATGTCATTGCAGCGTTGGCGGAAGTGTGCATTCAGTGCACACAACCTAATTTCATGTGGCAGTGTGCGCAGCAAATTTTGTAATTTTCCGCGCGGCTCCGCATGCGAAGATGCACGAATGCGAAGCGAATCTGGTCGCACATGTACATCTCACCACACCGGCACCCAGTTTGCTTGTCTAAATTAGTTTCTTACATTTACAAAATATGTCAACAATACCAGAAATAATTAATTTGAATGAAAATAAAGTATAAACGTATAAAGTATAAACGCCTCGTCCATTTGGGGAGAAGCGGGTGTAGTCGGCTCGTGGTGCGGAGCAATTCAAAAGTATAAATCCACCTTGAGGCTTATGCATTTCAGTTTTGGTGTGAAAGGGCCTTTACATTTGCCAAAAATATAACTTTTTAATCAATCAATTCAATTAATTTTTGTTATTAAAAATCGAACAAGGTAGCCAAGCCAAGGTAGCCAATTTTGAATTCGTTTTTAATTGATTTATATAAAGTATTATTCAGTGAAAAGCAACTAAATTTTATCAACCTATACAAATTTTATTTATTTATTCATTTTAATTTTTAAGTACTGTTGGTGTTTGAGTATGACGTCTTCGTCTAGAGAAGCAGACCTTTTTTTTACCCAGCTATATGTTCACACTGCTCACTGATGACATTTTTACTAGTTCAGAATGTAGCTTAGACGCACAGTGATAGGTTGCCGTATCTTCAATAAATCACCTGCTTTCGGCCTACCGCTCAGACGGGATGCTGCTCTTAGTTCCCATTCACTGTGTCTAGATACAGTAAAGACATTTCTTCTGCACACCAACTGCTCTAGTAGCATTAGTTTTATTGTTTTCCATTGACCAGCGTAAACCAACACACACAAGAATGACTTCCCAGGCGAAATGTGGCATCTAATGTGCATTCTCTTACAATAATATCTACTCTGCTGGGCTTAATAGAACTCAGACTGAGAGCTAACAAAAACAAATCCAGTGCAAACAAAATCTACGTGCCTTGCACAGAAATGTACATCAAGCATTAACTTCAAAAGGGTTGCAATGAACTTTTCAACAAATTCTTAACATAATACATCCATTGTTTAGTATTTATTTATTATCTAAGCCAGGAACATTACAATAAATTTCACTCAAAAATAGATTCTATTATGATTTACTCACCAAATCTTTAACTTCTTTGTGTGAAATCCAACACGTTCTATTTATATACAATGAAAAAAAAAAAAAAAAATGAAAAGGTGCATCAAAAAGTAGGTGCATGACTATACCACTATATTTCAGGCCTTTAAACTGATCGTATAAGGAACACACCAAAAATCATAGTCAATCTACCTTTGAACATAGAAGTCTGCCTGAACAAGGTCATATCATGTCCATACGTAATAACATGGAGTAATAAAAATAAATAAATAAATACAAATATTAATAATAATATATATATATATTTTTTTGTATAAAACGTCTCTTATTAATGGTACTGTCACGGTCACTACCTCTGTCACCTTCCCGAGACTACATTTCCCAGCATCCCTCCTGATCCACACCTGCACCCAGTCAGCTCATCATCTCATTACACAGATTCCCTGCACCTGCACATCCTCTTCAGCACTTCCTATAAAGACTCTTCTACTACACTCCCTTGTCTGT
This sequence comes from Elopichthys bambusa, assembly GCA_037101425.1. Taxonomy (NCBI): domain Eukaryota; kingdom Metazoa; phylum Chordata; class Actinopteri; order Cypriniformes; family Xenocyprididae; genus Elopichthys; species Elopichthys bambusa. The sequence continues at coordinate 6,482,572 of CM074455.1, forward strand.
CCTCGTCATTGTATAGTAGGTTGTTTTTGTTCCTGTTTCAGAGTGTCTTGTAGTATTTTGAGTTTGTTTGATTAAAGAAGCTGCTGCACTAAGATCCTGACTGTCTCCTCCTTTTGTGCTGCAACCAGCGCCCGTGACAGAAGGATAGACCAATACATATGGATCTTGCAGCAACGAATTCCATCCTGGCCACTCCCGAGCCTCGTCGCGAGATGGCCGGCGCCACGCCCGATCCCTCAGTCGAGAAATCCTCCAACATTTCTATTTAAAATTTCTCGTTTTAGACTTCTAATTCATGACTGGTGTTTTGTTTTGCTCTCTTATATCATTTTTGGGAGAACTAGCCCTTTAACACTGTTAGGTGTAAGGGATCTTTAGGGCCCGAGCACCGATGGTGTGAGGACCCTATTGTAATTGCTCAGTCAATTATTCTTCTTCTCCGAAATGAATCGCATTTTTGAGGGCCTAAACATGCTGAAACTATTTTTTTTATATAAAAATTATTTATTTGCACAAATAAATGGCTCGATAGCGCCACCTACAAAATTTCAATGCGGCATTCGTGCTACGTTTCACGTACAGGTATGAAATTCGGTAGACACATGTAACAGCCCAATACCTACAAAAAAGTCGGTGGGTGCAAATTTTGAAAACCCAACAGGAAGTGAGATATTTGAATTTTCTCTGCAAAATGTTTGCAGTTTTTGCCATTTCCAGGCATTGTACTTTAACAAATTCCTCCTAGATCTTTAATCCGATCAAGGTCACATTTGGTCAGTCTAATCTAAAGGCCTTTGTGACATTAAATTGTGAAGATCTAGAGTTTTCACCGAAGGGCGTGTCCGTGGCGGCCTGACAAAGTTCGATGTTTCGCCATGAAACAGGAAGTTGTTGTAACTTGGGCATACAATGTCCGATCTGCCCCAGACTTCACGTGATTCATTAGAGTCCTGACCTGAAGACCTCTACAATGCAGTATTCAGTTACAGTCATAGCGCCACCTGCGAGCAACAGGAAATCACATGTTTTACACTGATTAACTCATCATAGAGATTTAATCAGAGCAACATCATATTTGGTCAGTCTAATCTTAAGGCCTTAGTGATGTTACATTGCAAAGATCTTGAGTTTTCGTTGAAGGACAAAGTCGGATGTTTTGCCATGAAGGAGGAAGCTGTTGTAACTCAGGCATACAGTGTCCGATCTGCCCCAAACTTCACATGTTTGATAAGAGTCCTGGCCTGAAGACATCTCTATGCCAATATTCAGTTACAATCATAGCGCCACCTGCTGACAACAGGAAATGGCATGCTTTGCATAATAATTCACTCCTTGAAACACATTTAAATATGCCATAAAGGACCAAACATGCTAGAAACACGGTAAATCACGCAACACTTGGCTAAGTGCTAATGTATACGAGTAACGCCACGAAACAGGAAGTTGTTATAACTCAGGCATACAATGTTCGATCTGCTCCATACGTTTGATGATAGTCCTGGCCTGAAGACATCTACTTGGCAATATTCAGTAATAGTCAAAGTGCCACCTGCTGGCAGCAGGAACTGTGGTGCATCAAAATGACTTTGCCATATTTCTCCACTATTTATCCGCTTAAATGAATATAGCTCACTGTTCAGTTTTCCTAAGGCCACCGGGTGGCGTTGAGCCCGGGTGCAAGGGCCCTTTTATCGCTGCTTGCAGCTTTAATTTGTTTGGTTTTTTTTTTGTTAGCCAGGAAAATTTTCTTAAAGCTGCTGTTCGTAAGTTTTGCCTCTTTATCGCCATCTCTGTTTGAAACCTGCAACTGCAGTTATATGCGGAATTATAGCGGCTAATAAATTGGAAGTCTTGCACATCCACAGAAAATGCCTTACTTCTGCGTTAAAAAATAAGGTGGATAGACTAAACACGTAATACGCATGACGTTACTGTTTTCACAGATTCACGTTTTTGCAGTTTACACGGAAATGACAACAGTAGCGTTTTCAAAAACTTGCACTTTGAAACCCGAAGTTTGCGTTTTCAGGCTACCAAAACGGCGTTGTTTTGTAAATGAACGGCCAAAAAGAATAAAGTTTTCCATTTTTAGTTGAAAGCAGTGTCGTGTAAACAGCCCCTTAGTCAGTGTTGCCAACTGCTGTCAATTGAAAGTAGTTAAAACTGGTAGCTAAATTTCACTAGATGACAAATTCATTGATCTGTATAAATATGAATATAGATCAGTGAGCAAAATAAGAATCTAGATAAGGAGAAGTTGCTAGATTTGTCCCTAAACTTTTTGAAAAAAAAAAAAAAAGTCTCAAAAGGGGTGAGTAAGTCACTAAATCTCGTTTCCAGGGTTTTTCATTGTTTGATTAATTTGCACACCTGTTATTTGTTTCATTGATTGGTTTGTTTTTTTCTATTTAAGCTGTGTGTTTATTTCAGTTCATTGTCTGTTCTCATGATATTATACTGCTGTTCTGGTCATGCTTCGAGTACTAGAGTATTTTGTTTTGAGTTTGTATTTAATAAATCTATCAACTGCTGTAAATAGATCCAGCTCTTTATTTTGTTTTATTTGGCAACCATGTGTAATAGTAAGAAATGGCCTATATTTTAATAAAGAAGCATTGATCAATAAATGTCAGCCATGCTCACTGATTGTTGTGAGTAAAAGGTTTTTGTTAGAAAAGTTCATACATACAGTTTTTTTACTCTTGTGCACCTTGTAGTTTTTGAGAGATTAATTTTGATGTCAGCATTGTGGAAGCTTGGAAACTTGATACTGTACAGAAGCATTTAGAGCCATTTTGCTTTTTTTTTTTTTTTTTCGTCTTCATCCTGTTTTTCGTCTTGTCAAAGATATGGGCAATGGCACTTCAGGAGGGATGTTTAGGATGAGACGAGAGTGTGTTTTTGAAGGGCTTTTACGCTGTGAGCGGGAAGATGTGTGCAATTACGTGGAAATAACGGAAAAAAGCTCAAATAAAATGAACGTGCACTGATACGTGCATATCTGAGATTGGTCTACAGACAATTAAAGGCTCTCAAGGAAGTAGCTCTTCTCTGAGGACAGTCATGACAGGAGCCATTAACGTCTGAAATTGAGCCTCTAAAAATACACTGGACCAATCATAGAAAATACATTATTTTGAAGAAAATATTTTGTTCTTTTCGCACTTGGCATATAAATATATCTATACATTTATGTAAATATATAAAGTAAATGCATAGTATAACTAATTCAGTATGTTAAATATGATTATAATGTGTGCATAATTTTCTACATAACATAACAAGGTTTCTGTCTTCCAATTTGTTAATGTTTTAGATTTTGTTTACATTTTCAATGTATTTATTTATTTTTTTCCCTGCTAGAAAATGTAATTTATGGTGATGCATTTCTACTGCCATGAAAATCAGTTGCCAGTAAATTTCACAAATAATTACACAGGAACAGCAAGTGCCCCATTGAACATGACATTTTTATGTAGAAAGACTTGAATAGTATAAAGAAAAAAACTCTAATATTCTTTGCTTTATTTGCAATTTACGGTTTGCAATTTTTTTTTTTTTTTTTAACGGTGTGTTGCCTGTATGCATGTTGGCAGACAGCAGCAAGATCCTGCTAAAAGACTAAAGAGTGATTAAAATGTGCTTCTCGCTGACTTTATATCAGCTTTAGTCACAATAGATTAATTTTACTCATTGACAATGAATCCCTTATGTCCCAGTTATTGCTGCGTAATAATTTTCAGATGGCATATGAAATGGTGCCCTCAAATTACTTAAAAGATTTAGGAGTATAAAATTAGCCAAGTAACTGCTTGTGCTGAGCTGACATGTTGTAACGGTTTAAGAGGATGTTTCGGGACAGAGGTTGTCTGGGCACTTAAACCGATGCATGAAAAAACAACAACTTATTGGTTTGACAGCTACTGTGCTTGCCGATGGATGTGACTTCTTTCAGCTGTATTCTGACCTCTGACCTTTGATCCCTTGGAGAACTGCAAGAATGGTCGCTTTCTCTGCCTTACTGTGACCCGGAGGAACACCGTCAGGAGAAAAGTCAGGTCTAGTGAGGTCAGAGTGACAGACAGAATAAAGATTCGGTTTCCCACATCTATCCGACCCTATCAGCACCAATCTGTAATGGAATCATATCTGAAATGACAGACTTTAAGAGGAATTTTACACACTGTGGTAAAATGGATGTCAGAAGGCTGTGAAACAGACTGTAGATTAATAGAATAAAGGACAAAATGGATGTTTATCTTATGCCACAATAATATTTGTAATAAATGCAATTATTTAGCATTGGCACCCTATTGATATGTATTAGAGTGATTTTACAGATGTTTTATTATTAATGCAAGAAACCACGTCTTACCTGGTGAGATCTTCTACTGCCTCCATACAAATCTGACTCAGCCCATCTGAATTGACCCCCAACAACAGAATATAATCACATCAGCCAACAGAATAAGAGGCCATGGGAGAGATGTTATCGATGTGCACTGAATGCATGAAATCCAGTGCACGGTTTGATCTTTCACCTGTAATGACCGACCTGTGTTACTTCCGGTGCCAGAGCTTGGGAATCGATCCAATACCCACTCTGATCTTCACTAATGCTGGACCTGTGGGCTAAAACCTGGTCATGTGTTATTGTGTAACCTTGGAGCCATTCTCTGTGTACATGAATGGCTATATAAATGGGCCTGCACAGTATCAGCATCCACACATTTTTGTAAAATGTGCTATATGTTTAGAATGCAGATAGAACCTTGTAATTCCAAGGGGAGTATATATACATATATATATATAAGTAAGCAATAAGGTATGAGAGGCTGTACTGTATCGTGAATAAGTCACGGCTGAAGGGCGTTGTTAAGCATGATGCGAAGCAGAGTACCTGCAACCCCTTCAGCCGTGACTTATTCATGATACAGCACTAGCCTTGAGTACCTTATTGCTTACTTATATATATATATATATTATATACACACTCCCCTTGGAATTACAAGGTTCTATCTGCATTCTAAACATATAGCACATTTTATGCTGATACTTATTGCTTTTATAAAACAGTTACCACACAATACAAATATTAAAGCCAAAAATATGTATCAATGGAACTTTAATGAAGTAAACTTTCACTAAAGCAGTCCTTCCGCCGGGAAAAATAGTCCCTGACCATAAACAGCAACAGAAGTTACATTATTACGCCATTAGATGGCAGCAAAGACTGCCTTTATGAGTGTGTCAGTCTGTAGCAAAGACTTTTACATTGAAAAGACTGAATTGTTATGAACACGGAACAAGACACAAGTGCTTTGACTAGAGCTGTCAGTCACGGGAAAACCCCTTAACTGTTAAAAAGACAAGATAATATATCGGACATTTAAACAGATGTTTTATTATGAACATAGATAGGACTGACCTGAAGGAAAATGCTAAATCTGAATGCAGGTAATAATCTCGCTCAATCGATCTCCTTCTCTCAATACTCTTCTACATAATACAGTAACTAAGCTTCAATGAACAATATCAATTGAGAACAAACATATGTTTACGTTGCTAAGAGTGGTTGCTAAGGGTGTTGTGCAGTGATACACAAAACCGCTGGGTGAAGCGGTCATAGCCGTGTTTTATTGTGAATAAAACGCAGCTATTCATTATGTTCTATTATTATTAAATCCATTATGTATAATTCCACAAAATTCCCTGTCAGAACAAAAAATCAGGAAACATGTTCTTTACTGCCAAAGCGGCATCTTTCACCATTCTGCAAAATGGGCTATAGGGGCCTTTCACATTATCTGAACTTTTTGTAACAGTTGAGTAAGTGTTCTAACTTGCACGGAGGTCTGGATTCAGCAGTTTTTCCAAATGCCAAGCATATTTTGTCACAATTTTTATATTTGAGGAAATGGCCAGGTTCACACCAGGTATACGCAAGAGAAAAAACTCTCCTGCCCTTCTTTCCTTCTTACTCAGTTTGGCTTTTTTTTTGCCATCTGGCTCACACACTTAAGTGTCCTTCAGTTTATTTGTACGGTGTTATGCCCTGCTAACCGCTCCATGCTGTTGGCGTTGCACACTCTGGGGTTAGTTAGTTAGGGGACTCTGTGACTGAGATGAAGTCCCTATTGCATTAACAGACCTCAGCTGTAGTTCGCTGACCCGGCTGCTGGTCTCGAGGGTACTGTACAGCACCATACCCTTCCCAGCATCCCCTTGACTCACTTACTGCACACGAGAGCCTACTCAAACCTTCTCCCATGAGGAAAAGGCTAGTCAATCTAGTCAAGCAACATGCTGTAAGAGTTCCCGTGTGACCTATAGCTGTTGTGACAGGACAAGTATGTCCACAATAAATATGGCAGCTGAATTGAACCTGGACAAGCACAATATATGAGCGCATGAGGCCAGGTTAAGTGATGATGTGCCTTCTGTATGCTCAGCTCGGCTCCACACATCGTTTCAGGTGAATTAATTTACCTGTATATGTAGTTTGAAGAAAGGTCATTTTTTGTTTTTATTGATGTGCCTGCTACATTATTTGATTTTAATCCCATTTTTAACCATATTATGTATTTTATGCCATAAAATGGGGTGCTGTCACATGTATGCTCTGTTTTGTTTAGTTTCCGTTTTCCTTAGTTCCTTGTTAATTTCCTTGCTTCTTAATCAGTTAACACATGTTCTGTTTCAGTCATTCATCCTCTGTGTATTTTATGCCCTCAGTTTCATGTGTTTCATTGTCTGGTATTGTCCATCTCCTGAGTTTTCCATTGTGGATTTATTGATTAAAGACAATTAAAGGGTTAGTTCACCCAAAAAATGAAAATTCTGTCATTAATTACTCACCCTCATGAGTAATAAAAGTCTGAAAATATATATATAAAGTGCCTATTTTGAATCCATTTGAATCCATTTTTGGGGCCTGCATTGCCAGCAAGATAACACTTTCAGATGCCCAGAAAGCTACTAAAGACATATTTAAAACAGTTCATGTGACTACAGTGGTTCAACCTTGATGTTATGAAGTGACGAGAATACATTTATTCAACAATATCTTGTGATGGGCGATTTCAAAAACACTGCTTCATGAAGCTTCTAAGCTTTACAAATCTTTTGTTTCGAAGTCACGCCCCCAAGTGGTGAACCACTGAAATTTCGAAACACTTATGACGTAACAAAGCCTCGTTTACTGAAATCACGTGACTTTGGCAGTCTGATACACGCTCTGAACCACTGATTCGAAACAAGATTTGTAAAGCTTCGAAGCTTCATGAAGCCACAGGTTGAACCACTGTAGTCACATGAACTGTTTTAATTTTTTTTAGTAGCTTTCTGGGCATCTGAAACTGTTAATTATCTTGCTGTCAATGCAGGCCTCACTTCATTTTTATTGCTGTGCATACTACATTTTTCAAATCTAATCACATTTTTTACCATATATTCTGTGCCATTAAATAGGGTCTGAAAGTCTGAAAATATATATATGAAGTGCCTATTTTGAATCCATTTTTGCATTTATAACACAGAAAAAACAATCAGTGCAGCCCCAGCTACTACTAATTAAAAGTAAAAAAAAACAACAAAACAAACAAAAAAAAACTCAAAATGTAAAAGAAAAAAAGGATATCAAATGTGATCTGGATCTCTTTTGGATCTCACTAAGTTGGTATAATTTTAGCAAACTATCACAGTGACACTATATGCTGCTTAGTCTTGTCTGCATTGATGGTTTTTTTTTTTCTATATTTAAAAAAAATATATCTGAAATGAAATCAATGAAAGAAGGGGGGGAAATCCTAGAATTGGTTAACCTTTCAGGCTGGAAAGTTAATACAACTCACACCAATCACTATTGGCGTCAGGAGACATCAATACACATAAACAGTGATCTGCACACTGAAATAATGAAAATCATCAACGTCAGTGTGGGGGTTGGATACACCCCGCTGCGTTTGTCCAGAGACCCCCTGCTCCATTCGCTTTTCATACAGCCCTCAGGGTTTTTGAGCATAGCATTTCGATTTCCAATCGCTGCTGTTCTACTGTGTTTAATGGGTGCAAGGGTGCTTGCTAACAGAGCTAGCCATCACGACCTTTAGCATTCCATTAAACCTTCATTATCGTCTCAGATAAGCTATTGTATTCTATTCAACAGAACAATGAAGTTTAATATAACTGGACAAAGCTATCTTTTAGAATTCCCATTCATCTCAATAGGCAACACTAACGAGCCAAACCTTGACTCCTTGGAAAAGACATGCTAACTTGAAAGCAGCGATGACAATTACAATTTGGTGTCTCTCTGGGAAGTTTCCATGTCAGGCTCAGAACTAATTCTGTTTTGAGAACATGAAGTGCATCTGGTTTTAAATAAATACATAAAAAAGATTCTCTGTCAGGGGAATGAGACACGGTGAGAAAAAGTGTTTCAGACAAGACTGGCAAGTGAGTTATAGAACATGCTAAGTATGTGCGAATCAATAGCCAGCGTTAGCTTGGTAATAATGCATGCTAATTAGCAGTGTCTTTCTTTGAAGGACTGCCCTTTAACGAATCCACTGCTAATTGCTAACACCATCACCACTGCTGCAATTTCCATGACAACAATTACTTCTCTTTATATAGTGCTTTTTGGTATTTTCATGTGGTGCTTTTGAGTGCAACATAAATTAAAATGTACGTCATGGCTGTAATTATCATTTCAAAGACTATTTTCTTAACTCAACAATGAAAGTACAAAAGTACATGTTTGAGTGTTTTTCATAGCATATTCTTCCAAACTACTCCTAAGTCTGAAAAGTTAGAAACATTTTCTGACGTCATGTAATTCTTCTGCTCTCACTGAAAGGGAAATTGCTCTACAAAGTAGCAAAATCACAGATAATCAGATCATATTTGAAGATTTCACCATGGGTTGAGCTATTTAGCTATTTAACATGGCCAACAAAATGCTAGTCGTGGCTGTGTCTAGGACAAAAAAAATTGTATATGTTGAATTTGCTAATGCTACAAGTTATGTGGGAATGATCATATTTAAGAATGCAAATCTCAAGATTTTTTAAATCATGGCAGAACCAGTTTGAAAACTAGTTTTGTTGCACTAGTTGTACAAAGTAGAAAAAGATATGAAATAGCCCAATAGGAGCTTTCGCACTGAATAGTTCTAGGAACTCAGTTATAAGAACTAGCCACTAGGATAGTTCCCTGAGAACTAATTTCTCCCCCGGGACATGTTCCTGGTTGCATTCGGACTGGGAATAGGAACTGTGAAGCGGCCGACAGCAGTGTCTTTACAAATGCTAAAAACTGGTGGATAGAGGATGCTGTGATCGAAGCTGTGTTTGTTGTGTATCGTGGGTTTCGTGATAACGGAGATGGAATGTAAACGCATAATTTACGCAACTGAAAGAGCAAAAAGTGGGGCTAAGAGATGAAATCTATGACAGACAACAGGTAAGTGCCGTTATCCCTGTTTTCCATGTTCGTGAAGTAAATATGTTTACACTGCTTTTTTAAAAATGTCAGATGCCGGTTTTTAACATGCATTTGACCAATCAACGTACACTTATGTCACTGATAGTTCCTATAGTACTGATTTAGACCCTACTCTGAAGTAGGAGCTAATTTAGTTCCCCCAAAAGGAGTTCCTAGAACTAAAATTCCCATTCCCTGGCGCATTCCCATTCATACGTGGTTCCCTGCTTTGCTTTTTCATCTCCATTTGGCTCGGTCGTGAATATCCTCGGAGTTGAGGTTCTTGGCACATGTCCTCAGTGATCCATCCACCACTTCTTTGGTTTTCTTTGTGGTTGACGGCCTCCTGGGTCAAGGCGGAGGGCTGTTCTTGCAACTAATTTTCCTTGCTGCGTTGGATGTGGCTGTACCATCTCAGGTGCGCTTCCCTCATTTTCTCCGTGATTGGAGCGACTCCCAGTCTTTATTCATTGCATGGTCAAGGCAGGTCAGTCTGAGCGACCACCAGAGCATATTCATCTCCATGGCATTCATCTCCATCTTCTTGGTTGTTGACCAGCATTCTGCCTCATGTAGGGCAAAAGTCTTGTAGATCTTTGCCTTAAAATATTCTGGCATTTTCTCGTCGCACAGGACCCCAGTGATCTGTCTCCACCTCAACCACTCCACATTGCGAGGTTCCAGCTGGGCATCGAACCACACTCCTGACAGTACAGTACAGTAATTTGACCCACCTCACATACTCTTTCGCTTTTTATTGTATCTAGTCAAACGACAGCTATTTTGGACCAGAGCGAAGTGCTAATAAGGGACTCTTGAACTCTTAGTTTAAGTGTTTGTAGTCACTGGAACATAACGGCTTTGTCTTATTAGTCATGGGTCCACAGATATGAAGTAGCTACTTTTTTGTAGACTGCATATTAACTAGGGCAAGTCGTAATCAGAGTAGCCTATATACTGTGTGCTGGCAGAAATGTCAATCTGTATGCTTTTACAGTGCCATTTCTACTGTGGTGGACATATTGGGTTAATTAGGTACTTTTCATTTGTTAATTTATCAACCAATAAAAGCAATTATCCGTGCTATTGGACATCAGCCATTTGTTTAAAAACAGCCAATAATTAGAGCCAATGATATCCTGTCAATCAAAAAAGCTAAAAACTTTAGGCTTTTTAGAATTCACTTTGTTAATGAGAGTTAAGAACATCCAAAAAGTTAAGAAATCTTAACAATTTAATGTTCAGAATTCAGTTAATGTGAGTTCACGAATGAGAGTAAGTGTTTTTTGTTTAGACCTGAGCACCGACCAGGCATAACATTATGACCACTGACAGGTGAAGTGAATAACACCGATTATCTCTTCATCACGGCACCTGTTAGTGGGTGGGATATAATAGGCAGCAAGTGAACATTTTGTCCTCAAAGTTGAAGTGTTAGAAGCAGGAAAAATGGGCAAGCGTAAGGACTTGAGAAAGTTTGACAAGGGCCAACTTGTGATGCCTAGACGACTGGGTCAGAGCATCTCCAAAACTGCAGCTCTTGTGGGGTGTTCCTGGTCTACAGTGGTCGGTATCTATCAAAAGTGGTCCAAGTAAGGAACAGTGATGAACCAGTGACAGGGTCATGGGCGGCCAAGGCTCATTGATGCACGTGGGGAGCAAAGGCTGGCCCGTGTTGTCCGATCCAACAGACGAGCTATTGTAGCTTAAATTGCTCAAGAAGTTAATGCTGGTTCTGATAGAAAGGTGTCAGAATACAAAGTGCATAACAGTTTGTTGCGTATGAGGCTGCATAGCCGCAGACCAGTCAGGGTGCTGAAAACCACCGAAAGTGCCAACTGTGGGCACGTGAGCATCAGAACTGAACCACAGAGCAATGGAAGAAGGTGGCCTGGTCTGATGTGCGTCGCTTACCTGGGGACAACATTGCACCAGGTTGCACTATGGGAAGAAGCCGGCGGAGGCAGTGTGATGCTTTGGGCAATGTTCTGCTGGGAAACCTTGGGTCCTGCTATCCATGTGGATGTTACTTTGGCACGTACCACCTCCTAAGCATTGAAGCAGACCATGTACACCCTTTCATGGAAACGGTATTCCCTAGTGGCTGTGGCCTCTTTCAGCAGGATAATGCACCCTGCCACAAAGAAAAAAATGGTTCAAGAATGGTTTGAGGAGCACAACAACAAGTTTGAGGTGTTGACTTGGCCTCCAAATTCTCCAGATATAAATCCAATTGAGCATCTGTGGGATGTGCTGAACAAACAAGTACGATCCATGGAGGCCCCACCTCGCAGCTTACAGGATTTAAAGGATCTTCTGCTAACATCTTGGTGCCAGATACCACAGCACACCTTCAGGGGTCTAGTGGAGTCTATGCCTTGAGGGGTCAGGGCTGTTTTGGCAGCAAAAGGGGGACCAACACAATATTAGGAAGGTGGTTATAATGTTATGCCTGATCGGTGTATATATCATGACAAACTGAACAAAGCGGTCCATAGTGCATATTTAAAAATAGTCTATCCTGAAATATCCATGTTATGTTTTTTCATAATTTTTTTCTTTTTGCTGATAATGTATTGCATTTTGCCATTACTGTAACGAACAAACTTCTTCCTGAAAACAGAATTGATATGCCCTTCACAGTAATCCGCCATGATACTGCATTAATCAAAATTCATGACCTAATGAGATTCTCAAAATGCTATGACCTCTTCTGATGTCTGAGAAACATCCTTCAACACAGGTGACGGTGGACCCAATTTTATTGAATCAGCTCATTAATCGGAGTTTTATGCATGTATTCACTGAGTAAGGCAGAGTCTTTACTACAGCTCATAATTATCTTGAACACTGCTCCGGGTCACACAGCAAAACCGGCCATCAATTACCATAAATTATCTCTGGGGCTGCATGCATCAGGTAAGCTGTATTGTAAGTAAGGTTGTGAGGTGAAGATAAAAAGAGAGGGAGACGGAAAGATGAGAAAGCATTTGGCCCCACGAGTGGTTTTAGCAGCGCAGATCTGAACGTTTTTCGCTATGAACATTATGTTGCTAATGAGGTGAGAGAATATGACACTTACTCAGCTGAAATGCTGAAAAAGGATGATCTAATGGATTACACATGCTTTACACTGGAGAAAACGAAGAGCGTGCCATAGTGCCCTTTTCTTGGAAAAGAGCAGCTTCGACGAATATGACACTTGGTATCGCATAAAAAAACCCCATTAAATCAAGGAATTTTTTTTCACTGTTTGTATCACTCCAATTGTCTGTGCATTGGTGTTCAAGTTTGTCATTGATTTGTTCTGCACGCTACATAGGTGGTGGCAAATGACAGTCAACTGATGCTAGTTCAAAACACTGATTTATTCAGAAATGGAACAAGTAACTAAATGACTCATTGGATCATTCACTAAATAAATTCCTTCAAAAACGCAGCTTCAAAAAAAATTAAAAAAAATGTAGACTTATCTTTAGGAGCGAGTCATTGAATCATTCATTCAAGTGATTCATTTAAACACAGTTATTAATTCAGGAACGCCAGTCTTGCATAGAGAAGCTTGACGGTTAACTATGACAGATTTTTGTGGAACTAATCTCATTGTAAGGGCAAAAACATTATTATAACACTATTTTAGAGGCCTTGATTCCAGAAGTATTTTCTACTGCCATTCCCATTCATTTTCACCAAATTGATTTTAAAAGTCCTTATTAAAGAGTTATAAGATTACAAAGTGAATTACAACATTACAGACTTTGATTTGAAGCAAAAAATATTTAAAAAACAGACAAAAAATACAAAGGTTTAAAAAGGCAATGTAAAATATACGAATGATCATGATAATCAATATAAAAATGACTGAGAAATATTAAATTATTGATATAATTTTGGGGGAGGGAGTAAACTAAAGTATTCTTTTGGCATGATTTGCTAGTCGTTTTTCTCTAACTGGTAGAGATTTCTTTGCAGAATTATGGGTAATGTAGTTTTTACCTGGAATTCCCCAAATCTATGAAAGACATAATTAAAATACAAATGACTGTGGAAATATAAAATTATTGATGTAATTTTGGGGCAGGGAGTGGACTGGAGTGTTCTTTTGGCATGATTTCCTTTTTGTTTTTCTCTAATTAGTGGAGATTTCAAAGCAGGATCATGGGTAATGTAGTTTTTTTTTTATTTTTTACCTGGAATTCCCATTAATCATGATTATTTAAAATATAAGTTGAAAAAATGCTTGCCCAAAGGTTGCGAGTTCCGAGTCTCAGTACCGGCAGGAAATGTAGGTGGGGGGAGTGAATGAACAACGCCCACTTCTACTATCATTATCCACAACTGAAAGTTTTCATTCTGAATTCTGGGTAAGTGTTGCGTTTAAAATACACCACAGTTACGCTCTTGCAGTCACAAACGGCCATTTTATTTGACGTTTGTTTTTTTTAATGCTTATGCTCAATAAGCAGTAAAGCAGTAAATATTTTTAAGCACTATTTTGTACGCTATTTGTGAAATGTGCCTTAGATGGAGCAGGTACCAGGAGATAAACACTGCCAGCTCTAAAATATTTCCCATTGAGAGTGAAATGAGAGATAGAGAAACGCCACTGAGGCCTGTTTGTTCAAAGGACCCTGTGTTCTTAAAGGCCAACTGACCAACAGAAATAAACTCCATCTAAGAGAATCTGACCTGAGGCGGTCAGGCCTTGGATGAGAGCAGAGACGCGGGGAGGAAATGTCACAGCCCATCCTGGAGAGCAGCCCTCAGTGAAGTCATCTGCCCCTGTTTCTACTGAAGCATCGCAGTGCTGTCAATCACGATTTCTGCACAGAATTTACAATTCTTAGTCCTGAGTGCAAAGATGGTATTTTAAAGTCATAAAATGTTGCATTTAAATAACTATGCATATTGCATAATGATGCATATTCTTAAATATGGATTATGTAATTTGGCTGTAGGTCAGTGGATTCCAGAGGACAATTTCCATTTTTATTTTCTCAGAAACTTTACATTTCATTTACTTACGAGACATGGCATAGTTCTCAAAAAACTAAAGTGAATCACTTTTCTAATTATTCTGTACTATAATTGCCTACAGTGCCTGTGCAATTACCCGTGCGTGCAACTCTCTTGCAGTTAATAATTATATTAGTTACTACTTTAAAGCATGTTGTTCATAAACAAGAGGGATTTTTTTTTTTTTTGTATGATTGTAGTATGTCTAGCTGATATCTTAAGTGAAGGTATATAAACATTGATAAACAATCAGTGTGTGTGTCTAATACTCCACAGTTTTAGCATTTGTACATTATAAAATAAAAAGTCTTAATAATATTTTTATTGAAATATAATAACTTGATCCTCCTCTGAAACTGCTTTCCTTTTTAAGATTCCACTTTGAAATAAAGCATTTCTTGTCGATTGACTGATTTGATTCTGATTAATTCATATTAATGTAATTGAATATTTCTTTAAAGAAAAACATTTAGATAAAAGTGCTATGCAATGTCACACGTTCACTAAAAATACTTAGTTTTATGGAAGCAACAAACTGTTTTTCACCACAAAACAATTGTTTACCATGTCCTCTGTGCTTCAAATTGTTTGATTTATATGGCACAACATCATTAAATCATCAGTGTCAATGTGGGGTCTGTTATCTGTTGGTAATCAGATTTAAACAATTAACGATTTAGCTGACATAACCATGTTGGCGTGGCGTGTGACATTAAAAATTGATACATGCACCAATAGGAAAAGGTAATTTGTGGTAATCATTGTCATTCATGAAAATTACCCCCAGACCGATACCACGCTAATGACTTTATGAAATATTTAGCGGTTTGAGTGACTAATTGGGCTGTAATTCTCACGGACAACGAACCAGTCAGTGTGTTTCAGGGGTTGCGCGGACAGCTGCACAACCACGTCTGGTAAATGAATATATGCACAGGCGATCTCCTGCATCAAATGACATCAGTGACATCATACAACCATCAGCAAAGAAAAAATTAGTTACGATTGGGTCATTCCCACAGTTTGGTGGATTTCATGTTCCCATGAAACAATACTGCAAATTTTACATAAAATGTTAATCAACCTTCATGCCACATGGTTTTTCATGCATAGATGTGCCCCAATTAACACAAATTCATAATGATTAGTACCTAAGAAAAATAATTAAAAAAAACTTTTTAAAACACTTGACAGGCAAATTCCCACATCCCCAATCATGCTTTATCAACTTCACTTCACTCAGAATTGCTCAGAATTTAACGCCAGTCCACCCCATTACATCAGTGCTATTAGCCCTTTAAAATCTTATGCCCTAAATCACATGACATGCGATAAGTGACATCAAGAATCAGCCATAAACTTTTTTCTCTTTTCCTAATTTTTAGAAGACTTTTCTAATAGTGTAAAGCATAACATCTCCACCCTATTGTGTCAATTTATACTGTACATGAAACTGTTATATACTGGACATAAAATATATATATATTTACAATTCTTCCTAAATGTTAAATCTGCTGCTAGCATGTTGTTATTTCCTAGCTAGTAATTGTCTTCATTAGCTGAAAACGTCCACCCTGTTACACTTTGCATTGTAAAAATGTCATGTAACAGGGTGGACAAATTTCAAAGAATGTGAATGTTAAATCTGAAATATTTTGTCATAATTAATAGTTTTACTAGCCTGAGCTTGGCTAGTGTGTTTTTTTTTTAAGATAGCCAGGCATTTTCGCCCTCTTAGAAGACTAAAAAAAATAACTGAATTGTTTTTTTGTTTTTTTTAATGTCCCTTTATGTTTGTGTCCCTCAAACTCCAGTCCACCCAGTTACATCGGTGCTATTTACCTTTTAAAATCTTAAGCGTATGCCCTAAATCACATGACTAGAAGTGAGATCGTTTCCGTGGAGGGAAAGCAACTCGAACAAAGTAAGAATCAGCCATAAACTTTTCTCTCTTTTCCTCATTTGTAGAAGACTTTTCTAATAGTGTAAAGCATAGCATGTCCACCCCATTTGTGTCAATTTATACTGGACTTGAAAATGTTATATACTGGACATAAAATATATTTATTTATAATTCTTCCTAAACGTAAATCTGCTGCTAGCATGTTGTTATTTCCTAGCTAGCAATTGTCTTTATTAGCTTAAAACGTCCATCCAAAAAATTGTCATGTAACAGGGTGGACAAATTTCATAGAATGTCAATGTTAAATCTGAAATATTTGGTCAGAATTAATATGTTTACTTTTTTTTTTTTTTTTTTTATGTTAGCCAAGCATTTTCGACCCACTGAGAAGATTGAATTAAAAAAATTTTCAGCAAACCTGCTCAGTCCAAAATCCACCAAACTGTAGAAATGACCCAATTAATACACACCGGAAACTCATAATTACCTCTGATTCTTCACAAAGCAAGTGTGTGGGATCTAGAAATGTACCTTCCGAAGAAAATAAGAGCGTGAAAGCAATGGGTGTAGGGTGTTTTGCATGACTTTGAAGGTTGGGCATAAATGACAAAGGATATTTCTGACACACTATCAACAACACCAGCTGCTTTCCAAACGCAGCTCCGGGATGTGTTCCTGGTTCGGCGAAGGAAAATACCTTAAAAGCAGAACCCCAAATCCTTCACGCAACTAGGGATCTGTCATCGAAACGGCACTAAGCAAGCGCTCGTTTGATCGACATCTGCTGAGATTGATAAGAGGCACTGATAAAACCACTACAAGGGCCAAAACAGAGGGGATCATTTAACAGATATCCATCTCAGACCCCAAGACTTGTTTACAAGTTCTTCAAACGAGCACGCCTCCAAAACAGATTTCCTCTCTCACGCGCTGACTTTTCAAGATCTGAGCCGTAAACATCACTAAGCTATTATTTCAAAGTGAACAATTATGCTGGAGTGTGCGGCAAAGCCTCTCTGTGGCATCAAAGCGAGTGGGCCTGTCATGGCCGAATCCCTTATTTTGATAAGAGATGTGTATAATTCGCACCCTCAGATGGACACAGCCCTCGTTTGTGTTCCGCTCTGCCTCAGAACACGTCTGTGACAGGGCTGGAATTGAAATTCTAGCCACACAAG
Source organism: Elopichthys bambusa (assembly GCA_037101425.1). Taxonomy (NCBI): domain Eukaryota; kingdom Metazoa; phylum Chordata; class Actinopteri; order Cypriniformes; family Xenocyprididae; genus Elopichthys; species Elopichthys bambusa. The sequence goes on from CM074455.1 coordinate 6,500,155, forward strand.
CTGCTGGAGTAGTACATCATTAGGGCCTGGGAAGAAATAGAAGGCCTTTGTTTGATAAGTGTGGTGAAGGGAGAAGTCGAAGGGCTGAGGAGCGTGTGCATCTATTTGGAGCAAAGAGGAGAGGTCTAGGTCACAATGTGCAGCTGTGAAGGAAAATGAAGTTAATTTTCCCACTCTATACATACAGCCTTGCTGTCTAATTGATTGATATGTGAAAGAGAGGTCAGACTGGCCCTTGGTGATCGCGAGGAAACCATCGTAGGGCTGGGGAAGATCACTAGATCAATGCTTGAATCTAAACAACCACAACTGGCATCTGAAAAAAAGTATAAATTTCTAATTTCTGCACCACTAGCATCACCAAACAGAAAATCAAAAATAATGACTCTTTTCCAGCAGGTTTCCAGAACATTTGCTGCATATCTGCCATTGGTTGGCCAAACTGATAGCCCCGCCCCACACTCGTGCCATTGGTTGAGCCATTGTTGCTGGTCGGGATAGTCAAATAAACAAAGCAATGTTTTGAAAACACCACGGTATTTACACTTTTCAGGGGAATAGTATACTTACTTATAGCTTTCTCTGCATACAAATTTTAACATTAACAAAAACACTATGTAAATCAAATTGTATTTTAAATTTTTTAATAAAAATTTATTTTAAAAAAGCCCCCCTTTTGATTCCATCGAATCAGGAATTTTAATCAAAACAGCCACATCCCACAGGATGTTGAACTGGAATGACAGGAAAAGGAACTCGCTGAATTGCAACTTAAAGAAATTCAGCACAATCACATAAAATAATTGGATTACTCCAACACAGTTTTGTGACCAAACATACATAATTAAATAATACACTTTAACCAATTTTTCCTATATTTTCAAATGTGAAAGTCAAATGTAAATGGTTAAAATATGAATAAAAATTTTATCGAACCAGGAGATCTGAAATATGAATGATTATAAAGGATTTCATGAATTATAAATGATTATGAAGGATTTCAAGGGAGTCACTCAGCATGAGAAATGTTACAGTCTGAAAATTGCTTATGACGAACAAATTATTCACAGCTAGATTTTCAGGTTCAGTTAAAGCGTTTCAAAAGTATAGCTTTTAGGAATAACAGCCTGCTGAAATTTAAAAGTTATTTTCATAAAGGTTATGCAGCATCAGTGTCATTTCATGCAATTACCCCAGGATCTGATGGAATATTACACTCGTAGCAGGTAAACATATTTCTTTTTGTTCTAGATGTGTACCTTGTCTTCAGAGGTTACTGGGTGGTTGGTTTTTCATCTATCGTAACTGACAGAAAATCGTTACTATTACATGCATGAAGACCATTTTCTCTAATTTAGTTTGGCAACTTTGAACCAAGACTGAATGAGTTTCTAAATCTTACATTGAAATTTATTTATCGCACTGACTGTCTGACTGTCAACAAGTATTTTCTGAACTCAATCACATGAAGGCAAAGAAATGTACAAGAGGTGATAGATTTCTGATTTGTACTTGGAGATAACAATTAATGGAATTTCCTAAACTCTAGAGATGTTGTGATAACAGATACTGAGAACCAAGCAGAAAAATGCATTTGAATTTTGTAAACCTAGACTAGTTTGACATATAGTAAATTTATTAAAAACAGAGACAAAAGACAATCTATAATGTTTTTATGCTTAAGAACCAACCCTATTTGTGTGGTCCAAAAAGTGAATTGATTGAGAAACTCCTTTTTCTTTGCATGCACACTGTCCTTGTCTCAAAGTGGACTCAAATCACTTTGTATTTCACTTTAATTGTGATAGGTCCACTTTCCATTCATACTTCTCAAAGCCACTAGGTAATCAAAATAATCGTTATACTTTTTATTTAAAATACTTGCTACAAGGGATCTCATTACTTACACTGTAAAAAAGAATTGTTGGTTTAACTTAAAAAAGTAAGTTACCTGGTTGCCTTAATTTTGAGTTCATTGAAATAAAATATTTGAGTTAATACAATGAAGGCGATTGGTTTAATCAATAGAAAATCAACTCAATTGATATTATTCATTGAAGCTTACTGTATTATGTAGAAGAGTATTGTGAGAAAAAGATTGAGTGAGCAAGTTTATTTCCTGCATTTAGATTTAGCATTTTCCTTCAGGTCAGTCCTATGTTCATAATAAAAACTCTTATTTAAATGTCTGATGTATGATCTTGTCCTTTTAACAGTTAAGGTGTTTTCCCATGACTGACAGCACTAGTCAAAGCATTTGTCGGTTGCGTCTTGTTCTGTGTTCACAACAATTCAGTCTTTTCAATGAGTCAAAAGTCTTTCAAAAGTCTTCGCTACTGACTGACACACTCATAAAGAGAGTCTTGACTCTTTGCCACCATATAATGGCGTAATAATGTAACTTCTGTTGCTGTTCATGGTCAGGGACTATTTTTTCCAGCAGCAGGAAGGCTTTTAGTGAAAGTTTATTTCATGAAAGTTGAATTGATACATATTTTTGACTTCAATATTTGTATTGTGTGGTAACCGTTATAAAAAAAAATCACAGAGATCAAAGCGAAACAATTGTATAATCTCATATTAGGTAAGTAAGCAATAAGGTGCCGTATCGTGAATAAGTCACAACTGAAGGGGTTACTCCGCTTCGCGTCATGCCTAACAACGCACTTCAGCCGTCAAAAAGTTAAAAAAAAAAGAAAAGAAAAAAATTCAAAATGCTAAAATTAATGAAAAATACTTTATATACTTTTTACTGCCTGTTATGTTTTTAATAGTGTTAAGAATTGATAAGTTCGTTACCGATTACAAACAAGACTTTTAGTTAGTAACATAATCAAGATTACTCATTTTAGGTAATGTATTCAGATTAATGTTAGATTATTTAAAAAAAAAGAATAAAAATCAATAATTTTTTTAAAATTAACCTTTGTGTTCACAATGTACGTTGTAAAGCACATAATAGTGAACTTGCACATCTTCAGAATGGTCAATTCACTTTACAGGACTCCCAAGTTTGTTAATTAAGAAAACCCAACTTTATTCCTAACTTTGCAAAGAAAAAAGTGGCCAAATCATTTAAAAGCACATTCTCTAACATTATTAAATAAAACATCTGACTTGTGTGATTTGTTTGCAACTTTATGCACACCTACACAGTCTCATTGATGTAGTGTTAACAACACAGGCAGCAACACTAAGGCTATTTTGTTCGAACTTGTGCTTCATTTGGAGAGGCTATAAGGTCTCCATCTCAAAGCCGCACCTCATCTCTTTCCCTCGCAATGAACACGTTCGACAAAAAGGCTTTGCTGACACACACTGCCGGCAAGATTAGACTTTCTCGCCGAATCGGGATCTACATCAGCAAGAGCTCAGAAATCCAATTCTACAGACATGGGTGACACTGGAGAAATCAATCACAGATAGCATTAACCAGCTGCAATTCCATGATCGCCTCTATATCAGCCATTTCACACCTGGGCCTACTAGAAGGGGCACAAAAGGATCTTGCACCCTTACATAAATGACACTAAACTGGGTGCGACAAGCGCTCTGAATAACAAACCCCAAATGATGCGACCGCATCTACCTCAGTGCTGTTTCCTCATTCAGGATATGCTGTGTTTTGCATGTTGTTTCAAGAGGAAATGCTAATGCACTCGATAACCTAAAAGATGTCACTGTAATTTGGTATTTTGCGGTGCCCCGGCCTTGACATCTTCCTTCTCAGGTAATGTGCATGGCCCAATATAAACCACCAATGAAGAGAGGTAGTCGGCAGCATTAACAGTTAGCAGTTCAGCTCTGAATCAAAAATAGCTACGCCCTCAGAATACCCATCATTTTCTTGTTTTTTTCACGTCAGTCATAGACGAACAAACGCACAAACACAAAAAGGAAAGGAAGAAGAGGATGTGTACTTTAAGAAGAGGTTTATGCATACCTGAACTAGTGTATATAATTTCAGAGTATGTGTGTGGTACTTTTCATAGATACAAAGGACCCAATTCCTACGTTTTTGTTGCATTAAATGTATACAATAAACGATTATATACCTAGAGTGATAAATGGCTAGATTTAAATCCAATGTCTGTATGTAAATAACCGGTGCCAGCTCGACTGTTTTTAATTTATAAATATATGGTCATTTTTAACAATAAGGTTCATTAGTTAACTACATTAGTTAACATGAACTAATAATGAACAGCATTTATTAATCTTTGTTAATGTTAATTTCAACATTTACATTATTAAAATCTTGTTAACATTAGTTAATGCACTGTGAACTAACATGAGCAAACAATGAACAACTGTATTGAACAAACGTTAACGAAGATTAGTAAATACAGTAACAAATGTATTGCTCATGGTTAGTTTATGTTAGTTAATACATTAACACATCTTTAATTAATGAACCTTATTGTAAAGTGTTACCGAATATATTCATAATTTAATATAATATTTAATATACTTATTTGATATTTGATATTCAGCAATAATATTATCTAATTCTAATTATGTAAATGTAATATTTAGCTGTGTGTCCCACATTTTGCTCACAACCCTGTTAAAAAATTCCTTGAAACTGACAATCAATTGACCTGATGGGTAGAAAATATTCTCAATTTATATACATTGCAATGTTGCCTGTATTCGCCAAGTTCAACCATTCAACCCTGTTATTGAAGTTATTGTAAGAAAAAATATATTCAAACAAGTTTTTTTTTTTTTTTTTTCTGTTAATGTCTGAAAAAGTTTATCACTGACTATAAACCAACATTTGGTCCCAAACTAAATTTAAGCAAAATTTTCAACCCTGTTATTCTAACATGCCCTTTTTCAAAGATTTTTGGGATGTACTAGAATAGGTTTTTATGTTTGACTGTTCAAAAAACATTATTTTTTCACATTTTTTCCCTTTCAAGGAAAGTCACTCGGCGGCCATATTTGCAACGCCTCCGGGCAGCTATTTCAGGCATCCAAGACCAAGTCCTATCTATTTCAATGGGGGAATCCTGAAATCTCAAAAACTGCTTGGCGAAATTCCAATTAATTTACCTATTTCAAATCAGCAACAAAATCTGACATGAACCGTCCCAATGTTGTTTTTTATGCTAAAACAGCATTGAAAAAGCTTATTTTTCAGGCTAGATGAGCCAATGCGCATGTGTAGTCCTATGCGTGAGTCTCAGGTTTCTATGGGAGCCGGAGCTTTTAACGGCAGTTACAGTGACACAATGACTTTACAACAAGTGATTGGCTCTTTTACTTACAGTGTCCTAACCATAGACTCTAAAAAAATATGGACGTAGTGTCCGTGACGTCACCCGTAGATTTCTGAAGAGCATTTTTAAAGCGAAAATGAGGCCGCTGCCATCTTAGCTGCGATTCACTGCACGTCACTTCCAGATAACTGAAAATGGGCAAAGAGGCGGGACGTGGTTAGAACTGAGGTGCTGAAACCACACCCGCATAGCTTGACATGACCATGTTAGCAGGCAAAGGAGCTAACTATCTATCTTAGATACTAACTAAAATATTAATAAAGATAACAAGTTCATTTGAAAGTTCTAAATGTTTAGAAATTATGTTTTACGATATAGACCCTCCAGCACCAGTAATTGTAATTTGTGTCGTGTGTGCAAATAACAACATGAAAAATCAAAACAGGACTTCATACATTTATAATGAAATAGCGATCGCGAGATGACTCCAATCCATGGCACTTGGGTAAAACGTCCATGAGTGTCCATTGAAAAACAAAAAATGAAAACCAGGGAGCATCAATGCTCACTATGCTCCCTTAACGAAAACTTATAACACGTGAGCAAGTTATCAGCTCTGCTTTTGTTCATAAATAACAGTAGTGATGTTGTACAATGAGGACGTTGTCACGTCGCTGGAAATGGAGTCATAAGTGTCCCAATGTGTAGTGAGCCAGCGTCCTTTACTGTCCTTACCAGTGCCCGAATTCGTGTACACGATATACTGATTCACGAGCTCGGGAGCTAGGGAGCTGATTGAGACAATCCCCAACGAAATGGGCAAGTACATAGTAAAATTCATAAATATTACACCATTTAAACATTATTTAAAGTACATACAGAGTGACTGAACCAATCTTTGTCATAGAATACACTTGTTTGTTCACATTGAGTTGACAGTTTGAACGTTCTTGTGCCCATTTATTTATTTTCAAGATATGAGGTGAATTGGCCAGTGTTGTTTTCATTACAGCTAAAAAGCTGGGAACAAAGAATGATATTCAAACTCACATTAGACGCTTTTAACATTAAATAAAGCACATAAACAGTACCTGATATTATCATTGCCATACTTTGTGTTGCTGTTTCAGCCGCAACGTCACGGAGAAATAGAAACCGTTTTAGAATCGTCGCTTGTCGCCGTCGCGGCTGGTTAGGACAAAAACTCTAATTAACATGGAAAAGATACCTTTTATCTTGTGTCGTGTCGCATCACATCACGGTGTTGGGACATATTCCGCCATATTGTGCGTTGCAGTTTAGCCCATTCCTAACTAATACTAGTGAACGGCCTTTCTATATCCATGGTCTTTGACACAACTCAACCAGGTCAGGCCCCTTTATTTTGCTTATGTTTTGGGCGGGAATTATTTAAATGAGGAATATTGTGACTTGTTCATTCCCAGAAGAAAACTATGTGGAAAAAAAAAGTCTAGAAATTTCAGGGTTTCAGGGTTCAGAAATAGTACGCAGTGATATAAAGAATAACTCAATTTTTTCATGCTCAAACAGCATGTAAAAAAAAAAAAAAAAAAAAAAAGGACCCCTTTAGGATTTTCAGGCCCTATTTTGCCCCCTCTTCACTGAAAGTAGAAAATAAAATTAAGTGAGCACACGGAATATAGAAATTATACAGTGAATTCATCTGTTTGGAATTAGTTGTGGTGCTAATCAAGGAACGATCTGGGAGCCTACATCCGCCCCTTGTGCAAGTGGACGATATCGGCCTCATTTTTAATTAGTTCTATTGGCTCAGCGAGAGTGGATTTTCTAGATCATTTATTTTTTCAGCCTAAAACATCCAATTATTCACTCTATGGGGCCCTATGATGACTGCCATAATTCCAGACCCTTTTTATCGAGCAGGACATGAGGCCTTCCTTAATTAAGTAAGATGCCTATTTCCATTTACTTCAACCTCCCAGAACATTGGCTGTGAAGTCATGTTCCTGGGACTCTCGTGCTGAATAAATCGAGGATAATAAAGTGTGGACCTGAGAACGGTGTGTGTGTGGCTGAGATCTATATCTCACCATCGACGGTCGTCTTGTTGGGTAATAATGCATTATGCAAATGCAACTCTCCACAAATCCTATTAAAAGAAGTAAACATATCATTAAAAAGGCAATGTAATGTTTTTTTTTTATTTCTAAATGTATTAACTTGTTAAAAGGGACACCAGTTTCAGAATGTACTGTGACACGGTTTGAATAATAGAAGCTTACATATTCTTTACATATTCAGCGTGTGTAACTCACTTGAAAGGAAACAAACTAGTATATTAGCATCTCACATGGTCTTAAATTTCACGCTTGAATGACAGCTCATTTAGTTTGCTGTATTCTGTCAATTTGCACAGATTATTATACTCGGGAATGCAATACAGAAATCGCTAAAAACGTACTGTTCTGGTCGATGCATAAATTGATTTTAAGAACAGTTTCAAAGTTATCCTTCACTGTATTGCTGAATTTATCAAGGGCTTTTTTGTCATTAAGGACCACAGAGACACATTGTACAAAGAAAAAGTGGGAAAAATTACAATTTTATCATCATCCAAGCTATTCTTTTAGATAAGGGTGAATCTAATGTATAATAAAAGCCATCCATAATGCAATAAAACAAAGACTCAATCGAAGACATCACTTGGACGCCTTTGCAGTTTCAAAGTTCATGGAGACGTGCCATTCTTCTTGACATCATTGATCTGATCGCAGAGTCTCGTTAAATAAACATAGAGAGGCCAGGTGGCAAAAATAATCCTATCTTTTATAGAGGATTATAGGAGTGATTATCTGGCAATAAATCAAAGTCGCTGGATATTAAGTTGGCATGGCCACCTGAGGCTCTCTCCTCGCTCGCTGTTAACAATTACCATGACAAAGAGATGCTTGCTCGCTTTCTTTCTCTTTCTCCTCCATCTCACTCTTTCACCTTTGCTAAAAAGTTGTTAGCTGGGATGACTTTGGGTATTTGTCTCCCAACTCTTTTGGTGTGTAAATGGATGTTCCGACAGTCTCCCAAGGGCCTGAAAAAAGACATTACAATCATCAGGGATCAGAAAAAGACGTGAATGAATAATTATGAGGAATGGCATCACTCACTGTACACACATTGTGTCTCCTGCTCTTGAGTGAACAGATTAATGGCTGTCTGTAAGTGTAGGAAACACCTGCTAACTATTCATCAAACCAGACATGTTCTGGCAAGCGACCTGTTTAGGAAGTTTAAGCATTATAATGTGCATCTGAAAGCTGATGTAGTACATGGATAGGCATGTTGTGTTCATCCAGATTCCACCTTTAAGGATGTTTATTGCTGTGTGGTCGGTGATTATCATGGTGGTTATCATAATTGTAATCATCATTAGTGCAATTAATTGTTTCATAATTATTCCTGGCTTAATGTTAGGGAAATCTGATTTGAGACAGAACTTCTTTGGCAGGAGTTTATAGCTTGGCAGATAGGCACCAATATCATAAATGCTCTATTCAAAATATAGTAAGAAACAAATCCCAACCGTATATCTGTAAAAGAATATGTAAGCAATAAGGTATGAGAGGCTGTGCTGTATCATGAATAAGTCACGGCTGAAGGGTGTTGTTAGGCATGACGCAAGGCGGAGTGCCTGCAACCCCTTCAGCCGTGACTTATTCACGATACAGCACTAGCCTCGAGTACCTTATTGCTTTTATAAAACAGTTACCACACAATACAAATATTAAAGCCAAAAATATGTATCAATGTAACTTTCATTAAGTAAACTTTCACTAAAGCATTCCTACCGCCGGAAAAAAAATAGTGCCTGACCGTGAACAGCAACAGAAGTTACATTATTACGCCATTTGATGACGGCAAAGACTGTCTTTATGAGTGTGTCAGTCAGTAGCGAAGACTTTTACATTGAAAAGACTGAACTGTTGTGAACACGGAACAAGACGCAACCGACAAATGCTTTGAATAGTGATGTCAGTCAAGGGAAAACCCCTTAACTGTTAAAAAGACAAGATAATACATCGAACATTTAAACAGATTTTTTATTAAATCTAAATGAAATCTGTTCATCATATAAAGCAATCATGTCTCTTCAGAAAATTTGGACTAAACCACTCAATTCATATGGATTAGTTTTACGGTATCTTTATGAACTTTCTGAAGCGTCAGTGTCAGTTGCGTAGCTGTCTATGGAGGGACAGAAAGCTCTCAAATTTCATCAAAAAATATCTTTATTTGTGTTCCAAAGATGAACAAAAGTCTTATGGGTTTGGAACAACATGAGGATAATTAATGACAGAATTTTCATTTTTGGGTGAACTATCCCTTTAATGTATTAGATCTTAGCTGGACCTGATGTGTTATGCTGCTGCTTCTGAATATTGCTGCTGCAGAGCAACTATGGACTTTCTACTGCTAATAGATACGCAAACACGCTGTTGTGAGCATGTAAGATACGCTACTTCTACATAAACAGACATAAATAAATAAATCCCGTAGCAGATCTAGGCAGGTGGAGCTGGGGAGGTGGAGGGTTTCAGAGTTAAGCTGCAGGACTAGCACACAGCAAACACTGAATCCGACAATTTAAATGTTGAGTAAACGATCAGCAGAGGCCAATCAGTTTGTGTCATGTGATAATAATGCTTGCAGATTGCATGTAAAGGACCTGTCAGCCTGCGCCATCTAAAGTTTCATGACTGAACTATAACTTTGAGATAATATACATATAGTGTATATTATAGCTGAATGTTAATGTATGGACTCACGAACAAGATAAGCAGTACGGACTACTTTAATTTTTTTTCTAAATTATGATAAAAAAATATATATATATATATATATGGTTGAACTATCCCTTTAGGACACAGATACGAACTTGAATATGCAGTAGGAAATAAACAGCAGATAGTTCAGAAAGTTCAGGGTTTAAAAGTGCATATTTTCTGTTTTTGTTATGCACTTTAAACTACACAGCCACTAACAGATTCATCTGACTCACAACTGTCTCACCTTTGGGTCAAGGCATGTCCAGATGAGGCCCGTCATGCCCGATGTCTGGCTCTTCAGTCTTCCAGAAGCCTCTGTGAGGTCACAGTTCCATGTTAGTTGTCATCTTTGTATATTCCTCCCACTTTTGTTTCTAATTTTAACTGGGATAGAACATCAGTACTTTGCAGAGAGTCTACCAATTTTTTTTTATTTTTGCAGGGATGCGAAGCTAAACAATGACATCTCGAGAAAGTAAAAAATGAGAAACGCTTACCGCTCATTCGCAGAGACGATTTATTATTTAAAGAAAATTCCCCCTCGTGAGCTTATCCTCATTGTTTGTCGGCAACCGGGCACGCTGTGGCCTGAAAAAAAGGCATATTTGGAAAGTACAGGGATAAAAATGTCAAATGCTGAAGGTGGGGGCGACACAAGCGCTCAGGTCTTTCACTGCAGCAGGAGGGCCCTATGGACATTGAGCACACAATCTGGTCAGAGGGTGGCATCGATCACAGTGACAGTCCCTGCCACTTGTAACGTCGGAAATAACAACTCTTTCAAAACATTGCAGTGGGGGGTCACGGCCCTGTGTCGGACGTGGGAAAGTCATCTTTGACAAGCTGCGGAAAATCTGTTTTGAACACAAAGCCTTCAAAGGGCAATTTGCTTTGATTCTTCCATTTGTTTAAAAAAAACAAACAAAAAAAAACTTTCTTTAGATTTAATAGACAATCCATTCCTTTCACTGTGTTTTTATTCCATGTCAGGCGATGGGGGAAGACAAATGGACAGAAGCTTTTCGCTGTATTGTTATATGCTTTCCCATAGATTTTCTTATGGCGAGATATGAAGTGACCCTCACAGACGACAGGCATAAAATCTATTGAAAGTCAATCTTTGTTTGAATAGTGAGAACATTCATAGCTTTCTCAGAAAACCTGACTTCTCATTCAGCATGATTCTCTGGGTGAAGACATCAGAGCTTCCGTTCAGTGGCATTTTATCACACTAGAAATATGTAAGAGGGTACATTAATGACTGTCATTTTGAGCTTCTCAAAATTTTCAGAGTAAGTGCCACTTCTGATCAAATCAGAAGTCAAATTATGATGTATGAAATGTGTAAAGTAAAAGAGCAAAAAAAAAAAAGAAGAAAAAAAAAAAGAGAAAAGAATGGCTTTTAAACCAAGCAGCTCTAAAATACCTGGAGAAAGCTAATGGCTGGAAGTATGTGATTTGAAGCCTGTCATCTTTGCTCATGGGCACTCAGTTCGTTCATCTTCAGAACACAAATTAAGATTTTTTTGATGAAATCCGAGAGTTTTTTTTTTTTTTATCCTCCATTGAAAGCAACGAAATTACCACATTCAGTGTCCAGAAAAGTAGTAAAAACATTGTTAAAATAATCAGCGTGACTACACTGCCCTACAAAGGCAAAGTGCAGTAACTACGCAAACACTGAAACTGAGAAAAATGCCTTTAAAGTTTTTATACCAGCCAGTCAAACATGTTGTGGGTAGATTAGTGGTAATGCATTCATGCAATGCCTTCTTAGGAAGACATTTTTTATAGATTTACCATGACCACTGATAGGACCTTTGACCCCCAAAATGTAGATACTGCACTCTGCCTTTGGATGACCTTAAACTATTGCAAAAGCAAAGTGCAGTATCTACAAACTGAATGTGTTCATCCAACTTTCTTGTTGTGTTTCTTACTACATGTTGATTGTTTTTAATAACTTTAATATTTTTATTGATGTTTGCATGTTGTGAATGTTAAAATTGCTCAGTAATAGGCTAAGCCTCAAGATTAAAAGTCATCTTAACGCAATGCTTTAATTACCACAAAGAGTGTTTTGCTCATTTTATTTGAAAAGTAATTCATTACAGACAGAGGTTGCTTTACAAACAGTAGTTAAAAAATTCACACAATTTAAACAATAGTGGTTTGAAAATTGCAGATAGCAAGCACAGATTTGACAGCTATTTCTAAACTGCTTCTGTTGCTTGCCGGGTGCGTTTTAACGCAAGTTCAACCATCATTTGGCCGCAGAGTGTTAAAACCTGGGAAAACAAAGCTAGAACGCAGTAACATCACTTACTGCGGTTTGCCTTGGTATTAGCTTCGGTTTTGTAGTTACTGCAATTTTGACACCCTCGTTTCTCTGAAACGGGACAAATTTGAACCAGGAGACTTTGTCACGAGACAGAACAGATGCCACAAAGCCCATTTCAAGCCTTAACTCAATTTTGATCAAATGTGTAGTTACTGCGCTTTGCCTTTGGATGGCAGTACATAATGTTATGAAGCGGCGAGAATACTTTTTTGTGCGCAAAAACAAAAATAACGACTTTATTCAACAAATACGTCTCTCCCCTGTCATTCTGCTACACTATTTTCGTTGCAGCACTTCCAGGTTCTATGTCCGAACAGCGGCTCAGTATTGACCGACGACTGTTCACGTGAGCAGCATGAGGCATCCGTATGATGCTGACGCAGGAGTCGGCCAATAATGAGCCGGCGTTCGGATGTAAACACGGAAACGCAGCACTGCACCAGCTGCATAGATAGGGAAGAGGAAAAATTGTTGAATAAAGTCATTATTTTTGTTATGTTTTTGCACACAAGTATTTTTGTCGCTTCATAACATTAAGGTTAAATGTCTGTAGTCTGTAGTCATTGACTGTTTCCATTTGTTTGTATAATTTAAAATATAAAACATTGACTGTTTTAACAATGTTTTTACTACTTTTCTGGACATTGAATGTGGTCATTTCGTTGCTTTTAATGGAAAAAAACCCTCTCGGATTTCATCAAAATATCTTCATTTGTGTTCTGAAGATGAACAAAGATCTTACGGGTGTGGAATGACATGAGGGTGAGTAATTAATGACAGAAATAAAATTTTTGGGTGAACTAACCCTTTAGGATGTAAGTCAAATCAGCTCAAATGAAATAATTAATTAATTTATAGGGAATTATAAAAGAGTCACTTACGACCGAGCAACTGAATCGTCCAGCGTTCATTTGCTCGGGCCGTAATAAGCTCTTGTAGCGGATATGAATATCTAACTATTGTGAAAACACTGTTTAGTAGCGAGGTAACATTAGATCGGCACTTTAAGACATTAAAGTTGTAAGCACATAATACAAGACACTTCTTTTGAAAATCTACAGGAGACTTTATTGATTATTCTAACACAAACATGCACACACAAACACACACATTCATACACGTTGCAGAAAGAAAGGAAGTGAGAAAGATATGCATTTCATAAGACCTAAGCTGAACGAACTATGAATCAATAATTTAATGCACCAGTTCAGATAATCTAGGGGTACTTGCGTCTTGTTGTTCATGTCTTTGAATGCGGATTCCCTTTGTTGGCGTCCTTGGCTGGGAGTAAAGGGTTTCCAGGTTAGTTGGTTTGTTGAAGGTCCTTTCGGGTCCGGATTGATGTGTTTGCAACGAATGGAGTCTCTCGTGGCTGAAGTTTGAAGTTGAGGCGGCAAAAGAGTCATTGGTAAACTTTGGTTAAACCCATGATCATAAACTAAGTGTTATCTCAGGGTCTCTTGAATTCCTTGCTCTCGGCAGAGAATACAGAGAGTACACTTTAGACATGATTTCTATTAAACAGAATATGATACATTTTACACAGATTTCATTCAAGCCACAATATGAGTTAAAAATAGAGATTTAAATTCATTCCAAACAAGGCACACTTTCAATCAATCATTCAAAAGTTATTACATTTACAAGAATTGTGGGTGTTCTAAGCACAACTGGTCACATGTAGAATGTGTAGACATGATATAGCGTTATGCAAATTGTTTTGGAACAATTTGATGCAGTTTATTTTATATCACAGTCTCTGTGATTTTTCTTGTGGATTTTCAACTGTCACTCAGAGGTCACTTAGAAGAAATAGGCCTGCATTGTCTCTCTGTCTCTTTTGATCTGGAGACCAAAGACTCTTTATCTTCTTGTGGCTCCAGTTGCGTTGTCTTTTCGACCATTTGGTTTCTACAAATGGCTTAAAGTTTGCCACCTATCTCCTCAGTCAGGAAGCATGTGTGGCCATAAAAGTACCTAGCAGGGGGTTGTTTTGCAGACGGACTGGAGCCGAAAATTAGATTCTCTGAGCTTGGGTCCTGCAATGTTGATTTGGGCCTCTGGAATTATGTTTTGAAAGAATCATCTGAAAGATTGTCTGGTTCATCCTCGATCCCTACAAAGGTTATTTGTAGGCTCTAAACTAAAGTTTATTGGTGCCAGGCTTCGCTCTAAAGGGTTCAGCTTCTACAAGCAAACCTCACTGAGGTTTGAGCCTTCCAAAACCAAAGGCAATTAACCAGAAATCTTATAAGCAACATTTACATAATTCCACACGGTAGTAACAGAAGTACTGTAATGAGTTTGCACAAGATTGAGCATCAATAAGCTGAATAGATAGATATATCTCCGTGGACAAGCAACTAAGCAATCACATGCTTGCATAAGGAGAAGCTGGGGGATGAAGAATGAGTGAGAGCATTCCTGTGCGACAGACTAAGGCAATTAAGTGTACGGATGAGTTATATGTCTTGCTTAAAGGGATAGTTTACCCAAAAATGACAATTCTGTCATTTATTACTCACCTTCGTGTTGTTCCACATCCGTAAGACTTTCGTTCATTTTCGGAAACACACATGAAGACATTTTTAATGAAATCCAAGAGGTTTCTGTCCCTCCATAGAGATCCAATGAAACTACCACTTTCAAGGTCCAGAAAGGTAGGAAAGACATTTTTAAAGAAATCTATGGGTCCTATTTTAACGATCAAAGCACATGGTCTAAAGCGCATGGTGCAAGTGCGTGTACGAATCCACTTTTGCTATTTATATGGCGGAATTTGCAAGCTGAAAAACTGAACACTTCTCTAGGGAGGAAATGGATCTGCTCGTGCACGAGGTTAAATCGCTCGAGCAGACCATCTACTAGATAAGCCGGATTCCACCAAAGCATTTTTATCTTTATGCACACAATAATAATCTTTTACATTGTAATCCTTTTATTTGGCATGTTTGTGTGCTGCTGCGCATCCCTGTGTGTGTAATGTACGCACGTTGTGCACCCGCATATAGGCGCATATTACTAACGCGCTCTTTAAATAACACTTTAGACCAGGTTTTAGTTGGTCAATGGCGCAGGCTTTTTCAGTTGCCTCAAAATAACACACCAACAATGCGCCTGAACACACCTCGTTTTCAGACCAGCATGCCCATGGGCGCACAAATGGGTGCAAATGCATTTGCTATTTAAACAACATGGTGCAGGACGTGAAAATGATAACTGTGTCGGGCTGAAACTACCAAAAAACACTTGCGTTGCGTGTGGTGCCGCATTGTGCTGGGTGTATGATAGGCCCCTTAATCTTCATTCAGCTACATTTATCAAAGTATTTTAACATGGAAAAAACACACATCACCTTCACATATGCTACTTCACATAACCATAATGATACAATTAATATATGAGTAAATATAAATAATAATTAGAAATATGAAATATTCCCACTTATAATCTACCTAATAAATTAACTTGTTTTATTGCTGCATTCACATTGGATTGTACTACAGGTGTAAAGTAAAAAAAAAAAAAAAAAAGAGAATAGAATAGAATAGAATATATGGCTACACAATATACAGTGTTTACACTATAAGCGAGTGGACAGGAGATGCTGTGCAATGAAATTGATCCACTGGTTACCCCAGTTATCCAATCACATCCTCTGTTGAAGTAAAGATTTTTGCATCAAGGGATTTATTCGGTAAATGTGTTGCCATAGTAGTTTATGTGCATGCCTTCTTATTGAAAAAAAAGAAAAAAGAAGAAGAAGATTGAGTATTTTATGTGCAGTTTTATCATTTATGTGAATCTTGGCATGTCCATCCAGCGTTTTTGATGCATTATCCTCACATAAAAGTAGGTTGATGGAAACATAGCAACTGAGAAACACAAGCACAAGTAAATAAAGAGCAGAATCTATCAAAATACAAGATTTTGAACTCACTGTGTCCATTGACCCTTGGATGTCAGAGGTCACTGCTTAGATGATGTCTAGACCTTTTGAAAACTTTAAATCAAGGAAAAACGTATATAATAATTTTCATAAGAAATTAATTTTACCTTAAGGTCAGCAGCAACAAATGGTCCTTTAAAGTTTTTCGCTTGCCGTATTGATAGGGCGACCAGACGTCCCGTTTTCCCCCTATTTTTAGTGTCCCGACTAATTAAGAAAAAATCATGTTTTGTTCCGTATTTCATCTTTCCCAAAATTTCTTTATGTCTGATAGAATGAGTAGTAGTAGTGTACTGTCACACGAGAACAGCCCAATCAAATTTGTCATAGAACAAAATACCATCCAATCACAATTCGTTATCGATTAACTTGCCGTTAGTGAAGGCGGGATAGGCGGAATCACGCTGAATGACGCACACCAGAAACACTCTCGCGCGCTCTCTCTCTCTTTTCTTGCACGATCCAGTTCTCTCAGACAGCGCGCAAACAGTTTTCATTGCGCCTGAATGGTCAAATGCACACATAGTTGCCAAAATGTCCATCGTGTGGAGTATCTCACGTAAATACAGTCGGTTATGGCTTAAGTGGACGTATAGGTGAGTGAAAACCGGATATGTGTCAGTATATTACATCCATGAATTCGTTCTTAAAGGAACAGTAGCCTAATTAAATATTTGTTTGTCATTTGTCATCAACAACAAAATATGTTAAGTAAATGTATACATGGTAAATAAACCTACTGTATCTGAAAAACAAGTTTATGTAATTTGTATCTCTATTGTATTGTTTGTAAATTTCTTTTATATATATATAACAATAATTATTGTGAAATAAAATTTCTCATATTAGAAATAAAATGGTCATATTGCCCACCCCTTGCTCACCTGTCCCGTATTCCACCATGAGAAATATGGTCACCCTACGTATTGAACATTGGTACCAATCAAAAGTAACAATAATCTATTGAAAAGCTGCAGGAAGCAGGTATCAATAGTTCTATTACATAAATGGATGTTGACTTGACCCTGCAATGTTGGAGGTGACACGGAGATCATTACATTAGTGGATTAACAGGCCAGGGCTTATCCTTTAGCCCCCTTCACAGGACTCCTGTCTTTTAGAGGACGATGCCTCCGAAAACTCATTACCCAATTCAATATGCAAATGATTCGATTTTCACAGAAACCCAGTTTTCCAGGATTACTTTGCCAGCCCCCCTGAGGCCTGCGTCTAAGACTCAATTCTGTTGCTCAGCGAATCGATAGCACCGTGCCAGAGTCAGCACATGTTGGAACTTCTAATGCGCTGGGGAGAGAGCCACCAAAGTTCTTGCCTTGACGCAAAAAAAAACCTGTCATTGCCTTCACTTTATGTGCAGAACTGCATTTACCATGGAGGAGATCTGAACTAGCTGTCCTTAAGCTTTTTGCTTCTATGATACATTACAGCCAGATGTCAATTTATGGTTCAGGCAAATGAAATTAAATTCACAGTCGGACACCTGGAGGAAATATTTTTATGTTTTTAGAGCAGCCAAAAGTGCTTTAACAAGGTGATTATTAATACATGGAAATCCGAAGTAAAAGGGTTTGGCTTCAGGTTGTCAAAGTGAGCAAATAAAGGATGGACTTTAATTTAATTGATGTTACAAAAAGTGTGTGTGTGTGTGTGTGTATGTATATATATATATATATATATATATATATATATATATATATAGAGAGAGAGAGAGAGAGAGAGAGAGAGAGAGAGAGAGAGTTCAGTCATGAAACTCTAGATAGCGCAGGCTGATGTGTCCTTAACGCAGGCTGATGATAATTACAGCATTAACTACTTGGCACAAGCTGATATATATATATATATATATATATATATATTATTGAATTACATTTTTAAAAGTTTTTTAAGAAATTAATTCTTTTATTCAGCAAGCATGCTTTAAGATGATCAAAAGTGACATCACATTATTACAAAAAAATATAAAGTTAAAAATATTAAGCAGCACAGCTTTTTAAATATTGATAATACTAAAAAAAATTTTTTTTGATCATTAAATTTAGCATATTAGAATTATTTTTGAAGGATCATGTGACATTGCAGACTGGAGTTATGATGCTGAAAATTTAGTTTGTATCACAGGAATAAAATACATTGTAAAATATATTAAAATAGAAAACATTATATTAATATTAATAATATTTCACATATTACTGTCACAACATTACTTTTTTATGAATACAAATAATGTGTGCATTAAAAACATCCAGTACATCACAAAAAAAACAAAAAAAACTCCTTTCCTCCTTTCCTCTCCTTCACTCCTTTCCTCAGAAAGAAAGCATTTTTTATTTTCTAATTTCTCAGTTTCAGGACCGGGAAAAACCGTGAGGCAATCTGTGTACCTCTCTCTGTGCAGCTAATTTATCACTGGCAAAACATTGCAGAGATTCCACTGAAACATATGGAGTTAGACAGAGGTGACAGTGACAGATGCTCTATGGGAAGCATTTAGAGCCCAGGAGTTCCTAATGCTTCATAAATTTGTTTTACTGTAGGTTTGTTGTTTTTTCTTTGTGATAACCAACAAGCCAGAATAATCCCTTTTAGAGTCAATTTTAAGATCCTACTTTGACATTCCAAAGAGATTCCCTTAGATTAAGAGTATATATGGGTCATTGATGAATAAAGGTTTTTAAAAGTGTAAAAAAACAAACAAAAAAACAATGGAGATATAATATGTTATGTTAATAATGAGATTTTGTGGTTTTTATAATCAATTAACACTGCTTTTGTCATTTTTTACAAGGTGGACAAAATTTGTCACCAAAAAGGTCATTCAGTTTAACCAAATTTTTCGGTTTTACCGAATGACACTTTTGGTTATACCAAATGACGATATTTTCATACAATGCTAACAGGCAGATATCTAGCTAGCTAAGAACAATCAAACATTTTATATTTTAGTTTTTAAAATATTACAACATTTTCCATGTTTTATAGCGGTTGTACTGAATGACCTGATGTTTCGGGATATGTGTATGAGCAAGTGAAAAAATGAATGCACTATATTGATATATGATGTTATAAAATAATGGCAGAATAAAAAAATACATACATTTATTACATTTTAAGATATTTTAATCACAAATTAAATGGCTGTATTGGCCTTTGGACTGTTAAACCAAATGACCTTTTGACACTTCAGAATCTTTAAAATACTTTTATATGTAGCAAAATATAATTAAAACCTTTTGGATTCAGTAAAAGAGATCTAGTTGTACTACCTTACATACTTGCATTTCTTCTTCTTCTTCTTCTTATTATTATTATTTAGGTCTTTGGACAAAAAAAATGACCCGTCACGTCATTGACCCACATGTCATATAATAGGCAAAATCCACTAATGCAGAAAACTAGTTTGCTGGGCTCACCTTATAACAATAAAACAATGGTAGTTTTTCTTCCTTTTTAAATGTAAAACGTATAACTAAATTTAATGACATACCATTGTCCATGTGTACTGATGAAAGGTTTCAAGCGTCCATACTCTCGCAACCAAATCATTACTTTCAGACTTTTATCAGCACTGTCTTTTAGAACTAGACAGCTTTGATTTGCCAAGCATAATGGTAAATTGTCAATTGTAGTGTTTGAGACAATGTTTTTTTCTTCTTCTCTCTTTTCAGAAGTGTTGGATACAGACTGTAACTGTGTTGTATTTTACCATCTTTATAAATGAAAATCCAGTTTATATAGAGAATTAATTTGAAATGATATCTTTAGATATAATAAATAAATAAATATCTCAGACATCTAAAGGCTAATGCATATTGTCAATTAAAACATATCTGAAGGGGCATGAAAACTGTATTTTTCCATAAACCTCTTGCATGTTGTTGAATTTGTATCCATTTTCAGGCAATGTTGGCATATTTGTTACGAGTAATTTGCCACTGTATTGAAACAATATGCAAAATTCTGAAGTCGCTGTTGAAGCAAGACACATTATTCAATAAAATCATCAATCGCTATACTCTCTAATTTGCCTGTGATTAAGGAACAGAATTAATTAGCTCATTATAATTGCTGATGATCAACGTCCTAGCAATAAAACCTCTAATGGCAAAGTGATTACTTGTGACATATTTTCCCATCTGAAGCTATTTGTTCTGTATCCTTTGGAGGGAACGGCAAGCGATCAATACCGTTTACCATGCAGCTCTGGTTACGCTACGGACCACACACTAAAATGTCCGCTAAAGTCTATGCTGATATTTCATTTTCTCATGCCCTTTGTGTAATTTATAATCCTCACTTCTAGACCTAATGTTATTTGAGAGCCGGGTGGCAAAATAGAGACAAATGGAGGGTTGGGAACATTAAAAGAAACTAATTAATAGCACAGAGGGAGTGAAACTTGTGATATTGAGGGTTTCAGAGTGAATTTATTATGGCACAAATCTGGGGCAGGGAAGGAGTGCCAAAAGTGAACAGGAATCAAGGAAATAAAGCCTAGGTTCAGTGCTCACGTGTCAGACGAAACAAAGTGAATACTAATCACCTTGAGTGCCTCTCTGTGCAAATGGGAGCTATAACTCCGCTTTCGATGCAAGCTGCCTTCTTGTGTTAATAGCTAATTATGTAGAGCTAGCAACAGAGACCCTCCATTTAAGGAAGGCCTGAAAAGACGAGCGAACTTGGTCTGCTGAGCACAAATGGCTGTGAATGCCAAGGATTTGTGCTTTTGAACATTAAACCGCAAATATAAAGTAAATGGGTGGATCTTTAATTAGAGACTACTTGAACTATTGAAAAAACTATGTGTTAAAACATTCATTACATGACATAAAACATGACGCATATTATACAAGTGTAATGGTTTTTACACTTTTTAGAGAAAAAAATTATAAATAACTAATGGACTTTCTAACACAAAATGTTTGTTTGATCTGTAAATTATCTTTGAACTTACAAAAAAGTTTTTTTGTAACGTCAATGACGTGATAGGTCATTATTTTGTCCAAAGGCCTTAATAATAATAAAAAACAAAGATATGACATCCAAAGTATGTAAGGTAGTTCAACTAGATCTCTTTTATTAAATCCGAAAGGTTTTAATTATATTTTGCTACATATAAAGGTATTTTAAAGATTTTGAAGTGTCAAAAGGTCATTCGGTTTAACCGTCTAAAGGCCAATACAGCCATTTCATTTGTGATTAAAATAACTTAATGAATGTCAGTATATATTTGTAGAAAGAATGTCCAGAAAAATGAATTTCATTGATGTCATTCGGAATAACCAATATAAAGGGACCATTTTGGATCAAGTCATGTGGTCAATGTCATGTGACATCATTAAGACACCGGCAAAGGACAACATGGTCGTGAAGGAAAGTAACTAACTCTCTATTAACTATTTGAAAAATGTATGTTTTCACTTGCTCATACGCATTTCCCGAAACATCAGGTCATTCGGTACAACCGCTATAAAACATGGAAAATGTTGTAATATTTAAAAAACTTGTAGTAAATATAAAATGTTTGATTGTCCTTTTGTTAGCTAGCTAGCAAGCTAACTAGTTAGCTAGATAGATATCAGCCTGTTAGCATTGTTTGAAAATATCGTCATTCGGTATAACCAAAGTGTCATTCAGTAAAACCGAAATGTTATACTATTATAATCTAATTATAACATTATAACTATTATAATCTTCTCTAAAAGTAAACTAAATCTTTAAGCATTTTGAAAATCATGCTAGGAGACAGAAAAGTTCCCCTGATTAAGGAATCACCCTTATATAAACACATACCTGAGCAAATACTGGGATATATTCAATTCCAAACAACCATCTGCAGGAGAAAATGCTGAATAAACAACATAATTGGATGATAACTAGTTTGAATCATAGCATTTAATAGTTTATCAGGTTGTTTAGTTTTATAATAGGATAGTTTACATGTTTTTTACAACAAAGACCTACTAGTAAAATCTTCACAAATTGACTGGAGCACAGATATGAGAGGGATTCTTTACCGGGAAAAAGAGTTTTATGTTAGAAACTATAAAACTAATCATTCCAAAGATTATGAACACAAAATGTGCTCTGAAAGAGACATTGGGCCTCTAATGTTAGTAAAATTATGCTGCGGTAGGTGGCAATAGAATGTAAAAGGAAATAGAAATGGGTCTCACGATCATTTGGTGTCATTATCACGGGCTCCGGTGGACTGAAGTTCAATGGAAGGACAAACACCAGAACCCCATCTGCCGATAGTGAAAGATGGAGACCAATCTTTGAAGAAGCGGTGATGAATAATGTCCTGTTGACTGTGTAGATGGAAAGACAAACACATTGGATTGCAATTAAAACTCTATTGATCATGGTTTCTGTGGGGTCTGGTGAAAAGTCAAGCCGATAAAGGTGTTTCTTAAGGGATAGCACACATTTTAAAGCTCCCATTTTGAATAACCATGTCTGATTGTGGATGAGAAATGATGAAATGAGTAAATGTATGAAATATTACAATTTACTAATTGAACATTTGACAATTGAAAAATGAATCATATGTTCACTTTCATGTCATTCCAAAACAGTATAACTTTCTTTCTTCTGTGGAACACAAAAGTATATGTTAATTAGAAAATGTATGTAGTTCTTTTCTATACAGTAAAAGTGAATAGGAACAGACACAGTTGAGCTCCAAAAAGGACATAAAAGCATCTTTAAATATTGTAAATATAGTCTATATGACATATGCTTCATAATGTGTGATGCTCAAACTAAACAGTATAAATAATAAGACAAAGGCTCATTTTCATATGTATTCTGGCATACAGAATTTCTGCAAAACGAACATATCACTCTATCTTCGTTCCAGCCACATGACAGGTCTTTAAGCAAGCCGATATAGCTGTGTAACTCAAATATAATCACATTAGCTGAGCCACAGGGACAATCACCGGAATCATGTTTCAGCGGGTTTGTGTAATGAGAAATATTGGAATGTTTACTTAACTTCCTTGATTTCGGCAATGATCACTGACAGCAGCACTTTAACAGAGATGTATCTGCACTGTCTGTTGCAAATATGACTAATTGCAGATGCTTTATCTAGCAGATGGAAGCATGATTTAGTTGTGATAAAAAGCTAATTCAGGCAGAACGTAAATGTTCATAAAGTGTTTTTAAAGAATTCCCCATCACGCAGAGTAAAAATTGTTTACATTTTTCTTTTTTCTTCTTCTTCTTTTTTTTTTTTTTGAGCTAGCCACTTTTTTTTTTATAGAGACAGAAGAACAAGAAAAACATTATTTCTATAGTACATAACACATTTATGTAATTTATGTTCTGTTGTGGTTTAATTCTAGTTCCTGTTTCCTTTGTTCCTATTTTCCCGCCACTAGTTAGTTTCCTTGTTTATTGATTATTATATGCACCTGTTTCAGTTTCTCATGATTAGCCTCCCCTTTTTAAGCTTTCATTTCTTTGTTCAGTGTTACACCATGTCTACACTAGACGCGACTTTTTTTGCATCGCATCGCGCCGCAACAGCTAAAAGTTGTCTACACTGAACGCAACAAACCAATCATTGCAAAGCACTTGGACTACATCCGAAACAGAACGGGGAATCCAGTTACTGTCAGGAAATTGTTGCGTCGCGCCACATCGCATTCAGTGTAGACAATATCACTGATTATAATGGGTTCCATTGTCTTTTTGACGTGTCACGCCGCTCGTGTCTGGTGTTGACACGGTGTTAGGCCCTGACCACACGAACATGGGTATTTTCAAAACAGCAGCTTTTTCTTTGCAGTTTGGCCGTTCATCCACATGTATCAGGTACTGAAACCGAACCTTTTTGAAAACTCCTGTCAGGGTGAAGATTTTCAGAAACTTTGGTTGCAGTGTTGTCTTGTAGCCGGTAAAAACAGAAATTTTGGCTTGTGACGTCAGAGCGCACGCTGTTATCTCATTTGTTTGACGTCAGATTGTGCGCCGCTATCTCCTTTGTTTACATGTTGTTAGCCTATCATAACTGGTAATAACCTTTTTTTCAGGCTTCTGATTTGCCATCATGGCTTTATGGTTAGGGTTATATCGCCACCTGTTGGTTTGGCATGCTCTTGACAGCACTTCATAGCATGTTTTTGCGTTTTCATGTGGATGGAGATTTTTTTTAAACTGTGCTTGTGTGGGTGAGATTTTTTTTTTTTTTTTTTTTAATGAAGGAGGAAAAACTAGGCCCCTTTACCTGGTTGTGTTGCTAAACCTTTTACCAAGTGATCTCCTGCGTGTTTCTTTGTTTGAATAATATGATTAAAGACTGTTTTGTTTGCTACTCCATCGTCGTGCAGTTTACTACGGCCACATGCCTGACAATACTAATATAATAGGTTATCTTAAGTTTTTATTTTTATCTTTTTTTCTGAAATGTGTCACTTTTATTTTCAGTAATATTACATAGGCTGTAAATTCTACATTAAAGGTGCAAAAGTTCTGATATGATTTATCTTTGTTTCACATCAC